>VZTH01011344.1:320205-497980 GCA_013397815.1 Aleadryas rufinucha | reverse complement strand
CCCCCCCCCCGCCTCGGCCGGCCCCGCCATCTTGGAGCTGCCCAAGCCCGCCCCGGCCGCCTCCGTCCTGACACCCCCTCGTCCCCCACGGCTGGGCGGCCATCCCCCGCCCGCTGCCACTGCGCGGGGCGCGCCCGCACACGAGAGCAGCCCCCAGTACCGCTGCCCTCCCAGCGCCCGCCCCTCCGCCCGGCCGGCCCTGCGTGGCCGCTCCGCCTCCTCCTGCCAGCCCTGCCCGGCCCCGGCAGAGCCTCACCGGAGCCCTCCCCGAGAGCGGAGGGCGGTGAGTGGCAGCGGAGAGGGGAGGGGGCCGCGGCCGATGGGCGGGCCGGGGCCGCCCTCAAGGGCTGCCGGCTCCGGGGGAAGCCCCACTCGGCGCCCGGCCGCCTCTGGAGCCGCGGGGAGACCGGTCATCGGGGGTGCGCGCTGCTGACTTCGCCCGGCCGGGCTCGGTGAGCGTCTGGGGCGGGACCCCGCGCAGAACGGCCCGAGCTGCCGGCCCCCTCACGCCCCTCGCCGGGGCTTCCTGGCCTTCCGGAGTGGCAGGCCCGCACGGGCACTCCCGGAGCTCGCGGGGAGCGAGGCCGAGCGAACTCCGGTGCTCCCGACTGGGAGTGGCTGGCGGCGGTGGGTGCGGAGTCACCGCCGGCACCGCAGAGTCACCGCGGTGGGTGCGGAGTCAGCGCCCACTGGCTTGTGAACAACCCGGAGGAAAAGTTGGTGGTGCCCTTTGTAGGACAAGCGCAGAGTGACTTTTGGGACGGGAGTGTTTTCGCGAGCTGGCTGACAGCGAGGTGAGCTCCTGCTCACGGCTGTGCTGGAGAGGCGCCGGTGCTGCCCGTTCTGGAAGGAGCCGGACCAGTCCGTGCCGCGCATCCCCGCAGGGCGCCGCGGGCGCGGCCTGGCGAGCGCGCCGTCCCTCTTAAAAAGCGCTAAGGTCAAATTTAAAACTGGAGGCACAGTAACTTTTGTGATTGTATAATGGTTAAAAATACTCATGGTGGTTTACCGGGAAGGTATTTTAATCTCTGTGTTTTCCGAGGACTGTTTGAAGGTTGAACTGTGTTGGTTTATTTATAACTTGATGTAGAAACATAATACAGAAACGCACTTACTTGTATCAGTAAAATATTTTCTGGTTTACTAATTTTGGCAGCCAAGTTGTCAAATTACAACTAATATGTTTGGCAGTGGCGACATTGCTAGTACTCGTAGCACCCTGTTGTGATTTGAGCGTCGAGTGGAAAAAGTTGTTAGTGAAGTGGTGTCTTTGGTTTTGGCTACTTTCATCTTTACAATGACATCTTCAGGTCGGTATTCTGAATTCTGTATTTATACAGAATTAAAAAGTATTGTTTATGGCCAGATATCTTCTACAATGCTCCTTGCAAATTGCTTAACTTCAGGGAAGGTGCTCTTAAGCAGCAAGAGTTACCATGTGTTGTGCTGTGGTAGTATACGTGTGCCTTGCTACTTCTGTCTTGTGAAAGCTAAACTTTCAGCAGGCATTTTTATGCAAGTTTACTTATTTAGGGAGCTTTCTACTACAGAGCAGAGATCCCTTCATTCTTTTTGAGAGGGCTTACAGTTAAAAGGCCTTCTCGTGTAAGGCCTTTCCCTCCCTGCCATGTATGAATAAAATTTTTTAAAAATAGGATATAGAGGTATTTAAAGTAAGCCTATTTTGAATCATTGTCATTTAAATTGGTAATGTCTGAAAACAGCATCCATGGTGGTATCCCTCTGATTTCTCATGCAGAGTTCTACATGTCCTCCTCCTTTTTCCTTCTTATCATTATTGTCTTTCTCTGTCTCCTGATTAGGTGATGACTGTTAATGAGGCCTTTGATATGAAATTAATTCTTCTATTATTATAGACTTGTCCATAAAAAATTAGGGGCTAGTCTTTATTTTTAGCGTGTATAAGCAGAACATTAAATTCAAAGAAGTAATTTATATGCAGCATTTACAGGATTGATTAATTAATTTTAGCATTTATTTACACTTAAAACCCTGTTGTTATTACAAAAAAAAAAGGCAGTTGCTGTTCTGGCACAATGCTGTATGTATGGTCAGACTCGGTCAACTATAGCTGCTCATGCTTGGAATTATTGAAGAATGTGTCAATAAATCTTGAAGTTGCTCTCAGCCTTCTTGCCCTTTTCTAGGCTTTTTGTTCACCTAATTAAACAAATACATTCAGATTTCAAATTTTTATTCAGTTTTACGTTGTAATCCTGCTGTCTGATAATTAATCATTACTTTCTTCTTTAGCAGCTAAAATGAATTCAGATCCTGATCCCACCTCAAGTCCCTCTCACCCCCAGCAGCATCTCGGAAGGTCCCAGCTCAATGCTGCTCCTGTGGACCATAGCGAGAACAGTCAGAGATCTGGAACATCTTCAGCAGATTCTGCAACTTCTTCAGTTCCTGGCTACTCCCGTAGCAGGGAGAAAGCAGAAAAAAAGGGTAAGTATGAAAGCAATTCTTATGCAAAAATGGCTTACATTAAACACTGGGAGATTATTGTGTGTATGGGTATTCTAAACTCTGTTTAAAGACACTGTAAAGTAGGAAAATAAATTTCTCCAGTTTCTTTTAACGTGTTGTTGTGGAAGAGTCTTTTCTACTGCAGCTTCCTTTGTGCATATTTTCGAGTTTTCCTATCTAATTTTTCAGATTTATACAAAGCAGTAGGAAATAAGTTTGTTTGAAAAATTGGCAGGGAGATTTAATTAAATTTAGCATAATAATGTTTCAATTTAATTTCTTTATTTGGCTAGAACACATGCTAACTATAGCTTTAAGATGGATTCTAATGTGGATGCGTAAGATACTACTGTAATGTAGTCTGAGGGAATAATGAGCTGGTACATGAAGCCAAAATTGAAGTTAATATTAGCAGTAAATTGAAGTTGATGTTAGCAGTAAGATAAGAATTTGGATTTACAGTCGTGATACACCATGAAAAGCAGAATGACGAGGTTCTTTTCCCCCACTTGCTGTGAAACCATTGAGTTTCAAAGATTGTGGAAACTGATGGGATGAGAGAAAAGTCCTGTGCAAAATGTAGAACAGAAAATACCTGGCTCCTCCACCTGCTGAGTTCCAGTTTGAATTCAGTTCGTAATCTACTGCTTGTGCAAGATAGTCTTGTGCTTAAGGTCTAGCAAATCTACTGCTCTTTAGCCTTCTTTAAAATTCAACTTTTGATTGTGAAACTGCTTGTGTACATGCCCTTACATTCACAAATATGAGTCTTTCTATTGAAGGTAATAAGGCTATCCAAGAGTTTAAAATTATTAAATGTGTGAATATCTGTGTGGCAAATACCAGATGCAACTGAGCTCTGCACGTAGTTCAGGCCAATATTATGGCTGTGTCAGCAAATCTATTGCTTGCATCTAATTCAGAATTGACTGTTGGAACCTTCTAGGTTCCCTGTTCCAGATGGAGGAGAATTTTTTTGGGATACCTGGATTTCTAACATGCGTCACTTTTCAGTACCAATTTTGTCATCTAACCCACCTGTAAAAGAATTGAGAGACTATGGAGATTTGACGCTTCTGACATTAATTATGTGATAATTTCTAGTCAGTGCTAATAGGTGTGTTTTCTTTCTTCATTTTCCAATTTCTTAGTATGCTTCAACAGGGAAAGAATAGCAGCTATAATAGGAATATGGTATGAAGTTATCTTGGGCTTAGTTATAATATGATTTGAAAGAGCAATACATAGGTTTCTGCTGGTGGTTCATGCAAGATTATGGAAATCAATACAAGCTATTTAGTGGTATTTTGCACACAGGTTCTGTCAGGTATTCTTCTCTAGCTAATTTGGATATTTTCTTACTCAACAAAATGTTGGACTTTTAAAATCCCACTGATTTTTATCTTAGTCATCTTTACAATCTTGTGCATTTGCTAATGATCCCTACGTATGCAGCATTGTATTAGAGATGCTGCTTATTTGTGCTCCTATAAAAGAGGGCTTTTGAGCATTGATGTATTTCTCCATTTCAGTTGTGACTCACTCCTGATTACTTTAAATCTCTTCCCATTAAAATATTATTGGTGCCTGGTGCTACTGTCATTGCCCTTCTCATGCCCTTATATGCAAATATTTAGTGCTGCAGAATGAGCTACCATTGCTATTGTGTCTTGCTGGAGTCTCTAACAACCATGATTTTAGTGAATTTAGATAGAAAATGTCTTCAATAACACATAATACAGTATTTTCTTGTATGGCTGGTTTAGACTTATGCTGTTTGTCATAGTGCTAACAGTTTCCAGAAACAAAAACTGTATTAAAATAAAGGAAGTTCTGGGAATCAGAACTTAAAAATGGACATTTTAGTAGGACTTCAGAAAGAAGTGCAGATAAAAATACAAATTCAAGGATGAGCATGTGAAAACAAATAAAAAAGAAAGTGATATCTCAAACAGAAAATTGACACTTCAGCAGTTCTCAAAATACATGAACTGACACAGAAGGAGTTCCTTGGAGTCACCGGAGTCCTTACCAATAACTAACATTCAAGTTGCTGACAGGTCTAGGAAAAGTGAAGGATTTGGACTCTCAGCCATGGTGTGTTGTGGTTTGGCCTTACGAAAGGAAATATACTCCAGACCAGATGTTGTGGGAAGGCCTGCTCTGTCTTCTTTCTTGGAAGATTAAGAAGTTGGGTAATGTTCAATAGTCACTATGATCATGACTAACTCAGAGTGATGTAGAAGAGGAGAGAAAAGACCAGCACACTGATGTACAGAAAGCTGTCTCAAATCTTACTAAATCCATAGAAGACTCCTCTTTAATGATGACTAAAATATTTGCTCAAATTTAAATTACTTCTATTACAAATTTAAGTTGGTATAATTTTCAATAAATCAACTGTGATTTCTGTTTCAGGAGATGCACAGTGTACATCTTAATTATCTGGAAAGGCAGTTTCACCTCAGTACTATCTACCATGTGCCCATGTGTCCTTCTCCACAGAAGGTCACTGGTATCCTGGGCTGCAGTAGTTGAAACATTGCCCAACAGGTGGAGATCCTTCCCATCCAGTTGGCACTGGAGTGCTTCATCCAGTTCTGGGCTTCCCAGTACAAGAGGGACATGGAGAGAGTTCAGCAAAGGGCCACAGAGATGGTGAATGGGCTGCAGCATCTCTCCTGTGGGAGGCAGCTGAGAGAGCTGGAGCTATTCAGCCTGGGGGAGAGAAGGCTCAGGGGGGATCTATCAATGTGCATAAATAGCTGAAGGTAGGGTGCAAAAAGGATGGAGCCAGGGTCTTTCCAGTAGTCCCCAACACAAAAACTAGAGGCAGCTGGCACAAACAGGAAGTTCCCTCAGACCATCAGTAAATACATTTTTTGTTCTTTCCTGCAAGGGTGGCTGAGGCCTGGTATAGGTTGTCCAGAGAGGTGATGGAGTCTTCATCCTTTGAGATACTCAAAAACTATGTGGACACGGTCCTGGGCAGCCAACTTAGGTGGACCTGCATGAGCAGAGGGGTTGGAGCAGGTGACTTCCAGAGGTCCCTTCCAACCTCAATCATTTTACTAATTCTTGTATTACTCTTGACAGTGTATCTGTATTTCTTATTTGTGCTTTTTATTCCAGGTTTTCTTAGTATACACTGTGTTTAAGGCTATAGCATCAAAGTGAATGTTAAGTAATTTGTTTCCTGGAAGCACACATCACATCATCTATTCCTGCAGCATTATCTGTATCTTGTAGTGTGATCCAGCAAATTAATGAGTGTCTTGGCTCTGACTCAGTAAAGCACTTTAACACACACACACATATCCTCAGCTGCACAGGTACTTCCTTTGGATCAACCTCTTATACTGCAGTTTTTTCTTAGCAATTTTTCAGTCTGTATTCTGCTAATGTATCATTAGGTAGTGTTTATGTTGTTCCTTGTATAATTTCTTTCACAACAGGATGTAACAGCGCTTTGAGAATTTATTGAGCAAATTGAATTGAAAATTAATGAAAAAATAATCAGTCATTAGGATAATTTATAGATACTGGGTTTGTTGTGTTAAATAAGAAAAGGAGGGCATTTGTATTTCTACCCAAAAGTCTTGCATTCTGCTTATGTATGTTGTTGGGGTTTGTGTATGTAGAAACGGAATGAATATCAGTATGTCAGCTTTCATGTTTAAAAATAAATGCGAAAAAAATGGTTGCTCTTTCAAGGATATTCATGGGCAGGGAGCTTATTAGTGGGCAAAACATATACACTACTAATTAGGGCTCCTGAAATTTTAAAGCCATTGAGTCATCAGTATCCATGTAAGCAAATTACAGGAGAGTTCATGTATAGCAGGGAAGACCAGTGTCTGCATGCTAGTGAAGTCTACTGAAACAGACTAAGACTCTAACCTCCTAAGACACTGTTATGCCTCTCAAGTGCACAGGCCCCTTAGTTTCTGTCCAGGTGCTATATACCCCTTTCTGGTTTGTGTTTCATCCACTCTGTAGAATCTCCTTCCTTCAGATACAGCCCTAAAGCAACATGAAAAGAGAGAGCACGGATGAGAGCTCTGCAGCTCCCAACACCAGGTTCTCCAAGTAGGCTTAAAAACATCATTCTTGATAGTGAAACCATTTCCTTACTTATACACGGAGCAGAGCTAGGAAAAAGGTACTGTCAGTGTGGTGACTTAGTTACCATATGAGTATCTGTAGTACTGCTGCTCTTAATGTTTTTTGAAAGATGCCTGAATTCACAGTCCAGGTAAGTGCCTTGTATTGCTGAGTTAGAAAGTAGATTTATGTGTCCCAGATGTTTTACTTTTGATTCAGATGAAAGGAAAGCAGAGTTGAGAGAAACTTTTTGCAATAAGATGGTGATCAGTACTTGACTGTGATGTCTGGATTCAAGTAACTGCTTCAGCCACAATGGTAACTTGAACCGGATGACTCTCACCCCAGGTGAGCATTTATTGTGCTGCAGGTTATCTGGAAGAGTTACCATTTCTTGTAATGCTTAAGTACGTTCAGGCATGTAAAGTGTCTTTCTTTGACTGTCTGCTAGTGAGCAGGTAAAAGAGGTCATGCTAGGATACTAGAGAAACTGGGGGTAGTGTGAAGATGGTAATTTTCCGTATGTGCGTGAAACAGATTATTACTGGTTTATTACGTCATTCATGCACGTTTGTTAGCCAAGAAGGCTGGAAAGGAGAAATTGCAAAGCTGAGTTGCAGTGCTTGAAGAAAGGTGTCTTTGGTTAAGTAACTAGTTGGGGTTTTTTTGTCCGTGGTTTTGCTGTAATCTCTTGTTCTAGAATTGAGAACACATGGGAATGTGTTTGTACAGAGAGCTTTGCAGACAGAAATCAATTTCTTATATTTTGTTTGTAGATATACAGGGTTCTGTGTGTACTTGGGTTATGAGGGTTTTTTGTATCTCTAGGAAGAGAATTATTTTATTAATTGACTGACTTCAAATTTATAAATAGTAAAAAAAATCTTTTAAACAGTTTACAGTGCATTGCAACAATTTACAACAGTGTGTCTCCAAGGCATTGCTAAATGATAGCTAACAAATAGGGAACCTTTCTAATTTACAAATATTTTCCAAGTGTTAGCCTCTTCCACTTAAGGTTACAAAGAACCTTTGCTTCAAAGCTCTATTTTAGCATTTCTGTGTCTTTACTTTTTGGCAGTTAGCTATTACAGACTAACTCTTGAGGCAAAGTGAAATGTTTGTGTAAAGCTTGAAGAAATCTCAGAAAAATCTTTGATTATCTGAAGGGGAGGATTATGCCTTGAAGTATTAATTACTTAACAATTTATCTGTCAGTTTATTAATGCCCCTTCAAACTTTACCTTTAAATACTCAGGTTCCTGGAAAGCTTATTTGCCAGGCGTTGCTGTGGGAGAGAAAGGATTCTATCCAAACAGAAGTAAATTACTCTATTTTCTGATAGAATTTTGGGACATCATCATTGTTGGTGCAGAACAATAGAAATGGGGTTTTTGATCTCTGCTGCTATTGTCAGTAACATGCTGGTGTTTTTACCCTATATGGGAGGAGGATTGAACACCCATTTATTTGAGGAAACATTCTCCATCTTTCCCTCTTCCACCATTTGAAATACATAAATGGGTTTTTTTGGCTGATAACAAAGATACTATTGCTGCTAACAATGTTTTGCATTCACATGATGAAACAGACTATGAAAAGTGCCCTAGCTCAGTCTTCATCCATTATTTTCCAGGTGGATTGATTTCCTAATCTGTTTATGATAACAAAATTTCTAGCATAGTCCCAGGGTGCTGGAAGAAATGAGAGTACAAAGGGAAGAGCTATATTCATGTTAGTAAATTATGTAATGAAATGGGAGTGGCCCTGTAAATTCTTTGGTGAGAAGGACTTCACATTCCTTTTGTTCAAATTTAAAAATTTAATCTAGTGGTTGGAATCTTTCTTTTCAGTTTCCTTCAAAAGGGATCCAGTAGGTGTGTTCCACTGTGCAAACAAATCCCTGTTACAGTACAGTAATCAAGGAGAGACTTGGAGCTGTTGTGTTGCTGGAGGGCCCCTTGCAGCAGCTGCAGCCCCACTTCATTGTGAAAGTTAGAAGCTGAGACTGGGAACAGTAAACTGGGAAGTAAAGCTAATCCTTTGAAAAGTTAGTTAACTATTAGAAGTGCTTACTTAAGTAAATGACTGTGCATTTACTGAACATTTGGAATGGTCCTTTTTTAAGGGCCCCTCTGTTTTGACAGCGAATGAACTACTGGAGTGTCAATGTGGTGAAGTGCTCAAACTGCAGAATTGCTGAAATTCCATGTGCACTGTGCAGGTTGTTATGATAACTTTCCGTCTGCACCTACGAAAGTATGTGGGCTTGGTGAGCTCTATGGTCTCAGCTTCTCACATTGCTTTTTGCTGCTTTCTCCTTTCTTTTTTTTGGTGGAAAGGGTTAATATTGATGATTATCAACTAAGAAATGACAAAATGCTAATTTATTTTTAACTCTACAGTTTTGGAACTGCAGATTTATGTCAGTTTTATCCCAGCTCATCCGTAAACGATTCAGTCAGAGATGCCTGCATAGAGAAAGCAGCAGGACTGGCTCATTAGTTATGTGTACAATTTTAAAAATTACTTTAGAAGATCATTGTACAGTAATAGCTTTGCTAGAAAAATACAGCTTTGAAGAATAGTTTTTCATCCACTTTTAAAATTTATAGTCTATAATATCACTCTTAGTCTTCCACCTACATGCTTTTTTTTTTTATTGCTCTCCTGACAATTTATGTTCATTTTGTGGGGGTGCAGAAATTGTTCCCATTTCAATTTAATGCTATTTGATGACTTGCAATTGTGGTGTGACTAAGACTATTACCATATCTACAAATGCATTGCTCCTCCCAGAGAAAGTAGAGTTGAGTCCTAGACTTGAACAGGTCTGTAAACAAATGTTGCTCTCTTCTCTCCCATCCCTATTATCACCTTTTACAATAGAATGCCTGCCAAAGTATGCTAGTATAAGAACTCGGAATTGTTCTTGGGACAAGTAGGACCATCTTAAGATCTGTCCATGGAGGTTAAAAGCCTAAAAGAAAAACATGCAATGTACTCTTAATTGTACCCGAGCTCTTACTATGCAGTTAAGAATCCAGGCTTCTGAATGGATGAAAGGATTCAGCACTCATGGATGAGCAGCTAAGCATCTTAAGTTAATAAAACCTTTTTTCAAATTGTTGCTGTTTGTTGTGCAAAGTATTTCTTCTTTTCCTCCAGTCAGTTCCTCTGTGTCATTATATTTGATATGTACAAATCCTGTTTATGACGTGACACTTGGGATGCCAGCTTTTAAGTGGAATGTCAGTCTTTCCAGCAACTTTACTCCTACATAGTTACTGCACACAATACCACTGAACTTCTGGAACTCATGGAAAGTGAGTAGGAGGGTTTCTCTAGAGACTCAGACTGGCTCTGCTGAACACTGAAAACTCAACAGTGCAATCTAGTGACACAAATCTGTTAGAATCTGCATTTATTGTTATACAATGTACAGATCAACTTTTTCTAAAACTACATTGATAATAGACTACTACCATATTCTACCTGTGGATGAATGAAAGAGATCTGACATCTTTCCCTTTGGAGATAAGCTTACACAGCATCCTCTAACGAAATAAATTATTTTTATTTTGTCATTAGTTGTGTATGCCTTTACTCCTAAGGGTGTCTGAGATTCTAGAAAGCTTGTTTCACACTGAAAACAAAATCTGTAATAAAAATCTGTATACTGTTCCCTGAAATGGTTGAATTTGTTTGATTTTTTTTTTATTAACTTACCAGATTTGTGCTTACAGAAAGAACTTTTCCTGCATAAAATCCCTTGTAACACTATCAGAATTACCACCATACACTTCCAAAAGGCACTGGAGGTATCATATAGGATGTAACTCCAAAAGAAATACATTCTAGGCAGATTCTGCACAAAATGTGTTGCTCTACCTGTTTTAGATGATATCCATGGGCAGCCACCCCATAAGCTTTCATTTTCTTTATTTTTTTTGATTATTTATTGCTTGACAAATATGCTTCTATTATTTACTTTTTATGTGCATGCAGTCTTGTTGCCTGCTTCTTACCCAATGTTGTAAAATTTCCTTCATACTAGCAAATGAGCTGTTACTGAAAATCCACCATAAAAGGATTTTCTGTAGCTAGTATATTTAATTTGTGAAAATTATTAAAGCAAGTTCATTCACTCTTCTAACATAAATTAACTGGTTCATATTTGCGACAGAGTGTTATTTCTGATGATTCAGTCATGGTTTGGGTTTTGTTGTTGTTTTTTTGCTTTCTGTTTTTTTAAAGTAGTGTAGATGATTACAATACAATCCTATCATAGTTTTGAGCAGTGCAGTAACACCTCTGCTGACTTCATGAGAAGCTATAACGTTTTCTGACTGTACCATAGCAAAGGTAAATAATGGATGAATAAAGAACAAGGCAGATGGAAGCTGAGCTATAGGAGAAGAATTCCCTTTCAACAGTTGTCTGAGAATCCCATTCACTCATGCAGAGCTGGAAGATGCCAGTGCCTCAAAGCAGTCTGCAAATATGGAGGTTTTGCAGGTGGGTTGTCTTTAGCAGCTGGATGCTTGGTTTGTAAGAAACCAAATTATGCTTTTTCTTGTAGTACATTTTGGGTTATTTCTACTGAAGGCCTTGAAATCCAGGGAACAGAACACATTTCAGCACTCTTAAGTGCAAACTGAGGATGAAAAATTATTATTAAAAAGTGACTGGCTTCCAGCAAGCTGATTGTAAATATTTATGATAATAGTTAAGGTGATGTGAGTCCTTTGGTGCACCGCCCTAAATTCTTTTGGCACAGGATTCATAGCATGTTTTTGACCTGTTGCTGGCTATTTGTTTTTCAGTCTAATCTGATGCTGGGTTATATAGCTGAATCTTATTTTTTTTCTCTGATGAAACTTTTGGCAAAGACTGCATTTGTGACTCTAAACTTAATTGTAGAACAGCTAGACCCTATCTGGAAGTACTACTTAGGCACTTTTATTAATACTAAGGATGGGATAAGCTTTGCCTGTTGCTCTTCAGAGGCATATTTTTATGGAAATTCCTGGACATAAAAAAAAAAATTAAGTAAAAATCCAGCTTCAAGTTTGTCATAATGGAATTCATAGAAGAGGCTTTTTCAAATACAAATAATTCTATATCTGTCTTTTCTGTACCATGTCAGTCTCCACCTACACATTCATTTGTTCATCTTACCTTGTGGAGCATGGTGGGAGGAGTGGAGTTTAGCAGTGAACATAGTTTATTCATACCAATATCCTCTCACAGTAGAAGCAAGTAATTTTCCTTGTAATTCAGACAGTACTCCCTTTCAGATTCAATTACAGTAAAGCTTTCTTGCTAAAGCAGTAAAGTGATGTATGCCTGAAGCTCCAAGTACAGTGCTGTGCAATGTGACAAAGTTCAGTTCAGCCATCAGTGCTCTTCATGGTATATAGAGAATTTGTTCATATGTGGGAGAAGATCTAATGTCAAAGAATACATTCTTCTCTCCCTGGTCCCACCCCAGTAATGTAGATGGTGGAAATGCTTGGGGATGAAATCTTATTCCATACTACTCCATCAAACATCTCACTTGCTCTTGTCAGTAAATAACAAGACACTGAGGGAGATGCCTGACATCCTGTGACTTCTTATAAGTAGAAAACTTAAGTAATGAGCTTTTGGAATAAAGCTAATGAAAAAATGAAGTGCAGTTTTTCTTCTTCTGGATGCCATCTAGCTTTTTCTTATACCTGAACTAACATGGGTGTGTTCCAGTTTATGAAGGCTCACAGAAGTTGCTGTCAATACTTAGTGCTAATAGAGATTGGTGACAGGCTTTTTCAAGTTCAAGATTCTTGTTACCTTTCTCATGAGAATCGTTTACACTGTTATTTACAGCACACCTGCTAGAGCCAGGGGGCTTTTTCTAAATGCAGTGCTAGTGCTGTCCTTACTTTATTTTATCCAGAATGTTCTTTAGCTACTTGCAGCCTAGAAAATTTTTAAAAGCCTTTTTAAACTTGTAGAAATATTTGGCATTGGCCAAATACTTTTAATCTGTTCATGCCCTTTGGTTTTTGTATTTGGAAAGACATTGAATAGTCTCTGTTTACCTTCTCCATTTCATTCTCAGTTTCTTCCGCAGGTTATAAAGGTCTGATAATAGTGTCTTATTAGCACTGAGCTGTGTTTTCCATAAAACACTGTTACAACTCTAAGGTGTTACGCTGAGTGATAATAGTTCAGAGCTTATCAGTGTGTGTGCAATGATAAAGTGCCTTCATGGTTTGCTGCATTTCTTCTGGCCTTTTATCACTTGATTAGTCATTAAATCTTTCTGCCGGTTTTGGTTGAGTTTTTTGTTGTTGTTTTTTTCCTGAATAACACAGAATCATTGACACAGATTTTGGCACCTTGGTTATTAGCCCCTTTTTTTTTTCATTCACTTATAAATGTACTGAATGATATAGGCCTTATTTTATATCCCGGTGTGTCTAAACTGATAATCTTTTCCCTGGGAGAATGAAAGCTATGTTTTTCTAATCTTCATATTCTATTTCTTAATCTCTCACTTTTCCATCTAATAGCCTGCATTCTAATTTGTTTAGAGGACTTATGTGAGAAGCCTTTCTCCCTGTCTTTGGAGATGGAAATATGAGCTGGATCCACCTGTCCAACCCAGTATATCTTTTTTCTTAATTAGGAAAAAAATGGGTTTGTATCTTTTGGTTTCTCCAACTACTTAACATATAAAGTTATTTATTAAATGTATTTAAAATTACATCCTGGTTTTGAATGTATAATTTTCTGGGATGTAGTTGAGGCCATAATTGTTACTTTTAGGCCTTTTTGCTGCTCTTTGTTTTTTGTCAGTGTGTCTTAGACATGTTTGTTCAAACAACAGATTAAGGAAACTACATTTAAAACTGTACATCTAAACCTAAAATTTGCAAGACTGTTTGGAAGACTACCTACTTACCTTTGCTTGGCTCCTTTACTGCGCAACCTCAATTACAGTTTTCAGCTGTGTCGACTGTCAGATCTTCTCATGGAATAGTGAAAATGGTTGCATATTTTTCTAGGTCTGTACTCATTCATCTTGGAGGTGTGTTCCCACTGGGTAGGACTGAACTTATCATTTGTGTTGTGCATATACTTAGGTGTTCCTGACTGTTTTCAGTCACTTCAGGAATACTTGCTGAACTATAAAATGGGAAGGCCAGTCCAGAAATCTTGTTTCGTATCTTGTCATCTCAGATCCTTTATTCTCCTCAACACATGGGTTTTTTCCTCCTGCTCCTGCACATTCCTGTCACTTTTTTCTGAGCCCAAATGAATGCTTGAAGTCATGATCTTATAAAGTATGTGTGCCATACAGATTTCCTTCATACTCTTAGTGTGGGTGCTGCTTAATGCATTAATCTTTTGTTCGGTAGAGTTTTCATGAGCTTCAATATTCACTTGTAAAACCTGTAATTTCTTTTAAGCTTACATATTTTGTATGAATGCTTCATTGTTGCTTCCTGTCTGAGAAAGTGCTTTCAGCTTTCCTTTTATCCTGTTCTCACTAGGTTTTCACCTTTTCATTCAAAGCACTTAGAAGTCCCCATCTTGTGTTTGTTTAAAAAAATTATTTGTTGTGCATGATAGCATGACTGTCACGGGGCTGGCCTCCAATGACTGTGTGAATAAATAAGATCTTAAGCTCAAAAGGCATAAGAAATTGTGATCCTTTAAAATACAGGTTTTTTGCTTTGTTATTCCCTGTCCATGTTCTTTGGCCTCTTGCTTAATCTGGAATTCAGGTGCTGTAGCTGTGACCTAAGAAGAAAGCTGTGTGCACCTGGCCACAGGGGGTGATATTAGCAGGCACGGGGCTAAAACTCCCTTGAGCTGAGTAAATCCAGTGCTGAGAGCTTTAATGTGTTTGTGTTGGTAGGAAAGTAAATCTACAAACGCTTTCATTATTCAGCATGTGCTCTATTGGTTCTTTCTGCATGAAATAACTTTAGTAGATTTTTTTGAAGGAGGGCAGTGATTCCTAGTGGTTAGAAGGGCACTGAGAAAACGGAGGGTTTTCTGTTTGATGGGTGTGTGTATGATCTACTCTGTGTATGTATATATACGACTAAAAACCTTTCTTTGCATGAAAGGACTATTATGTGCCTTTAAAGGTTTCAGAATTCAATAGAAGTGTCATACTCAGTGTCGCTTAAAATGCTGGGGGTTTGGAAGCAGTGTTTGTCTAAATTGTGTGTAAAACATTTTTGCTAAATATGTGATTAGACACTTTGCAACAAGTCAGCCAAGTACAGTGATGCTCACATGACGTGATTCAGCTGTGTATGTTAAGGGTATTAAAAGGGTTGGGAATCTATTACTGATTTGTGGTAGAATACTGGGAAGGAAATCTTATGACAACCCCAGTTTACTTTTTTTATCTGTAAAGTCTTTTGCATTGAAAATATTTCTTATCTAGATTGCATAAGTCCATTGTTCAAAACCTTGTATGAATGTTGAAGTTGGGTTTTAGTCTTCACCATAGTCCAAAGATGAGTTTTAGGTATGTTATTTAATCTATAAACTAAAATGGCATCTTCCTTTTGTGATTTAAAATTTTAAGCACTGGTATCTTGCAATCTCACTTGGACTAATCCCCTACTGTGGGCTGACTGCCTTTTTGTCAGTTTAATGGCTAAATTTCAGAGGTAAGGGACAATAATTGCTTCCTATCATAGTATTTAAGAAACGGAAATGTTTCCTTTTTAAACATTTCCTGTTTCTGATCAAAACCTAACAGAAAGAGTAAAAATGCCTGCCTATGACAGAATGAATGCTGAATTCCCATTTGAGCTTATAGCAACAAAGCTGGAATCTTACTTTATATGGCCAATGTGCCAAGTAATGTGTAAAGCTTCAAAGAGTAAGTAGTTATCTTTAGTTTTCATCAGCCTATTTGCAGCCTCCCTGCATAAACACTTGTGTTTAGACTTCTATATTCTGAGTATTTGTCTTGGAGTTGTAAAACATACTTTTTACTAGGAAAACAGAAATTACTCTATAGTTATGTTTTGCCAGTACCATTGAAGTCTATCACTTAATAATGGGCAGTTTGATCTTAGTCTTCTTCTGAATGCTTTATGACTGTGAAATGCGTACAGGTCTTTAGGTAATGACCTGTTTTATTGTAATGAGTCTTTTTTAATAAATACTTTCATAAAATGGGTTTTTAGAGACAGCTTTAACCTGTTCAAAGAAAAGCCTGAATATCAAAAACTAGTATTTCTGTAGGCCTTCAAAGGTTTAAATGTTTTCTGTAGTAGGATGACATAAATGCAGCAAAGTCAGAAATACATCTGCATCATAGTTTGCAGATCACAAATTTTTTCTGGGTTTTTTTTTTGAGTGGAACTGAGAAAAATTAAAGTATACAGTGTCATTTCATATCTTAAACCTAGGACTTAATCACACTGAATAAAAATAAACCCACACTAAAATTTTATTAATAATGTTATTATTACAGTATCCATTAACTAATTTGTGTTGAATGATCTGATTCTCTTGGAAAGTAGAATTAACTATACTGGGAAGTGAATTATAGAGCAGCCTGATGATGAACTTAGCTTTTCACAGGCTTGAGGTTCTTGGTGGCAGAGTTGGAACTACAGCAAATATTAAGTACCAACCACCCTTCTACACCCCCGATTTTAATTTCTTTCTTCTGTGAATGCTACATACTGCCTAAAACTTTTGTGCTTTCACTTGTATGCTTTCATTTGAATGACTGTAGTGCTTGTGAGCCTTGAATAACTGATAGACTTCATTGACTTGTATTAATGCACCTGACACAAAACAGCTAGTGAAGTCTATTTTAATTGTCATAAGAGATATATGAAATATTGCACGATGAGTGTTCCTGTCTTCTGGAAGTTTTTATATTCAAGACAGAGTAAAATTTGACATTAAAAGGCATGAGTTTTTAGCAAAGCTGGAAAATAAAAGCTTCCACTGACAGCATTTCCATTGCAGTACTCTTATGTGGGAGGAACACACATCAAGACATTTTCTGACTAAAAACATGCTCAAGAACAAGGGTGTTAAGTTATAGTCATCACTTCTTATGGTATTGTTATGGGGGGTGAATATACTCTGGTGTAGTTGTTTGTTCAGTGTTGAGCTGAATTGAAAGAAAGTATGTGTTGTCCATGCTTGTTCTAAAACACACCTTGACTGTGTTTTGGACCTTTTACCTTCAGAGACTGGTCTATATACTTTATGAGAAAGTAGATGGGTAATGGCAGCCATGAAACTAGAGTCTTTCATGCTTGACCTGTTTAATTATCCTCTTGGTTATCTTTTAAGCAAAGGAAAAATATTGCTGGTTACAAGAACTGTATATGCTAAGATAGTGTAAATTTGATCTCCACAACCTCTTCTTCCACCTTTGCCCTACAACTACAGAATCAACCCACAGGCATATTTTTAATTAATTATCTGTTATTTATATTCATAGAGCACATGTGCAAGTACATAGAATTGATAACTGGGTGGGAGGGATTGGGCAGTAGGTTGAAAATAACAGCAGAAAGTGTTTCTTTCCCCTGGCAGTCAGCTCTGTTAGAACAAACATTTCAACAAGTTTACTGCAATAACACCACTTTTTTTTTCTCTCATTGAAGGTGGTAGTTCACCATAAGACTGCACATTTTTAATTTTTCTTTTTTTTCCCATCTTTGGAAATACCATTATGTACATGTTAATCTGAAATGTAATTGCAATGCAGTAGCTATAACTGGGTGTTGTAAAACATTCTCATTTTGTTTCTTCAGCTTTCTGTTGTAGTAAGTTTTCTTATCTAACACATTCTTCTGAGTAAGAAGAGCTAAAAGGGGTCAGTGCTGTGCGATGCTGTTATGTGTGCCAAGTGCAGCAGGAGAGAAAGGAAGAAACTTTGCCATATAAGCTTCCAGAGAACTGCCTTTCTTATTAGGGTTTTTGTCAGTTTAGCAGACTGCTTTCTGTAGTTTGTTTTTTTTGTGCGTGTGTAAATTCCACTTAATTAGCTAATGCTGACTTCTGAATGGTGCCTCCTGTATTATCCAGAGTATCACTGAAATATTGGTGGTATTCTCAACATGTAGAAAACCCTGAACAGAAAAAATAAAAAAAGAAAAAAAGGTATTCCTAAGACAGCTAGTACTGAAATTTTGATGCAAAAGGGCTTAATGAATTTGAAAGCACAAGAAGAAAAAGAAAAGTACTGCCTTGCCCAGCTTGTTTCATTTGAGTGGGGTAGGTGGATGAATATTATGCTTCTTTCAAACAATATGCTCTTTCCTGTAACTTCATGTTTGTTGTTAGCGGAGAGCCCCTGAATGATGTTTGCTGGTGTTAATGGTGCCATCTGGAAAACAGGCTTCTGACTTGTTTAGAGTTCAAGTTATGTTGGTTATATATCAGGGCAAGGAGATTAAGTAGTTAATTTTGCTGGGATGCTGTTTGCCTGTTTTACAATAATATTTTTCCAGCTTTTTGAAAAGACCAAGTACTAAATGAAAATTATTTTTCATTATGTGCCTTGTTTAGCCAGACAACATGTTATAATCTGGCATTAGAATTTTTCCAAGTGGAACTTGGCAGACAAAACAGTGGCATGGTGAAGAAGAAATCTTACTTCATTGTTTGCTCTTGTTAAATACATCCATTTTAATGAAAGTGTTGGCTTGTAGCCTGTTCTTTGAAAACAGCCCCAGTACCAGGGATGTTAAAGAATGCAAGTAACCCTGTTCTTCAGGAGATCATGTGGAATAGGGTTTATTTCTTCCTTCCTGCCACCTTCTGAAGAAGAGCTGATACTGCCTGGCCCCTCAGCTAGCTGGGCTGCTCAGCAGCTTCTCGCATTGCTGCTGCCCCAGTCAGGTAGGGAACGTAACTTGGAGTGGATGCCTGAAAGTCAGTTTCCTGCATCTGGAAACTGCTTCCCAACCATGCTTCTCATGCTGCCACTGCCCTCAGGACATAGCTACGAAGTGTCACAGTGTGTTTGTGTGGGATAATGTAAATAGGGCTCAGACTTTGGTGCTTACTGTAGAATTTGGGTCTACCTTTCTAACTATAATTTTAGACTTGTTGATCGGTAAAGCTGTAACTCTGAGTCAGTGGTCAGTTGTCCATTCTTACCCAACTTAAAACACACAAGTTGTATTGATTTTTCTCTTTAAAATTTTTCTGAACTAATTTATGACAAGTCATCTCATAAAAGAGTAGCAGTTCTGGCCTTTGTCAGCTTTGCCATTAACTAATTCTTCATTCATCAAGTACCGTACAGAATGGTGTTGTTTACAAACAATGGATATCAGATAAAGCTCTTGAGTTGTTCTTTATGATTAACTGGTGGAGCAGTGTGATGCTTTTGAAGAAACAGACTTAAACAATTGGTTATCTGTTCAGTAGATGGGAAAGAATAAAAATACTAGGTGGAGTGTGGAGCAAAATGAAAAAACCCAAGGACAGCAGGTGTAATTGTTGTTAGTTTCTGTATGCTCCAGAGACTGAGGAACTGAGCTTTCAAATACACTGTTTTAAAGGCTGATGAATTTTTCAAAATTCTAGAAATGATTCCAGTGCTAAATAAAGAGATTGACAGGTGAAAGACTGAAGTGATATCAAGAAAAGAATAGTAATAGTACAAAAGCTGATCCATATTACGTGTTCCACATGTGCTCGTATTTATTGTAATGAATATTCTATTGAGAAAGGAATTTTGTGGAAGTAAATGAGAAACTGTAAACTGTCATCCTGTGGCATGTACCAAATAACAGGGGTAAATATACTGAAGTACAGTGCTGAGATGGAGGGTCAATATTGTAATAAGTTAATTTTTACTGTTCTTGCAAAACACTTGTGTTGGATTTTTTAGTTATGATCACTTAATTCTTCAACCACATATAGCAATGATTTTTAAAATGCTTTATAAACTATTGCTAGTAAACAATTTTCTTTATCAAATTAATTCTTAGAGGGCATGAAGGAAGAACCTGAAGTGCTCTTTGAAGAACTGCTTGAGAGGGCCAAAGCTGGAGAACCAAAGGCACAAACAGAGGTAATTTTATATAGTTTTTGCTCTTAATTCCAAAAATAGCACTGCCTGCTGTAGAACTATTATCGCTTCCTCAACTGAACTGTGTCTGTTTAGATGCTAAACTGTTCAAAGAAAGGTGATGCCATATGGTTTCTCTGCCTTGAGAAACGCTGCTTCCCTGAGAGTGTGAGTAGTTTCAGGTCCAATTCTTTAGCATGGAAAGAGTACAGAAATGATTTTGCTTTTCCTTTTTTTAAAGAAGCATGTGTGGAGGTGTTCAGATAGGGACTGTTAAATGCTGTTGGTTCAGCACTGCACTATATACAAAGATACCAGGGCTCTTAGGCTGGACTCCATGGAAGAAACTGCCTTTGACGTGCTTTAGCGGGGTCAGAGGTGGTTTGGCTGATGTTTTGCCCATATACTATTTCTCTGATGAATGTACACGTTTTAGAAAATAAGCCCCGCCTTGTTTATTGAAATTAGCTGTGTTTACTTATTCAATGGCAGATAAAATTGAATTAATAATAGCAATTCTGTCCCTGAAATTGTTAGCACTTCAGGTTTTCCCTTAGGTTTTAGAAAAATTGTACCAGGTTTCCACTGCGTTCCATTGTCTGGTGTATTGGTCTAGTATAAATACCTTAAAATTGTCTAGAAGGGTTTTAATTTTGTTTAACTTGGTTAGTGTTTTACTTCAGCGTTCTTTTCCAAATTCAGCTTTGATGCCAAATGGGAGTGGTAGCAGTCTCCTACATGCTCATTGGTGGTTTGGATTTTTCCCTAAGGATCACCACTCTTACTGTAAATAAAAATCAGAGGTGGGGATGGGAAAGAAATTCTTTTAAAGCTGGTAAAAAAAAACCAGCAGTGCTAGGCTTGTTCCCCATTCCATCTCAACTGGTTTGAGGGGCAGACTGACCTTGGAGTTGTAATCTGAGACAGTAACAAATTCCTCACTTTGAAACAGCTGGTAGCTTTGTGGAGGATGAAACATTATCCTTGAGGGAATCATTGCTGTAAAATCCATTTTTTGGCTCTATTCCTCCATATGAAAGAAAGAAAGCAAACTCCATAATACTCTTTCAGGATATAAGTTCCATCTGAGTAAAAATACTCAGAAATACTTACATAATCTATGTCTATGATGCATATGTATGTATATACAATGACAGGGGTTTTTCTCCTGTGCAATTAATTCCACTTTCACTCCCTTCCTTTATCTCTTTAACTGTGTACATTTTCTATCCCCACACAATAATAGGATTCTTATCATAAAAAGATACAGCATATAATTTTGCTTCAGTATGCCTGAAATGGAACCCAAAATACAGTGATTTCTTTTTCTATGCAGTAACATTTCTTGTTTCTTGTGGAGAGAGAATTAGCTTTTAGTTTTTAAAACACTAAAAGAAATTTATTTCTTCTCTATTGTTGAATACATTCCTTTAGAATCAATTAGAAAAATGTATTTTTATTTCTTACCTTTGTAGGAGTATGAATGAGAAGCTGAGATGCCTCTTTTGTGCTGTTTGTTAACAATTACGAAGTTAAACACAAGAAATCAGGTGGTTCAATAGTTTGTAGTTATTACTCTGTGTTTATTCAAAAATAATTGTGCAACGACTATGGAAATAAATGCACTCTGAGTGGCTGTCAACATGTATTACTGTAACTTCATGTATTTTTTTTAATCAAGAAATAACTGTATGGCAGTTATGTAAATGAAATCCCCACTGCTGGAATTCTGTAATGGAGAAAAGGCAGTTCTGTGCCTTTAACCAGAGGATGTCTGCAAGGGGACTGCTTGAGATGACCACCTCACTTAGCAAAGCCAGAGATGGGAGCAGCCTTTAGAGAAGTACAGTGTGAGGGTCTGTGTTAAGCTGTTACCCACTATGACTTCATTTCACAGTTTTAACTCATAGGGAAGAGAGAATCCCAGACTGCTTAAATGACGGATCTGAGGTTAACACCTTTTCCCATCCATTCTTCCTCCTTTGACTGCTGCAGGCCAGAGCTCTGCAGCTATTTTCAGGTGGTTTGATATAGGAACTTTGCTATTAAAACCACAGACAAGCCAAAAAGCAATACAGCAATCCATAAAACTGGTGTTACACTATAATTTTGCTTGTGCATTAGCCTTTTGTGCTATGACTAGTCCTGGGATCTTAGTTGATGTTGCAATATGTGTTTCTACGTCTAAGAGGTCCTTAGAAACTTAAGAGCTGCATGATTAAGTGCTGCTACTCTTGAAGCTTTGCTCAAAATCTCAATGGCTATAAATATAAACATGCTTAAGAAACAGCTGTTCTTGTCAGATGGATGTTATTTGCCATGTAACTTGTTCAAGCAATTCCTTTCTGAAATAAATAGCTGAAGGTACATCTGCAGTTGAGTGATAGATTACCATGCAATTGCTGAAATCTTTTTCTTTTTTTGTCTCATACACTCTCTTCTTGGGCTGTGCACTTCCCTTTGAACTCTGCCATGATTTTTTAATCAATGTTTGGATTATCTAGTCCAATTTTCTCCTTATTTCTGTATGGTTTTGGATAGCTTCACTTTATGTGCTATGGATTTAATGTCTCCCCAATAGCTATCTATGTGGAAGTTGTTGGAGCACTCATTTAAGTGTATGAAGCCAGTTAAATGGCTGGAGAAATAACCTTTACTGGAAGAAGACAGACCTTTCTGAATATATCAGTGCATTTAATCTGCATAAGGATAATGTGATTTATTAATCTTTCAACAGTATTTCTTTAGTCACCTTTAGTGGCAGTAACAAATGCTGCAGTAACAAATGAAAGTTTCAGAGAAACTTTCAGGGTTGTTTTTTTTTTTCCCAGCAGATAATATTGTGGATTTATGAAGCTATACTCTTAAGGTATTGCATTAATTGCTCCTAGAATGTAGCTGAAGTAACATTAGGGAGAGAGTGCAGTGAGCCAAGCAAAAGCATTTCCCAGATTCTCCAGGTGTGCAGATAAAATGTCCAGTAGTTTTGGTCATTTTCTGCCATTTAACTTTTTATTGCCTTGTGTTGTGATAAGCAGAAGTGTTTCATACTATTGCATAAATATATTTACTAGTATATTTTCAATTATTTTAATTTTTAGAAGGAAGAAAAAAGGTGGTGTTTTTTTCTTACCTGTAAAACAGTAATATAGACAGCTGCTTGGTAATTTCTTTAATCCTGAATAGCAGAATTTTTATACACTTTTTCACTGAATTTGCTTGATGCTTAAGCAGTATTAGTTTTATTCCATTCACCAATTAACCATGAGTTTGCTTTGACCTTCAGTGTCTGAGCTGCTGTGAGTCAGAGATTGCCCTGCTTTTGAAGCCTGCTTCCATGTCGAGGCCTTGTCAATAACTTCATCTGAATTTCTGATTGTCACTGGCACCAGATTATATTACACTTGCTTTTTCTGGCTCTAAAATGAGGCTAGCAGTATTGTCTGGTCATTGTTGTAGGAGGAAAAGAATTCAAGAAAACTTTTAACATTGGGAGCTTCACCTGATCCTGCCAGATGCCTGAACACCAACGGCAGCTAATTCCCTGACATGGCCAAATGGGTTGCGATTCCTTCTTGCTTCCAGTTCTTCCAGATCTTTCCAATCAGAAGATCAGTTTACAACTGGTTTTTAGTGCTAGGAGCAAATGCTTTGACCTTTTGTTCAGAGAGAATTTATCTTAGCTGAGTTCCAGGGAGTGAGAAGGAAGAGGAGAGAGAGACATAGAGACAAAGAAGAGTATATTTCAGTAACTGAAGGAATTTTGTTTCCTTTTTATTATAGGTGGGGAAGCACTTCTTGAGATTAGCAGAAGAGGAGGATGAAGAACTTAACAATTGTAGTGCAGTTGACTGGTTCATCCTTGCTGCTAAGCAAGGTCGAAGAGAAGCTGTCAAACTGTTACGTAGATGCCTGGCAGACAGAAGAGGTACGGGTTCTCTAGGCTTCCTGCTTGCACTTCCCATGTTATCTGAAACAATACTGTACTCATTTTAACTCTGAAAAGAGGGGCTAAAGTATGATGGAAATGATCGTGGCAAAATTGCATGAGTAGTTGCTAACAGACTGTTCCAATAGGTAATTCAAAAAGCATTAATTACCAATACTGCTTATTAAAGCATTTTTATTAATTATTTGCTTGAATTCCTTCATTAAATCCGTGCTTGTTCTTCCCTTCCTCACCTTTCATTGAAGCTTCTTTTCTTTGACTCTGAAGATCATATATAAGCACACACCAGCTACATATCTGCTGTTGTTTCTTTCTGTTGTTTTTCATTCTTTCCCTCTCCAACCTCTCTTCTAATTGATCTTTTTCACTGTCTTCTCCCACTTTAAGATTCTCATCTTCCTTCGTGGTACTTCCCATGCTTGGAATGGTCTCTTTTCATCTGCCAACTATCTGAACTCCTTCAAGGGGGGAAAAATCCCCACCAAAACAAAAAAGAAAAACAACTTTTATTCAGTTCTTGGTGCCTTTGTGTGTCACCCATGCATATCTGCACTACCTTTTGCCTGATCAGCTGTACTTCAAAAGTTGAAGCAAGACGTAGTATAATGCATGTCTTGCACATCTTTGAAGTACAGTTTAAACCTAAGCAATGTGCTTAGATTTTGATAAGCAATGGACACAGAAGGACATTTTAGTAATTTACTTAGGTGGTCAGAATATGACTGACACTTGAAAAGTTTCAGACTAAACTGAGAAAAATAAACTGTGAGCAAATCTACCATCTCTGCATGGGTGTGGGATAAGTGTGTAATGTATTTTTTTCTTGAGGCATCACTTCTGAAAATGAGGAAGAAGTAAAAAAGTTATCATCTGAGACTGACTTGGAGAGAGCTGTGCGAAAAGCTGCCTTGGTCATGTATTGGAAATTAAACCCAAAAAAGAAGAAGCAATTAGCGGTTTCTGAACTACTGGAAAATGTTGGGCAAGTTGACAATGAAGGTTTGTTCATTAACTGATTTATGGTATTGATAAAATACAGACTTATGGGCACAATACAGCTAGAAACCTAAAGGGCTTTATGAACAATCAGGCATGAGATAATAGTAAATGTATGATCTACTTGAGATAACGTAACTCTCCCAATGACTAATACTCTTTTAATAACTGTGCTCTCTGGACCAACACAGACCAATACTTGGTGTAGGTTGTGGGTCATTTATTCAAGTGACCATATATTTAAAATATCTTCATTTAGCACTCACTGTCTTTGGAAAATAGGTATTTTATGGCTTTGCTGTATTTGACTTTTTTTTTTTGCCCTCTAACAGTCATCCTGATGATACCTCACTAGATATTTCAATTTAGAAATTCAGTCTTCAAGACTCCTGGTTCACGCTGCCACTACAGCACTAAATGTTAGCTATGGCAGTCCTGTTTCCTTTTCTAATACAGTAACAAGAATATAGAAAACTATATAGCCACTTCTTATCTGTTTATATGTAAGTTTGTCTTTTCCTTACTTTGAGGAAATACCATTCCCCAGATGTTGCTGTTACTGTTTGATCACTTTAATTGACTGCTTTGATTTTCCATAAACTTCTGTTATTGAAGCAGATGGTGAGAAGCAGCCTGGCCCAGTCCCAAAGTCCGTGCAGAAGCAGAGAAGGATGCTGGAGCGATTAGTGAACAGTGAATGTGAGTGCATGCTGCTGCTTTCAGTCTTGGCCAGTGGTTTTAGTTTCTGGTTTGTTTTAGTAAACAATTTTGTGCTGCCAGACTAAGAATGTACAGAAAGTTTGAATTGCAATAAACTGATAGTGTCAGTTTATTCTGTGTGCAAGACAAGTAACTGGTCTCTGTGTGACCTCCCAGAAGACATCACCATTATAGTCAACTACTAAAGGGAGTTTTCATGTCATTTGTTATTTTTATATTCTTGCCCTTCCAGCACTCAAAAGTCTATTCAGAAATGAAGATTTTGCACTTTCAATATTTTTTTTAGTTCTAACTGCAGTAAGGTTTCTGATTACAGTGAGGGAATTAATTATGCACCAATTTAATGCAGACAGATCCGTCGTTCTATTTGCCTTGCTTCCATTTGCCCTTCCCTTATAATTAATATTTGTCTTTTCATATTTGTTCAATGACTGATTTAGGAAAGATGCACCAAGATACTTCTTTCATTATTTACAGCAGCTTAGTTCATGTATTATGGAGAATTAAACCCCTTAACACACACAGGGTCAGATTTGTAGAACTAAGTCTGTGAGTTTTGTAAGGTTTGGTGGGGTGGGGATTGGAATTGAAAGTTCTCCTTAGTCTGGCATAACTAAGAAATGTTGATGTGTTATTGGGCTTTTAGGAGGAAAGTCAAAGTGTTATGTTAAGAAAATGAATTATCAACAATGCAGCATGTGTAGTTTTTCAAGAACCATATTTAATATATGGTTCAATTATTCATTGTCCTGAAAACCTCACTTTCTTGAAATGCACTAAGTCATATGGAATAGTTCATGTGCAGTCTAGATCAGTACTTGAAGAGCACTTTTAAATGTCACAAAGCATGTTATTTACTAATACATCTGTTGTTGTGATTATGTGAAACTGAAGTGTCATACATTGAATAGGGAGCCAAATATGGAGGTTTGCAGGTTTAAACTCCCTGAAAGATTATATTTACATTTCATTAGGTAAATTTGGGCTTTACCTTCAAGGATTGTGTTAGTTGCCCAGGTGACTTGAAAAATAACATTCCTTAAGAAGAGTGGAGTATTTCAGTTTTACATTGATTTTGACAGAAGTAAAAGAGGAGTGGGGGCATGTGCCTGTGTGTGCATAAGGGAGTAAGTGATGTGGGAAATAATGTTTTGGAAAGAAAGCTTGTGGTCCTGTCAGACCTTCTGTGAGACTATGTCAGCTGTTTTTGTGACTTGGCTGCCACTTCTGGCAAGCAGAAACAGTCATTCAAGGACAAGACTGTTGTGTTTCATTGTCCGGTCATTGTATCATAATGCAGATGTATTTGGGTTCATTTGAGCTGTGTTGCATTGGGGTTCTTTCCATTCCTTTAGGTGAACTGGCATGCACTGCTACTGAGTGCACAGCAAGTCATTTTGTTCTGGATTCTTCAGTAATTCAGAGAGTTACCAGAAAAGGAACTGGCAAATATGGGGGGTTTTTTTAAGGCTTAAATTGCATATAAAATAACAGGGCAGTAAATGAACCTATATGTAAGTGTAGGCAGAAATTGATGTGAATATTTTTCTTTTCCTAGAGTGGATGGGGGGAGGCAGGGGAATTTTTCCTAACCAAATTGAAAAAAAAAAATCTATGAAAAATAAAGTAGAATCTACAAAATACGCTTTTTATATCAATTTAAGAGACACTTGAGTGACAAAATACTAATGACATTTAAAAATGAAAATTTTCCATCAAACACTTAAAGTAGGAGTTAAGCTGTTACCTCATCTCTAGAGAGCTTTTACCTTTTCATGGAAGAACAAGCAAGCTGTTGCTCTCCAGCATTTACTTCTCTGACTCACTGAGTTTCTTCATTTACCTTGCCAGAAGGAGATTCTTCTTTCAGTGTCAGTACATTGCCAATACTTGGAAGATAATTTTTAAGCCAGATATGTGTTAGCAGATATCTGATCTGAGTTGTCCTTAATGGAGGTACAAACAGAAAATTAGAGGTGACATTGTCAATGGGCAGTTGTTGCGTGCCTGAGAGGGTGCATGTCATTGCAATGGATAGGCCATCTATACATAGTAAGTTAATAACTCCTTCCTTCTCAGGATGTCCCATGATCCTGTAAAAGTGCTGTTAAAGTATTTTTGTGAGGCTCTAACCATGTCTGCTTGCTGATTCTACATAAATAAGACTATTTGAGCACTGTATATTTTTTCCCAATAAGACAGTAAATTTAGATGACATATTTTGTATTAAGCTAAATCTGAAGCCCACCAAGATAGCTAAAGAGTCTCACAGATTTCTTGGTGCAAGTAATGTTGCCTTACAGTCTGTGAATAATAAGAATAGTTAGCAAAAATAAATCCTTTCTTGTTTCTTGGAAGGCATGCCAGATGGTATTTTGTGGGACATAAGGGTTCATGCATGGAGGAGGGGGAGTGGTAAAAGTCCAAGCAAAAGGCAGTATCCATATTGTGAGATTAAACCAAAAGATAGATTGTAAGATACTGATTTTCTGTTGAACTCTTAACATTCCTCTTCCTGTAGTATGTATCTTGAGACAAATACTTTGTTTTGTTCCATATCTAGTGTTTTCAGTATTAAATACTGAGCTATTTATATGTTGCTTCTATAAATGTAGCATGTTTAAATTAAAAATTTTCTGGTCCCAAACCCATTAATCCTCTGATTTTAAATTTGATGGAGCAGTTCAATTTTCTGTCTCTTTAAAATCTCAAACTAGTATTAAGCAGGCCAGCTTTCATATCTTTGTATCAGCTGACTGGTTAAATTTACTGTGTAGGAGATGTGTTACAGATTTTTGTCATTCAATTCTTTCATGTGTATAGCAATGTCATTTTCTTCAGTGTATGGAAAACAACTGCTGTTAATTATCCTCCTTTAGAAACTGCACCAAGCTTGTCTGCCGTAGAAACTAGTTAATCCATGCTAATGTAGAGAACTGGGTGCAAAGAACTTGAAGCAGTATGTAAATCATCTTCTGTCCTGCCGTCTCCCTAGAGTTTCCAGAAGTAACCTCATGCCTCCCTTGTACTCACAGGAGTGGATAAGGATCTTCCAGCGCAGAGGGATGGATTTTGTCTCTATGTAAACTGAGCAAGGTCTATTTCCTTGCTGGCTGTTTTAGATCACAGTTGGTACAGTTTGGGGGAGGCCTTCTGTATAGCCACATAGACTATTAAATTAATACACTGTAAGTAATCCATATTTAGCCTTATAGATATAATAATTGTGTATTTCCCATAATTATATGTCTGTAACTTCTGAACTCAGAAAAATGACTGTTAAATGACAAATCAGAAGTCAGTTTTTCAGTTGATGACATACAAATAATTCATTACTGCTCCTGTACAAGTCTCTCTTTCCAATGCAACTATTAAAGATTTCTCTGAAGCAGATACAATAGTTTATGATTTAAAACTGTGACCCAACCCAGTAGTCTCTTTTTTCTGTGGAATACTTGCAGGTAAGCTATATTCACTCACTCTGTTCTCCCACTCACCAGTATAATAAACTTACTTGCTGGTCTTACAAGATATAGAGTAGTCATATATTGCTGGCACAAGGAGCTTGTTGTTTTCAGCAGAGCTCTCAGGACAAGTTGCAAGGTAAACCTCTCTTGTCAGCAGTTCAGGTTTTGTAGACTAGATTCTGGCAGGAAAGAAAATTAATATTCCAATTCATAATCAATAGAGTGTTGTGATAAAATTTACTTGAAATTTTCATTTTATCTTTTTAGCTAAAAAATTTATTGCTTTGGATGACTTTGTTGAAATTACCAAGAAGTATGCAAAGGGAATCATTCCATCTAACCTGATTATGCAGGAAGAGGAAGATGATGAGTTGGCAGGGAAGAGTCCTGAAGAATTACCCCTACGACTGAAGGTAAAAAGGCAATGTGGAACAGGTTATGTTGAATGGGCTCTTGACTTAAGCATCCCAGACCAAACAGGAGTGACTTCCACATCTCTCTCAATACTGATGTTCAGTCTGTATAGATCAGTACAAGAATTGTTGCTGTAACTTCTTTTTGTACTCGACCTCATATATATGTTGCAAGTTTCATATATATGAATCACGTATTTAAAAGAAAGGGATAACAGTTTTCCCTGTCAGAGGACAATCTATTGTTATCTCTTTATTACATCTTCAGTGAGGATTTAAATGTACCTGTCGCCACTGCCCTATTTTTATTATAGATGTTATTTTACGCTTCACATCTTTCTAATTTAAACAGAAGCAAGCAGGTGGAAAAAGTTATCCATAGCATGAAAAGATTCTGTTACAATGGAATTCAAGAAAAGTGAAACTTGCTGTTAGCTTCTACACTGATATGTCTCTAGACAGTGAAAGGAGAAGGGAAAATTAGGGTGCCTGCCTTCAATACTGGCATAAATTTTAAGCAAGGTAGGGGGTGTGTGGCTTCTGACCTGAGAGTTTTTGCTGTAATTTTGTTGTTCATTATCATATTGTAGGGGTGGGGAAAAAAGTGGGAGTGAAGGGTGTCTCTTTCCGAGCTTTTGCACGGCTAATTGTCCAAAAGAGATGCACTTATGAAGAACAGAGAGACCTTCACAAATAAACAAGTTTTTGCCCAAATCATTGGGGTGTGTGTTGTCCCAGTTCATCACAGTGCCACAGGTATTTGCTGGAACATTCTTGGTCTTTCCGTTGATCTTAATTAATATAAAAATGAAAGATCTGGGAAAACATAAAAACTGTCTTTTGATGGGGGAGGAGGATTGATTGTAGCATCTAATGTCCCTATGCAATATTTGAATGTGTGTTTGAAAAATCCAGCACCTTTTAATAGATCTTTTGTAACGTGTGTGGTTGGTCATAGGGAGAGTATTCAATCGAGCAGTTTCTGTTGTCCAGCAACTGTGTTGGAAAATGCCATGTAAAATAGGTAGAATTTTAAGGTCCTGTACAGTTACTTTTGTGGAGTTAAAAGAATCCATAAATGTGTAGTAATTAAATTTAACATACTGCTGCTGCTTCCAAAACAGGTTTTGACAGCTGCATCCTTAGATGCTTAGGAAGGATTGTTTAAAGATAAAACCACAGCTGTAAAGACTTCCTGTATGTGTATATGAACCATAGGCACTACTTCCTGTAGTGTATATGCATAGAATGTATAGCATAATCCTTGTAGAATGTGGCGGTTACATGCTGTAAAGTACAGTACTCACAGCTCAAGTAATGACTTAAGATACTGCAGGACTGTAGCCATGTAGTTTATCTTCAGTATGAAGTTAGCAGAGCAGATTATTTGACTAGGAAGCCATTTAATTATGTGTGTCAAAGGTAATGAAATACATCTTGCCTGAAATCAAAATCGCCTCTGAGCTTCATGTGACTGAATTAATCAAAATGGAGCTAATAATCTCAGACACAGCAATCTTATTTTATTGGCAGTATTGATCTGAAATATAAATCTTTTCATGTCAGCTGAGGTTAGACAACTGGCTGCCACTGCTGCAGTTAAGAATATCTGCGATGTAAAGATACGAAATTACTCATTAATAAAATGCTTCTTTCTCTTTTTCCAGGTTGTAAAATATCCACTTCATGCCATTATGGAAATTAAAGAATACCTTATAGATATTGCATCAAAGGCAGGAATGCATTGGCTGTCTACCATTGTTCCAACACACCATATCAATGCTCTCATCTTTTTCTTCATCATCAGTAATCTGACAATTGATTTTTTTGCCTTCATTATTCCGTTAGTCATATTCTATTTGTCCTTCATTTCTATGGTGATTTGCACACTGAAGGTTTTTCAGGACAGTAAGGCTTGGGAAAACTTCCGTGCTTTGACTGACTTACTGCTTCGTTTTGAACCAAACCTAGATGTTGAGCAAGCTGAGGTGAACTTTGGATGGAATCACTTAGAGCCGTACATTTATTTTTTACTCTCAGTATTCTTTGTAATTTTTTCCTTCCCTATAGCAAGTAAAGACTGTATACCGTGCTCAGAGTTAGCTACTGTCTCAGTTTTCTTCACAGTGACAAGTTACATGAGTTTAAGCACGTGTGCAGAACCTTACACAAGAAGAGCATTAATGACTGAGATAGCTGCAGGTTGCTTATCCCTATTGCAGGTATTACCTGGGAATTTTGGCTACTTGAAATTCTTAGGTAAAACCTTCTTTACAGTTCCTGTAGGCCATTTCTTTGTGATCAATGTAAGCATCCCATGCCTTCTGTTTTTGTACTTGTTCTATCTTTTCTTTAGAATGGCCCAACTACGGAATTTTAAAGGCACCTACTGCTACCTGGTCCCATACCTGGTGTGCTTTATGTGGTGTGAACTCTCGGTGGTCATTCTGCGGGAGTCCTCTGGCATTGGGCTCGTTCGTGCATCCATTGGTTACTTCCTGTTCCTCTTTGCACTCCCAGTGCTGGGTGTAGGCATTGCACTGATGTGTCTTGCCCACTTAATTAAGTGGTTTTTGTCTTTGGAACTCATGAAAATTGTAGTGACCCTGGTTTTGTGTGCTGTTCCTTTGCTCTTTCGATGGTGGACAAAGGTTAACTTTTCTGTAGTTGAAGTGGTTAAATCTCTCACTCGAAGCTCAATTGTGAAACTCATTCTGGTGTGGATTACAGCTGTAGTGCTGTTCTGTTGGTTCTACGTGTATCGGTCTGAGGGAATGAAAGTTTACAACTCCACCCTGACATGGAATCAATATGGTTTCCTCTGCGGACCCCGGGCCTGGAAGGAGACTAACATGGCACGTACTCAGATTTTGTGCAGTCACCTGGAAGGACACCGAGTGACATGGACTGGGCGGTTCAAATACGTGCGTGTGACAGAAATCGACAATAGCGCAGAATCTGCAATAAATATGCTTCCATTTTTTATTGGGGATTGGATGAGATGCTTGTATGGTGAAACCTATCCTCTTTGTGATCCCAAAAATGTTACACTGGAGGAGGAGGAATTGTGTCGTCTGAAGTTTTTGACAAAACATAAATGCCACATGAAAATGTTTGATCGGTACAAATTTGAAATAACTGTGGGCATGCCTTTCAGTAGCAAAAATGGAAGCAAGCCTATAGAGGAGGATGATATAACCAAAGATATTGTGCTGAAGGCAAGCAATGAGTTTAAGAAAGTGTTGCTGAACTTGAGGCAAGGGAGTATAATTGAATTCAGCACAATTCTGGAGGGTCGTCTCGGCAGTAAATGGCCTGTCTTTGAACTGAAAGCAATCACTTGCTTGAATTGCATGTCTAAACTCTTACCTGCAGGGCGGCATGTGAAAATAGAGCAGGACTGGAGGAGCACAGTGCATAAAGCCATTAAATTTGCTTTTGATTTTTTCTTCTTCCCATTCCTGTCAGCTGCATAATGTGCTCACATATTGGTTCAGTGGTATTTTCAGTGTCCACTGCATTTACACTACCAAAGGTGTGGCTTCTTAAGAGGTAAAAATGCCCCAACAAAAATCTACCTTGCTGTAGAAATGCTCAAAAGGTGTGCTAATATAGAGCATTGGTTGAGTTTTGCAAGTGTACACACTGTATCCTGACTTTAAACCCTGTATGACTGAAGTAATATATACTATTTGATTATTATAAATGAATGCAGGGGATTGCTGCTGACTAATTGCATGGAAATTGTTTTGTCCAAAATGGATATTTTGCCTGTGGTACAACACTAGATGCATTCACTTGCTCAATGTTAAAAGCACTTTACTCTTTAAGTATTCACAATGTGATCATTTGTATTTTCACAGGTATGATTTAGAATAGGTAGCTGACAACAGCTTATGTTGCATTTATTGCTTGTATTTATTTGGTGTTTTCTAGAAAAAGTGATCTTAGAGTCAGTACCTGGTGGTGATACTTGCGTACAGCAATCACTGTTTCACTATTTGTCCAGAAGATAGTGACCACTGTTTTTTGAAAGGGCACAACATTTCACACCCCAGCAAGGTTTTATAAAGTCCCCAGGCTTCTATTTTGCATTTAATATTGTGTACAAAATTTGCTATTTGTTCTGATCGCTTACACTATGATATAGTCCATGCTGGTGTGTGAAAGGCAAATACCAAGGCTAGTATTGAGATAGTACCAGTGATGGACAACCCACAGCAACTGAAATTGTACCTGAAAGTGTATAGTGGAAACTGAAATAGAATGTTTGTTTAATTACTTGTATTTTGCAAATAAACATAAAGTACAAATTTGAATTAAATGGGTACAACATTTGTTCATTATGCTTGGACATTGTGACCAGTTTGTGTTGTGCTGATAGCGACTTTCACTGAAAACTATGATTTAGAATGTTTAGAATATTCTGGTGTGAGATTCTTGAAATTGTACTTGATGGTTGTAAAGCCATCAGTAAAATCTAGTGTGCCAGGTGAAGTTTTTGTAGCTGTGAAGTCTACACATACTGCTTCCCACTGCTTTCAATGTGACTTTGGACCTTCTCTGGCCACTGTGGCTGCATGTCACAGATCCATCCTGCCATTTCCCTGACTCCTCCACTGAGCCTGCTTTAGATTCCTTTTTGCCTTTGTGTGTCAGTCATCACCAGGACCAGGGAGAGGGGTTAGCAGTGAAAACCTGATAGAGGAGGGGAAACGTTTGGGGACAGTGAGGCAATGGCTGCACTCCAGCTGTGAGCACCCTCTTGAGCATTACCCAGAGCTGCAGTAGGGAGGACACCGAAGGCACCTACAGGTGTGCTGCCAGTGCCACGGCAGAAGCCCCCACCATCCAGAGCCCCACAGTCATGCTTCAGCCCATCAGATAATTTATGAAGTAAAATCATGTCTTCAGGGTGCTTCTAGCTTTGAAAACTTGCCAACTATCTGTTTCCACCTGGGGAAAAGAAAAGGAATAAGGTAGCAAGTAAATGCAAGTTTTGACAGCTTCCTTTACTGGAAATAAGCCAAACTTGGGTCTTTCTCCTCCTTTTGTTAGATCATCTGCAGGCTCTTTTTAAATACCCAAACATTCTTCTTGCTCTGAAATTTAAGCACAAAAGATTTTAATTTTTTTAACTTTTTTCCCTTACATACACACAACTGTGAAACTTTTATTCATATGTTTGTCAGGAGAAAAAAAAGGCAACAGTCTTGGTATTCAGAACTAATGTTAAAATTTCTCCTTTTAGCTTTCACCCTTTGTACGGATGTCAAAGTCACTTTGTACTTTGTACAAAGTCACAGTAAGTCACTTTGTACTTAGTGACTTACTGTGGTGCATTTTGAAGGAGTTGTTACATATCCTGAAAATGAAAAAGTGACTCAAGTCAGATGTGGGAAGTTTTGCAAGAGGAGGGAGAGTACTTAATTTCTTTGGAAATAGTTGCTTTTTAAGAGACAAAAGGCTTAATGCTGGTACCTCAGTTCCCATCCGTATCATAATAACAACTCTGAGAATTGTATTTCAGCCTTTTTTGCCAAAGGTTTTAGAGGATATTGGCATATAACTGTTACTAAATTTGCAAACTTACAGTTACTAGCTAAAAAATCTCTGGTTCCTTGGAGGGGGAGAGCTCCCTCAAAGATATTAATATCAATATTGGTCAGATTCAAAGTTAAACAATTACCCTTTATGCACTTACATGAAGAAAAAAAAAAAAACAAACCCAAAACCAAATTCTGAATTAGCTAGATCCTAGGGAAAATAATTTGTGTGCTCTGTAGCAATGGGTTGATGGGGATACTTGTATTTTTCAGGTGCCTCTTTTCAGCACAGGTGTGAAGTTTTGCACAATGGAGGTAATTTTCCATATGTTTTCACTTCTTCAGTGCAACCAAAAGGACAGAGGAGGCAAATTTTACTTCAAGACCTTTAAATAATGCCTTTTAATGCAAGTTCTCAAGTGCTTCTCCTTGATGCCTTTAAATTTTTATGGAAAAAGAGGATACATTCATGCTAACATGATGGATTATTTTTTTGTTGGTGTAGTGTTCAGTGTTCTGAAACCTTTGCCAAATAAATCTTTCCTTTCTAAAGTGTAACTTAGCTGAGAAGCACAAAAGTGCTCAAATTTAATAAGCAAAGTGTTTTTGCAAAGGGTGCCTCTATTTACTTTGCACCTTGCAAGCAAACAGAGCACAAAATAACTTGGTTCCATTCCTGCTACAGCTCTGTATTCCAAACTTGCATAGTCCATCTTCTAGGTTGGAGAGACACAGAATCTGGCAGCTGCTGTTAACTATTCAATTAATCCCACATTTATTATTTTCTTACTCTTTTTTCACTATATGATGGATTATAAACAGTTCCAATGGCAGGTGCCCTTTCTCTAGGCTGGTAATTCAGTCTTTTGAATTAGTATTAATTAACTGAAGAGGAGGAGGATATTACATGGCTATTGACACTTCTAAATTAGGTTCAGCTGTTTGTCTGAAAGTTCAGCTTTAGCATTTAGAATATACAGAATTTAGAATAAATATTCATTTGAATTTCATCTTCAATGTAAGATGAAAAAGTACTGCTTGTTCTCCAAACTGGTACATTCTTCCATAAGCACAGAAAAACAACACAACACATAGAAATTCTGAATAACTTAAGAGCCCACTCTGTAATGACTAAACAGCATCTTGGAGGAGGCAAGAATGCAGAGTTTTGCCCTGTTCTCCCAGAGAAAAAAAGTTTGTAGATCTGTAGGAATTACAAGTGGTTTTATTTCTTAGAACGAATGGATCTTTAAAGTGCCATAAAATAGCTGTTGTTAATTGGAAATTTGTTTGCAATTGTTTTTTTACACAGGGTAATAAGAATGTTGCCCAGAGATGCTGTGGCTGCCCCATTCTTGGAGGTGTTCAAGGCCAGGCTGCATGCGGCTCTGAGCAATCTGGTCTAGTGAAAGGTGCCCCTGTCCATGGCAGGGGCGTTGGAACTGGATGATCTTGACAGTCCCTTCCAACTTGGACCTTTCTATGTTACCACTGGGACAGTGTGGTGCTTTCTTATATTCTTACACTGAGCTGCCTGTCTGCCCTCTGGCTTCTCTGTTTCTGCTGGAAAAGGCAAAAGAAGTTTCCAGATTGTGAATGCCTTTACAATGCTTTTGAAACCCATTGCAGCCTCTCAGGGTAAGGCTCACATCCAGTAACAGCTGAAGGAGGTTGAAAGAGGCTGCGCTCCAGCCTCAGCTTCACAGCTGTAATTGTTTGAACAGCAGATGGATATGAAGGAAAACCAACAACTATGTCATTTAATTAGAAAAATATTAATCCATGCAGCAAACATTAGGTGTAATTTGCCAGCTTATAAGGAGATAACATACCTGCTCTGGCACCTACATACAAGCAAATGTTGCGTGCAAATAGGATGCCTGGAAACCAAACATGAAATCACATCACTGTTTATATGCATTAAGATGGTTCATTTATTTTCATATTATTACTCAAAAGCTTTAATTAACTTTTGCACCAGAAAAAAAAAATCATTACCATCCTGCAATTCCTCTTATAAATCATAGCCTGATGTGGAAAAGATGAGAGTCACCTTCCCCTTAAGGATGGATGCAAAGCACTGAGAAAACTTGTGTCTTCCTCCCCTCTAACTAAGCTTGAACTTCAAGTTTTGAAGCAGAACAGGAACATAGAAACACTGCTTATAGCCTTCCTTTAAAAAATATACATTATGTGAGTATGGAAGAAAACTGGATATGTATCTGCCCACTGACAGCTACATGAAGCAGCTTCACAACACTAATTTCAGCATTTTCATCTGACAAAAATTTTCATTTAAATCTGGGCAAGAAATGATGATTTTTACTGCACATTGTGATTTGAGTGCTAAGTTAGTTGGGGTGTTTCTTCTGAGGGGAACTGCTGTTGATGGAGCTGAAGATCTTTGCAATCCTACTGAAAAACTACTGAAAAATACGTATGTATGTGTGTGTACATATATATATATATATATATCAAATCACACTTCTGAAAATACAACAGAATCAAAAGAGCAGGAGGTTATTGATGATCAGCTTTGTACAAAAGAAGCAGTTGCATGCCCAGCACATGCCCCATGTGAGCAGTATTTCCTGATGACACACACAGGCAATGCGCACCTTATTTCTGCACCCGAGCCACCTGACCCTTCAGTTTGCCCACACCCAGATAAGTGGTCCCTGGAGCTATCCTGTCCTTGAGGCCCTCAGGACCGGATGTGAGCTGTCCCCCCACAACCTCTGCCATCTGGTACTCTTTTAGCCCTAACTCCCCTCTCCCTGTTTCCCAGATGACCTGTGGGTTGGGATGTGAAATACTTCATTGTCTGTCTCACTTTGCAACGAGGAAAATAAAGCAGTGAAACTCCAGTGCCTACTGACTCATTCCCACTTCCTTGTCCTGAAGGACAAGTGTGTTTTCCTACAGTTGTCTCCAGACAGCAGGCCACTACCTTCAAACTCACAAAAAAAAGGAAGATCTGTTCCCAGGGCAGTGACAATACCAATAATTCATGACTTGGCAACCCAGACATTGGCAGCCTGCCTTAGGCTGATGGGTGCACACCTGGAGACATGGCACTACCTGCTCAAAGAGGCCTCACTGTGCTTCACAAGCTGCAGCTAAAACAACATCCCCACTGCTGGGTCTGGCTGGATCCTCTGCCCCAACACATTTACAGTTTCCTGCATCCTATGTTAAATTGCTAGGCTTGAGGCATAAGTTGAGTTAAAGTACCGTTGAGTGTTGTTAAGCTTTTAGGATGTGTTCCTTTTCATCCTTGCCCTCACTGTCTTTTGTCACACACACCCACACATACCCCTAGATAGTTCTCAGTTCATTTCTGGTTTGATTGCTTGGATTTTGTTTGGGTTTTTTGTTACTTGCTTTCCCTTGTTGTGCCTTAGCTGTCCTGTAAGTAGTAAAGTGAATCTTGCCAATGAACTTGTCATGCTTTGTCACTTAAAATTAAATCTGACTTTTGCTCTTACCCTTGCCAGTGATTTTTTAAGCAATCTCAAACACTCTTGTTCATAACACCACCTCCTGGAGGTCTTTGGTGCTCCTGTGTGCAGAATGTGAGGGTTAGCATGGGCCATTTCTACTCCCAGGCAATGCTGGGGTCTCAATCCTGGCAAATTTTTTCTATTGCGGCTTTTGTTCTAATCACATTATCTTTTTTAATGTGCCAGGATCTTCCTGACCTACCTCTAGATAACATGCATCAGGTTGGGGTTTTTTCAGGGGCCATTTGGAGAGGCTTGAGTTTCCCCAACTCAGCCTGGCTTGTTCTACATGCAGTGTAGATAGAGTCTTAATGTAGGATATTCTGCAGTGCCTGAGGTTAGCCAGTGGGAATGCTCCCTTCATTACATATCTTTATTGCTTGGGCAGTAGGAGTGCTGTAGATTTGTGACATAAGAAGCATTATGCCTCCAAAGCCCCTTTTGTCCATGTACAGCACAGCTTTGGAAGCTAGGAAGAGTGTGGCTGAAGCACTGTGGCCACCCCCACATAACTCGATGGCATCAGGATGCACTGAGCACCAGAGTCAACCAAAGCTGTATATCTTTGTGGGTCAGACGTGCCAGGACATCAGATCCACACAGTCCAATGGGTCTGATTGTCCCTTTCCTCTACCTGGCCAGAGGCAGGGCCCCTCTAGTTCTGGTCATGGTACACATTTCTCTCTTCCTGTAAGTATGACCTGGAGGTCCCTTCAGGAGGATTGGTCATACCATCTTCCTGTACCGCCTGGAGTCTTGTCCATGAGAGACCAGAGCAGCATTTACCCTACATGAGCTTTGCAGTAGTCGTTCCTCTTTTCAATTCATGTACCCGGGCTGCTAAGGAAGAGGTGGGCTTTCCATCCCACTTCCTCATGTCTTCTCCATGCTCATGAAGGGAAAAGATTCAGATTGCCTCGCAGAGTGTGCCCTCTCTCCTTGGCTGGGGGATGCCTGCTCCTAATAGCAGAGACTTGTTTGTCCTGGCAAGATATGGAAAATTCCCTCCTTGAGTTCTTCTCTCAGTTTCTAATGGCCCTGTTCAGTTTTCTCTTCCAAGCTTTGGACATGCTCAGCCAGTTTTGTTTCCACAGATGAGACATGGGTACATAATGGGGCAGTGACAGTGTCCTCATAAATCCTCAGTTTGCTGACCAACTTGCCCACCTTGTCCTCTCCTTCTCTCCATTACAGCACCGCCAGGTAACGGGAGTACATCTCTGGTCCAAACCATGCAAATTTCAACCACATTTGCAATGTGCACTGGACACCATCTGGGCTCTTAGGGAATCTCTTGTCCTCTGAAAAGATAATCTCCAGCACAGCCAATCCTCTTGGACATCGGATACCTTGCTCCACCGTGTTCCATTGTCCTTGCTGCAGGTGGAGGTCCTCCTTACAAAGGTATCTATCCCTTAAATTTGCCAGCAGTCGCCACCAGAGGCTGAGAGTTTCCTGGGTTTTCCCAACCCCCTGGTCAATGACCACATCCCGGGACAGGGATCCCAGTTGCCTGGCCTCACTTCCATCCAGAATGGTGTCGTTGGCTGCAGCGTCCCGGATGCGGAGCAGCCAGGTCAGGACGGACTCATTCGTCTGGCGGGTGAATTCCCTCCGCAGGTCACACAGCTCACCCAGGGATAGAGAGCGAGTGATGATCTCTGGCTCCATGTCTTCTGCTGGGTGTGAAGGTCCTGCTGCCTTGTCATCAGTCACTATGTGGACTGATTTGCTCTTTGATTTCCTTTTCTGAACAGGGGCAACTGCTACTGGCTTAGGCTGTGCTTCTGGCTCAGCAATGGTTTGCATGGATGTGGTGCCTGTTGCTTTGTTTCCTTTTCCCTCTGGCTCAGTGTTACGAATGGAGAGGGGAGTTTTAAACAAGCTTCTGCCTTTGCCCAGGTCTCTGGCAGTAGACAGTACTTTTACTGAGGTGGCCAGCACCCCAAAGCCCACTCTCGTTGCAAGTTCTTAATAATGGCTGATTAGGTCTATTATAGAACGAATTATTTATTTGATAGACACAAATTTAACAGATGTAAGACTTAAACAGATTTACTTACTACACAGGATAAACAAATGAAACACTACTAGTAGATAAACAATACAGTGTGAGTGAGGTACCTAATATTACAGCTAGTGAAGAAATAGTATAGATTAGGATTCAATGTATCTTACCATCCAATTTCTGATGGGGCATACAGAGGATCCTTCCTCTCAATTTCTGGAAAAGTATCCACAAAGATGCATCCAAACTTTCTGGGAGAAGCCTTGCACGTTTCCAGGGAGTGTGTAAGAGGCTTCTGTCTCCATGAAAATTTGTGTAGCTTTTATATTGCAGAGCAGTGTCTTTAGTCAATGATATTTAATTTTTATCTCTTTCTACATCTGTTCTCCAAACCAAGATGTTTATTCTTAGCTGGGGGTCTCAGCCTGCTTGGCACCAGAGATAACCCCCTGCTGGGCATTTGTCCCGGCCTGTGTTATCTCATCCATATGCACGAGCTGAGATGTTGGTAAAGGCCGGGGGGATGTCTTGCCACACTCAGACATGGTTTGTGTAGACATGGTTCCTGTTGATGTTCAAGCAAAAACTCTACCTATTGCGTCCTCTCTGGGTCTTGGAGACCAAAATGTGAGTCATGGCCTGGCTCCTGCAGGGCCTCACAGAGCATTGTACTCCACACACTTCGATGGGTCTGCTGGGAAGTGCTTCTGGCAAATGGTCATGAGCCTCTTCAGCCCCTGTATGTATTTCCTTTGAGTTTCATCATTGAGCACATGGGCCACGTGCTTGGAGAAAATCTTTTCCCGCCCCATCCGTGCATGGATGCCAACCATAGTGACACCAATAGGCCAGGGAGTGTTTCCAATGGCCATCTGAAGATAGGCATTGTTTGCCTTCACATATTCTCTTTGCAACATGAATTTAATAATATCTGTTATTGATTCTTTGATGTCTGCAGGAAGTGTCCTTTTGCGGAGTCTCCTGAAGAGCGGCCTCAGATAAGACTCTGTCTGTTTCTGAGTTGCACTGTTCAGCTTCCTCTGCACTCCCCGTTTCACGTAGTCCTCTCTGGCATTCAACTCCTTGGCCCAAACTCCCAGAAGAAACTTCAAGAACCTTGTTATGATGTCCATATCGTAGCAATTGTCACCCTGTCCTAAGGATTCTCCCAAAGCTTCTAGTTATTCAATTGTAGTATTCTCCTCATGGACTTTCAGGTCATTCTGGGAGTCATCATCTCCTGTTTCTTGGCCACCTACAATTTCATTCCAATACTGCTGGTCAATCTTACCCAAAGCAGCCTTCAGGTCATTTCTCAGGCCCTTGTTTACTTCAGGTGCAAGAATTTCTATCTTCCTCAGACGTCGATATGCATCATAATCTGTTTCTCCAAACAGCCTGATCGGCTCACCCCTCTCTTGTAACCTCCTGATAACCTCCTGTNCAGCTCACCCAGGGATAGAGAGCGGGTGATGATCTCTGGCTCCATGTCTTCTGCTGGGTGTGAAGGTCCTGCTGCCTTGTCATCAGTCACTATGTGGACTGATTTGCTCTTTGATTTCCTTTTCTGAACAGGGGCAACTGCTACTGGCTTAGGCTGTGCTTCTGGCTCAGCAATGGTTTGCATGGATGTGGTGCCTGTTGCTTTGTTTCCTTTTCCCTCTGGCTCAGTGTTACGAATGGAGAGGGGAGTTTTAAACAAGCTTCTGCCTTTGCCCAGGTCTCTGGCAGTAGACAGTACTTTTACTGAGGTGGCCAGCACCCCAAAGCCCACTCTCGTTGCAAGTTCTTAATAATGGCTGATTAGGTCTATTATAGAACGAATTATTTATTTGATAGACACAAATTTAACAGATGTAAGACTTAAACAGATTTACTTACTACACAGGATAAACAAATGAAACACTACTAGTAGATAAACAATACAGTGTGAGTGAGGTACCTAATATTACAGCTAGTGAAGAAATAGTATAGATTAGGATTCAATGTATCTTACCATCCAATTTCTGATGGGGCATACAGAGGATCCTTCCTCTCAATTTCTGGAAAAGTATCCACAAAGATGCATCCAAACTTTCTGGGAGAAGCCTTGCACGTTTCCAGGGAGTGTGTAAGAGGCTTCTGTCTCCATGAAAATTTGTGTAGCTTTTATATTGCAGAGCAGTGTCTTTAGTCAATGATATTTAATTTTTATCTCTTTCTACATCTGTTCTCCAAACCAAGATGTTTATTCTTAGCTGGGGGTCTCAGCCTGCTTGGCACCAGAGATAACCCCCTGCTGGGCATTTGTCCCGGCCTGTGTTATCTCATCCATATGCACGAGCTGAGATGTTGGTAAAGGCCGGGGGGATGTCTTGCCACACTCAGACATGGTTTGTGTAGACATGGTTCCTGTTGATGTTCAAGCAAAAACTCTACCTATTGCGTCCTCTCTGGGTCTTGGAGACCAAAATGTGAGTCATGGCCTGGCTCCTGCAGGGCCTCACAGAGCATTGTACTCCACACACTTCGATGGGTCTGCTGGGAAGTGCTTCTGGCAAATGGTCATGAGCCTCTTCAGCCCCTGTATGTATTTCCTTTGAGTTTCATCATTGAGCACATGGGCCACGTGCTTGGAGAAAATCTTTTCCCGCCCCATCCGTGCATGGATGCCAACCATAGTGACACCAATAGGCCAGGGAGTGTTTCCAATGGCCATCTGAAGATAGGCATTGTTTGCCTTCACATATTCTCTTTGCAACATGAATTTAATAATATCTGTTATTGATTCTTTGATGTCTGCAGGAAGTGTCCTTTTGCGGAGTCTCCTGAAGAGCGGCCTCAGATAAGACTCTGTCTGTTTCTGAGTTGCACTGTTCAGCTTCCTCTGCACTCCCCGTTTCACGTAGTCCTCTCTGGCATTCAACTCCTTGGCCCAAACTCCCAGAAGAAACTTCAAGAACCTTGTTATGATGTCCATATCGTAGCAATTGTCACCCTGTCCTAAGGATTCTCCCAAAGCTTCTAGTTATTCAATTGTAGTATTCTCCTCATGGACTTTCAGGTCATTCTGGGAGTCATCATCTCCTGTTTCTTGGCCACCTACAATTTCATTCCAATACTGCTGGTCAATCTTATCCAAAGCAGCCTTCAGGTCATTTCTCAGGCCCTTGTTTACTTCAGGTGCAAGAATTTCTATCTTCCTCAGACGTCGATATGCATCATAATCTGTTTCTCCAAACAGCCTGATCGGCTCACCCCTCTCTTGTAACCTCCTGATAACCTCCTGTCTGGAAAGAATCATTGGTAACTTGTCCTCTGCTATTTCAAGTTCCAGCACTGGATTTGATGCAGGCAGTGGTTTCTCCTCCTCTTCCTGCTGCTGTACCTTGTAGCCACATCTCTGGAAGCAGGCCTCCTCTTCCTTTTTAGCTAACTCACTGCATTTGAAATACTTCTTATTTCCCCCCAGAAGCTCCTTCTCCTTCAGCTGCTGGCGCTTCCTGCTGATCTCCTGCTTCAGGATGTCCATGACAGTCCCAGAGGTATCAGCCCAGACTAGGACAGGCAAACAAAACTGAAAACACATTCCAAATTAAATTCATTGCTTCTGATGTTATCATGCCATAAACATAGTATATTAACAAAGCAATTTTGTTAATATACTGGGTCTTGAAAAGAGCATCATGATGGGTAAATAGCTCCCCATATGTAGAAATATATATAGGGTAAAGTACAACACTCACATGAATACATCAAGCATCATGATGATCAGGGAGTTTTGTACCCCAAAACATAAATACTTAAGAACAAAATTGTAATTCCAATTTCTCTCTCAGGCCGCACATCATGCACCACTACATGTGCTGGTTTGAAAGTAAGCCAGCAGGAGAAATGGACCCCACTCAATTACCTTAAGAGAGATTTCAGGTTGGAGTTACAATTTGATAGAAAGATTACAATAAATGCAATGATACACAGAAAACTGGCTTAAACCCACAAAATCAGAGTGCAACCTGGCACCCTACAGGTCAGGGTGGTAATCACAGTCCTATCAAGTGACAGTTGCGGTTGAAAGGGGTGGTCTTGTGGAAGTTCTGGTCCTCCTCTGGATCCGTCCAGTGGTGGTTGTGGTAATGCCCAAAGTCCGCAGTTATATCTGCTCAGGTTCAAGGGGAATGCTCAGTACCTCCCCCGGGCACGAGTTTCACAATGGAATGATGTAATACTGTGAGTGGTGGGATATTTGGAAGTCGTGGATGCTCTAAGTGGTTGCAGCTGCCTATTCTGCTGGTGTCATTGAGTCCAAGATGGCCCATTAGCAGAGATAACCCCTCAGGATGGGAAGCATGTGCTGGTGCTTCCCCAGAGGGAGTTACCACAGCTGAGTCGTTGATGTGAAGAAAAAGGAAACACTACCCTGCCTCGTGGGGTTTGCCTTTTCTTCCCTATCTCATTTAACACCCGGCTTGTAGCCTAAGGTGTCAGGTGTGCCCTGGGCAGCTACTGCGAAGGACCCATCATTATAGTTTGTCAGAAACAGCACCACAGCCTGGGAGCAAGGCTTTTGAGTGAGTTCTGGCAATTCTGTGCAAGTGGAAATGCAGATCACACTGTGAGCTCTGGCTGTGCCAGCTCTGGAGTCCTGGGGGTACACTCTGTCTTCTGTCACAAAACACTCCCTTGCCTTCCTCTGCAGCTCCACCAAGGCACAGGGCAGCCACTCCACAGCTCGTGTCACAGCCGCTGTATTTCCAGTTGAGTTCATGTGGTGTTGCCAGTGCATCTGATTTTATTCACACTCTCACGTCAGCTGATATTTCTCTTAACCCTGTTAATGAATCTAATAATTACATGTTGGTGTATATTTTAGAAAAACAAATTAAGTTTTATGAAAAAGTGGTCTGTATGGGCTAAAACCTAAACTTCACTTAAAATCCTTTTGTTACATTGCCAAGTTTGTACCTTCATTTGCTTGGCATTTTGTTTGTTATGAGGCTGGATTAGTCAGTGTTAGTGACATCTGCCTTGACTTTACAGAGACGTCAGTGAATGATGTACAAAGGTAACTAACAATTCACATTTCCAGTCTTAATTAATATCAGAGATCCAGTTCTCATCTGCAGTTTGATGTCAGATGCCAGAAGCATCGCAGTGCATCACCCACCTGTGGGTGAGTTATCCTTCTTCAGTATGTTTTTTAGAAAGTCAGAAAGCCCAGACCTAGGGCATCCAGGAGGTTGTGTCTTAATGCAGGGGCATTTACCTCCAGAGAGAACACATCTCTGTCTGGAGCTTCGCTGTGCTTGTTTGCTCTATCTATTCAGGACTTTTTGCAAGAAAATGGTACGTCTTCCAGTTTGGCAGAGGGCAGGTGTCCCCTGGCTGCAGAGAGCGGGTGTCCCCGGCTGGCAGAGACCTCACCTGGCTCTTTGCCTCCTGTGCCATCAGGTGGCACTCCAGGCTCGCGCTGCGCTTTCCTCCTTCTGCCGCTGTCTCCAGAGGGACCGCCAAGGAACAAAAGAATCAGGGTCTGGTTTTACTCCATTTCGAAGAGGAAATGCAGTTAGAAAAAATAATCCTCTTATGAAAAATAGACAACCATTTGTGAAGCCGATTCCCTGCCAGATACAACCGAAGTTAAACAAATGCCAGGAAAAGGCATCACTGTGGACTATGCCTGCAATCCAAGACTACGAAAAGGGAGGAAAAAGCTCTGTTTTTCTGTGTGATAAAAAACTGCACAATGATAAATGAACAGCATATGGAACAGTGCATGGCAAACTTATGAGAAGTGCAGCCTGGCTTCTTTGCAGCTCAGCAAGTTTTGAGAATGTTCCTGCTTCTAAGATCTTATAAAATAAGCCTGTCAGCATCCATCTGCATTGTCTGGTTCTGTAGCAAAGTGAGTAGTGACAAAATACAGTCCTGATGGTGCTGCTGGTGGAAATCCTGTTTTTTCCTGCATCTTCATGTCTCAGATGCAAAAACCAATAATAATAATGGTTGGTCTATCAGAGCTTAAACCTTTTTATTAACTCTTTGTTATCTGCACAACAAGAAACAGAGAAAATCTGTGGCAGAGTTTAATAAAAACTTAGGTAGATGCCATGCTGATTTAAGGGAAATTCTAACTGCAACTCTTGCTTGAGATACCCATGGATTATAGTTAACAAAAGGATTTGGGGAATGCAGAAAACTTGTGGCAAGATCACACACCAGGTAAAGGCCAATAAGAGAAACTCTGCAATACTGATTTTTCATCCTTTACAAATCAAATAGATAGATGACAGCAGGTTGCTAGAGACATTTTGTTCTATTTTTGTAGATGGCAGGATTTTTGTGCAATAATAGCAAGTTTGGGAACAGAAAGGGCCCTGCAAACATTGCCGTTAACCATGGGAGACAGCAGTGCCTGACAGCAGGAGCTGTGTCACACTAAATTAGAAAAGGCTTGAACCAAGCCCACAGAGCCCGTAATATCCTGGGAATCAGTGTGTGTCAATCTCAGCATGGCCTGTCTTTATCTGAAATAATTTCATCACTTTAAAGAGCAAGGCATTTCAACAAAGCATCTCCTCTGTAGTTCCTCTCCCGTTCCTCCCTCCCTATTCATCGCTGGTGACAGCAGAGATGTTTCCACGACAACAAGCCATGCTGTTGCCTCAGGTGACAAACTATAACTTCAATAAACAATCACTGAAAATAGCTTCAAACAATTAATTAGGCAATGGAAATGTTATTTTAATAGGGCTTAGATGCTTTGGAAGTAGTCTACAGACCAAGTTCTGATCAAGAATTTGTCTACAGTCAAATCTGAAGGTCATCTAAGAACCCTCTTTTTAAAAAATCCTTCAAGATCAAAATATATTCAATCCAGAAGATGCAACGCAAAACCAATTCTGTGTTTGGGTTTGTTTGGTTTTTTTTTGGTCCTGAATTTGTTCAAAGCACATACTGGCAGGAATTTACCGACTTTCTCACTGAAGGCAGTCCATGGCCGACATGCTCTCCATATGTGTGCCCTTGCACCAATGTGTCAGACAGATGATGAGCCCAGAAATTGGTTTTGCAATAAATGGATTTTTCAGTTTTCTCTTTACAGAAGATGCTTTCCTCCAGTTATAAATGGATGATTCATAAATCTCTTCTAATACTGCTTCTAGTAACAGTTCAATTGATCTTTAGTCATTGTTTAAAAAGTGAATCTCCATGGAGTGCTTCAGTCCTATAGCCTGAAGTTTCTCTGGCCCAGGGCAGCGCTTCCGTCTTGCAGCTTAGACGAACACAGTCTTTAAGTGCAGATGGATACACTGAGTATATGCCTGTGCCTTATATCACAGTCCTCATTAGCATGGACACTCTTTGGGGCTGGTAGTTGCCCTGGCAGAATGTCTTTTTTGCTTTATTGATGATATTAAGTTTCTCTAGAATAGTGCATCTATGAAGCAAGAGTGAGAAAGACAAGGGCTGCCACCTTCCCCGTCCCATCAAGTTTGTGCCTTTGCAGTGCCAGAGTGCTCCCACTCCCCTCAGAGGCTGGTTATGGATTGTGCTTATGGGTTAAGTCCTACCTTTCTGTGCAAAATATTTTCAGTCTGTAGATGAGGGACTCTGCACCACTCCTACTGCATATTTCTCTCAGGCAGCTCCCTTTGGAGGGATTAACAACAGTCCTTGGAGCTCCCTTTGCAGGACAATGGGGTTCATCTCTGTGTGTCATCACACAGCTGGGATCAGGCCATTGAAAACAATGTAGAATGGAATAGAATGTGCAAGAAAGTTTTTGAGGCAGAAATGGTGGTTTGTCTAAACTAACTTTTGCAGATGCCCTGTTGTTTTTGTTATAACTTTGTCAGGTCAAGGATGAAATTCAGGTTTACTGCAGGCATGCTAAGGAAACCTTGAAACAGCTGTTGTATGGAGTGTCCACAAAAAGCAGAGAGAGGCCTGGCTCTGGTTGCACAAAACCTTGGAAGAAAAGAACTGAGGGAAATGTGTATCTGAGGTCTGATAATTAAGGTACTACCTAGGAACAGAAAAGATTGGAATTCTAAGCTGTACAAGTCAGGAAATACACCCTGCATCACAGCAACTCTTATGAAGTGATCACAGCCCTGTGCCTATTTCACTCTGAGTTTTCATTGTGTGACTCCTTTATGTCCCCTTGGAAAGTCTAGAAGATCTTGCTTTGGTCCTATGGCCATAAGATCAATATACAAAACCTCAGTGTTTCTGTGCAAAAAGATGCCTTTTCTCCACTTCTCTTCCTGCAGGAGAGCAAAGGATGTGGGTATGGGCCATGACAGCACCCTCTCATTTGTGCAGGGAAGGGAGAAGCTTCACCCAGATGCCTTGGGCAGGTGGATGTGCATAGGGCAGTTGTGTCCCTCACGGAGAACCGCTGCAAGGGCTTTGTGTCTCATGAACGACAGCTGCCTCTTTGTGGTGGGTTTTATAATTGAAGGTTTAAACGGTTAAACTGCTTTCTTAATGCATTGGTGGTTGCTAAGATACAACCTCTCCAATTCTGTAGATCTTCCACTTGAAATATAGCACACTGGCAAACGGGGCTTTCCCCTCTGACAGCCCAGGAGAGGGGGAGCTGACAGGGCACTTACCCTGGTGCTGGTGAGAAACTGCTCCTGCAGCCACCTGGGGGGCTGGGGTTGGTCCAGTGGTGGGAATAGCTGGTGGGTTTCACTGACTTCTGGCCACTGTATGTGGCTGAAGGAGGAGGCTGAAGGGGGAATGTGGGGAGTCATAGGATGTGGTAGAAGGAAAAGCACAGGAAGAACAGGCAGCACAACAGGCTAGGAGGGTGTATGGGATAAGACTGGGGACTGACTCTGTAGGGGAAGCAAGGGAAATCTTTCTGTTCCCTTCTTTGGATAGCCTCAGGCTTCAATTGGCCTTCTCAAGCAAGAATCATCTTCTGTGCTCTTTGATAATGAAGAGTGGATCTCGGGAGAGTCTGGTTTTGGGAGAGGTTTGACAAGACCTCGGGGATAAGTTGTGCAGGGAGAGATTTCTTGCAGTTCTAGAAAGTGATAAGGAGATACAGATTTAAAAGTAGCACTAGACTCCTCAAAATTCATTAGCAATATTACAATAGCAGCTCAAAATAGCCAAATATTTTAAAAGGAAGCCTTACAAAATATGTGGAAAAAAAAGGTGATATAAAATAGTGCAGCTTATCTCTCATTTCATGCTAAAGTAAGTCTTTACTTGCGATGGTTGCAGAGAATATTTTGAACATGTTGACAGAACACAATTGATGCAGCAACATCTCTCTGAGTTTGCAGATCAATAGCTGTGAGAAACAGAGAGTGCAGCTGTTCATCCTGGAAAGGTGTTAGCAGAGATGTCAGAGGATGATAATTGAACCAGCAATGTTCTCCTCCCCACCTCTTCCACAAGGCAGTCCAAGATGTGCATAAATTTACTGTGAGCATCACCTCCTGTATTGCAAACAGAGCACAGTGATAGGATCTCTCCTATCTGTGAGAAACCTCTGCTTCTTTCTGCACCTTCCCACTAAAGTGAGAAGGAGCCTGGTGCAGAGTACCTTGCAGAGCTGCTGGGGGTGTTCAAACCTCACCAAAGGGAAATGAAACCAAGAACCTGCCAGAGATGAGGTGTTGGCACAAGTTATCGACAGTGGGGTGTCACTGCTGCCTTGCTTGGGCAGCATTTACATTACAGGTATAGAATGGAGGAATATCAACCTCTTCTCTCCCAATCTGACACCCAAATCCCAAGCTCAGTTACTTATTCTTTTATAATTTACAGTGATTCCCCCCCCAGAATTGTTTCTCCTGTTTGAGAAATGATGATGAAGTCAAAGAAGGTGGTGATGAGGTTTCTGGAGTTCTCTGAGCTAAGTACTCTTCTCCTTGCATCACAGCCATATTGCCATATTCACATACCTATTGCCAGCTGAGGAACTTGGTCCTGTATTTAAGGCTGATCTGCTTGGATCAGGCTATTGCACAGGACATGCATGTTAGCAGTATGATTAGTACTGGTTTTAAAACAAGGAGTGGCTGCCCGGAAAACCACCCTGCATACTTTGATCGAGTCACTGCTGTAGGGTTTATTTGTTTGAGCAGCCATGTTATAAAAAGAATTTATAGCACTGTCATGATACTTGAAATAACTGCTTAATGGAATTGTTGGTTTAAGGATCTTGTCCTACTCATTGACTGCCTCAACTGGCAAATGGCAAGACAAGTAATTAGCTGTACCCTGCCTGGCTGATTCATACTCATGGCAGCTTTCAGAGCTGAGGGAACTGAGGAGTTTATTCAGTCAACTGCTCCACGTAAAATGCTTTGTATCATGGGCCAGATTTAGGATCTAAAACTGCCTGAAGAGTTGTGTTCACTTTCACATGAATAAAAGTTTGATCCTCATCCAACCTGAGTGAGAAGGAAAATAAAATTTCACTGCTAAGAAATGCTTTTTCATGGTGCACTCTGAGAGCAAACCTTTCCAGAGCTGGCCTGTACAGAATATCCAGACCATTTAATGGCCTCATAAAGCCTAAGAAACATACCCTGTCCCTACAAAATTAGGCCTATTCCAGTAATACTGGTTCTGCCACATGAGCAAGGTAAGTGACTTCATGCTCTAATTTTAGACTCAATATAATTTGCTGACAACATTGCAAATGGAAAATAATTTCTATTGGGAGTGGGAGCAAATTGATAATAACATTACTGAAAATTGGATATAAAGGCAAACAATCCTTCTACTTGCCCTCTCATCAGGGGAACCAAAGGCTCCAGCCAAAAGCTCCAAATATTTAAAACAGGACAACTTTCTGGCTGCAAACAGCAGAAGCAGGTGGCTTACACCAGTATCTCCCCCAAGCCACAAAGGGTTAAATTGCCGTATGTAGCTACTAAGTATGCGTGTGAAAATTTCAAAAGCATTCGAGTGAGCCATCTGGCTCCTGCTCCTACTGGGTATTTGGGGATGAAAAGGGAAACTGGAAAGGTAAACAGTGTATTGCTTGATGTGTTGATTTTCAGCTGAGATTTCCCTCTTCAGTGCCTAGTCATATTTGTCCATCTAAATGAGTGGGATTGACTGTGTCTTCCCAAAACGGGGTGAAAAAAATTAGCATGTAAGCTCTGGGAGAGCTGTGCAAAGCCACACTCTGCCTCATGTAACAGCTGAGGCAAATTTATTCTGGACTGCATCCAGAAAAAGGCCTCAGCCTCTCAGTGTCTAACTCGTGTGTAGGGATGGCAGGAGGCTTCTCACCCCGGGCACAAGCAGGATCAGCTGCCTTGGACTGAGATTCCAGAGAGCTGCCCCAGATCTGGGGCAAGCGTCATGATCACCACAGAGAGTCAGGCATCAGCTCAGACTGGAAAGAGAATGGTTTCCTACCTTTAGTGTGTATGCCAAGACAGCATTTTGTCAGTTTTTTATTTCTTTATTATTATTATATTTTATTTTCCCCTGTGGTAGAGATAGAGAGTGGTGGGAGAAAGCAGGATGCTGCTCTGCTGGTAGCACTCTGGTTTGTCACCTGGGCCAGTATGTCTCATTTGGGAGGCCAGGCCTGGCCACATCCCTGGCATGCTCCCACAGTTGGAAGGTCTCAAACCTGGCCAGTGATGACACTGTTGGAAAATATACCAAGTTTACAATATTTTTATTTTATAACTTTAGCCAGCTTTCACAAAAACACAATGAACTGGGTTGGAAAAGACCTTTGATATCATCAAGTCCAACCTATGTTCGCCTTTGCCCCAGGGGAAGGGAATTAGAGTTTCTTTCCAGGGCATTGCTCCAGCAGGCAAAGGCCTGATGAGCTTAACATCTCAACAGACTGGGAGTAGCCCAAAATATACCCCAAAAGACAACGATCATCAGCAGAACATCAGCGGCCATCAGCAAACATGAAGGAACACCTACCCCAGATGCTGCCCCCTGGCATGGTTGGACACACCTGATCCGGAAAAGACTGATAAGGAAATCAGGGAATGAGGACCTAATTAACATCAGAGGCGAAGAAATCCAGATCCAGTAGGAAACCAGATACTAAGAACTACATAACTTGGAACCAAAGAACATTGAACCAATGAATCTCTATGGGTTTTGACTGTATAAAGTTTGTGAAAAATGTGGTAGAATTCATGTGTCATGGAATGATTTTCTCTGCACACCCGGGCTATGTGTGAATGAAATTAATTCTGTTGCACATCCTGGCCAGAACAATATCCTGGCCAGAAATAAAGTAATGCCTTGATTCTCTAACACTAAAAATTTTCTTGGAGGGTTTTTGTTTTTCTCGCAGTTTTGGTGACACCACCAATGCCATTTTTTTTACCTATGACTCTGTGTGTCAATTAACACTGCACATCTCTGATTCCATCTGTAGGAGACTGAAAAGTCCAGCTTGAGCTATGAGCAAAAGAAAAAGCTGGTCTGGGAACTGAACCTAAAGCATGTCTCCAGCTCTGCTACAGCTGCCCACACTTCATCACGCAACACCCTCATCCCACTCATGGCATGTGTTCCCTCCTCCACCTGCCATAACACTTGGGGTTCCCACGGTAGCTTGCCCTCCAAGTCCTGATCCCTGTGACTCTTCCTCCTCTGTAAAACGAGCTAAAACACCTCTTCCTTGCGTAGCTTAAAAATAAGCTGTGCCTTGAAGTCATCTATTTATGCCTTTTTTGGTTGTAGTTTTATTGAAAAAGCTGGTATTAACATATTTATATTTTTATTCAACAACAGTTAGCTAATTTGTGCAACACAAAAAATGCAGCCATGAACAACAGCTTTCAAAACAATCAGATTTACCAACTTTACCATCACTTACTCTACACCACTGAAAGCTCAAACTAAAAAGAGAAAGAAAGTTGGAAACGCTCACAATGATGATATTAACTTTCCATACATTCAAGAAACCAGGAAACCGATCTGTAACAGTGATGTCAAAGACAGGAACGGAATAATGGTCTTTGAAAGGTTTCTATTTATTTCCTCTATAATCACTTCATGGTATTTTGGTTGGGTATTTAATTAGTTTTATAAAGCTCCAAAGATATATTTGTTTATTTAATTTTAACATGTTCTTTTTGGTACCCAAAGCTGTAACAGAGTAAGGTACTTAAAATTAAAACCAAAAAATTGTTGCATTAAGATCTGCTTTATAATAAGTTATCTATAGAATCTTACTTGAGAATGTTAAAAGCTAAATATATGTTTTACAGTATCTCTAGTTGTAAATGCCAATATGAGCTGACAGCAATTTTTTTTTCTTTTTGAGCTGCAAAGATTAATGGAGGGGGCCAAAAGTCAAAGAAATTGTATGACACCCTTGAAGCAGTAGTTTGGCATTAACAAGTTTTCTATACAATTTACCACACTCTTAAACCTTTTTACAAGGAAAAAAAAAAGGAAAAGGCAATTTTGTTAAATTTCATTAGAATAAATATGTACATATACTGTCCATGCCTGCTACAGCACACAGTATTTTATAAACAAACATTCTTTGTTCCCTTTAAAATCACCCTACACATTTCATACCGTATGTGTTTAGTGTGGCTGGAAACTGGTGCACATGCGTTTGTGCTTCTACACACAAAATATACAGCATTGATCTAGAAAACTTCAAACAGACAGATTTCAGGTGTGGTGTTGAAATGTCATATAAAAGCTGTAGACTTTGTTTTTTAATTTCTTGTAAGCACATTTTAACCCACCCTTCCCCTAAACCGAAATACAAAAGCATGCAGGTCCCTTCAGCAGTACATTCTCCACTTACCAAGAAATCAGTGCATAATGGCTTAAAGATTCTTTTTTTTTCTGAGGAGTTTTAATATGGGCAGATTAACAGGTCATGTGAGTTGTGCTCTTTTATTCAGGGTTAGAGTAGAAATCCTTTGGGATATTGAATTTTCTGCCAGAGCTATCAAGTGTGCAGCAGAACTTTCTTCTCCTGGATTAAGAGGACTTCCTGTCCACTGCACCATTCCCGTACCATTCCTGCATGCCCTACTTTGCGTGTACTTTCCTTTTCCATTTATGTCACTCATCATTACAGAACAGTGATAGATCTAACAACATTTTTATAGAGGAAGGTTTTGTTTGGATTTTTCAATTTTTCATGTTTCTCCAGGACTAACTTTGTCTCCCAGAAATGGCCTCATTTAAAAGTGTTAAAATTCACTGAGCGGTGCTGCCTCTCGCAGTACCATTCTTTTCACAGTTACAGACACCAGGCGCTGCCTGTATTCCCCAAAGGCCAGGATGAACATAACCATTCTGCAAACAACAAACAAGGGACTTTATCAAGTGTCTAGCAGTGATGTAACTTTGTTCCCACTCAAGTTGGTCGTTGCCTTCCAGGAGAACACTTCTAGTCAAGGTTTCCAGAACTCCAACCCAAACGGTAGCATGGGTTTGTGTGTGAATTGCCAGGCTGTGTCTGACCAGCCAGTCCCTCCAGAGTGGCAATGCCAAGTTTTTTAATAGTCCTCACACAATGAAGGTACTACTTATTGTTTCAAACAGAGCAAAGAGAACCATGGAGAATAAACTTCTTAAAATAAGCTGGCTGAGTAACTATATCAGTCTGTCACTTACTCACTTGGGAAGGTGAAGCACAAAGTAATGTGATAAATAAATAAATAAATAAGAGGGTATTGTAAAGAAGGGAATGGGATGGGTGAGATGGGGCAGCTTTTCACCAGCAGGGATTCTGCTTCCAGCTCTAACTGTCAATGTGCCACGTGCTCTAAAGGGATGTGGCTATTCATTCTTTCAAACAGGCTTGGCTTAATTGAAAGACAGGAAAACAGCACTGGAAAAAAAAACCAATCAAGAGATTGAGGCAAAAAGCTCTAACAATGTGGTAAATGCTGCAGACTGCAAAAGCAGGAAGGACACCAGAACACCACAGTCCTGCAAACCACTGAGACCCTTGAAAGGACGGACTGGAGTTGAGGAGCCTCAGCCCTCCTCAGGAACACTCCCAAACTGAATCAATACCCCTGTTTGTTTAAAGGAACCAATACAGACCACAGTACTGGATTTGCAGTCGTGCCTTTTACTCATACAGTTGCAGTGATGGAAAATAATTGGCTTGCCACCAATAATGATACAGGCTGAGGGATGAAAGGATGCAACCTACAAATCCCACCACAGAAGCCACAAGTTTTGTGAAGATCACATCCTTCTACAACTCTCAAGAGGCTGGTTTGTAAATATAGACGGATATTGATAAATCTAGTGCATTTCTGAGTTCACTTTATCCTGAAATATGTACAGATTGTTTGTCGCTGCTATAGCAATGATGTTCTCGGTTGGGTGCCATGCTGTGTGCAAGATCTTCTTAGTAAAGTCCAAACTGTCAACACTGATGTCATCTTTCCTCCGTTTGCCTCCAACGCAGACCCTCCGGGGCTTAAGAATGGCTCGTGGTTTACTGCTCTCCCGGGAAGCCTCCAAGGTAACATCCCGCTTGGTGTTGCGGTCAAACATTCGAAAAAAGTTGTTATATGCACCTGTCATGATCACACTGCAGAGAGACAGACAGAGGGAGACAACAAAGGCAGTTAAACAGCAGCTTGTGCAAAGCCTACCGACATGGCTGGATCAGGACAGCTGAGTTTAACCTTAGGGTTAGCTGTCTTCTGGTTTCAGATAGGAAAGAACGTGAAAAAGAAGGGGTTTTCCCAGTACTCCCTAGAATGAATACTTTTCTTCTACCAGTTCCTTCCCCTTCCATATTATTCAATGAAAATAACAGTTACCCCAAATAATGACCACTCCCTGACATCATGAGAATGACATCACAAGATAATACAAGCAACATGTTTTAACAAGTTATTTTTAATTAACCTCCAGCTTTTTATGAGTACTTAAGGATCATATATTTCAGGCTTTTTCCCTTTGTCTGGAGCTTTACCTTTAATGACAGCTGAGTTTTACCATGATTCCAGAAATAGTCTAAAAAAATTCCCACATTATTTCAAATCTTTTGATACAACACAAAGGTTTAGTATATAATGATATATTTTAAAGAGTATTTTGAAGAAGGGTATTTTGAAAGGTTCTGAAAAATCACATTGACTTTGAACATGTAAATTCTTTCCAGATTAAACTCTTTTCTTTGCTGAAGCCACAGACCTTGCAAGTCCAGACACCATTAAAATTTGTATCTACAATGCTTCTTAGAAATAAACACACTCGTGTCAGGATTCTGGCATCTCTTATATGAAGTTTGAATGAAACATCAAGTCAGGATATATTTCTGGGTCTGGGAGAAGGGGACAGAAAACATACCTCGATCTGTATAAAAATTACCTCATTAATCAGCTTGCAGTTTGAAATAATGGATTGCCAGTTGCTTCATTCCCCTAGTCCCCAGGGGAGGATATTTTGTCACTAACTTTAATGAATTCAGGATTTCATCCATGGCCCTCAGGTTATTGGATTAGCATAATCATGGGTTTCAGAGCCTTGTTTGAAAGCTCATCCCCTGTGAACTTTTTCCATATATGAAACCAGGGCCGTTCTCTACTCTCCTATCTCAGCCCCAAACAGGGTGGTTTTGTTCTGAATTTCCATTCTGTAAGAGGGAATCCACCCCAAATGATCAGGTCTCCACAGAAAAAGCTGTACAGTTTTAACACTCAGGCAATAAGGAACTATTTGTCTTTCTAATAGAGCCCAAAAGAACATATTTGACATGCATGACATTAATAAATAAACCTCCATCTCAAATGACAGCTGCTTTCACGCTTTGCTGTTGGTGGGGGGGAATCTGTGTTGAGCAGCAGACTGGCCAGGGAAACATGGAGCATATGGGAGAATATGGGAGAACTCACAGCCGTACTCTCCACCACACAGACACTCACTAGCTGATTAGATTAGATGCTCCTGGATTCAGGAGTGCCTTACAGTGTGTGCACAGCCTCCAGCCAGTGCTGTCTTTATCTCATTTGGGGCCATTAGGAGCGACTGTAATACAAATGAATGAGACACTGGGAAAGCACAAATGTGAGCTGTGCCCCTCACTGCTGTGACTACGGCTGGGGACTGGGAGCAGCGCAGGCTCCAGAGCAGCTGCAGGGTAACTGAAGTGGGTGAGCTGGGTTTGTACACTGGGAATCACCCAGCTCCACCTTGCTTCCACGTCTGCTGATGGCACACTGCAGTCTGATGGCAGCTGGTACCACACCGAGCTCTGTGCACCTCCTGGAGTGCCAAAGGGAACTGCTGCGAACCAGAGAGCATGGCACAGAGACCCAGCACACGCTGCCCTGGGCAAGAGCTCACCTACAGCCTTCACCTCATGGAGGGGGGCTGCTTCCTGGAGGTCTGCAGGCAGCTCGCTGCCGGGGGATGCACAGGGACACTTGTCCACACGCAGCCCCATCCAGCCCTGGCAGGAAGCTCCTCGCTGCTCTCCAGCAGCAGGACCCGCCCCTGGTTGCCTGCAGAGAGGTTTCCCTTTCCTTCCGCACCCGCAAAGGCCTGGCGCAATCCTGCCGACCAAGGCACAAGTTAACAACCTCACAAGCTAAAAAACAGGAGTCAGTGTGACAGCTTGATAAAATGTATCCCAGAAGCCGCAGAAAGCCTATTGATCAAGATTAGTGCCCATTTCAGAAATTGAATCAACAGCAGTAAATCAAATGTTTCATTCCTTCCAAATCACCATGTCCTGTCATTACAGCTCCTGCTGTAATGGTTATTCGCAACATGAAAAAGTCGAGGCTTTTTCATATCTCAGCACTAACATACACAATTTGTGATGCAAACAGTCCAGCTGTATATTTTCCCCCAGGCAAAATTTTGAAACAGGTTCATAATGCTGGGGCACCTCTGTGCCATGGGCTGCAGAACTGTGGCTCCCAGGGGAAAGAGGAGCATCCCTCCTGATGGAGGCAGGAACTGTCAGGGAAGCAGTTTTCATGCTGGCAGAGTACCAGTGCACCAAATACAGAGAGAGGTGTTTGTTAAGCATCTTGTTTTAGAAGGTTTTGCTTGCAGTAAAACTGCCTTTACAGTCCATTTACTTTTTAATTTCTTGAACTCTCGCATATTTTTAAAAGTCTGCTTTCTTCAGCTGGATTTACTGCAATTATTTTTTTAACATATGTGGATAACTACTTTTCATGCTGGCCCTATTTTTCTGCAATTTAATGGCTCAGTAAAAAACAGCATTATGTAAATGAGAAAGTGCCCATTCTTGTTCAAGGTCACAAACACAGATGGATTATAACCTTACCTGCTGCTTAAAGTAATAAAAGAGAGTAAAACCTAGATTTTTTCCTGTTCAGGAAAATACAATGTACAATAATGGAGTACATTATTGTGATAAGGAGATTTTTTTTAATAAATAGTAGAATATAAATGATAGCTCAATATAGGAAGAGTCTGTTCTGTATTCCCAGACACTGCTCTGCACAGCAGTGTTATGACAAGGGGTTGCACAGAACCCTTGCAAGAGAGGCTGTTTCAGGAAACCAAAGCCCCTCATTCAAAACAGCCCACACTACTTCATAAGTGTGTAAGGCAGCAGCCCAGAAAACCTCTGTTTAACCACCTTTCATTTTCCTGAGAAGGCAGGTTTACAAGTTGTGCTACACAAGGTCAGAGGTACCATCATCTCCTCCATGCAGAGGTATTTAGGACGCAGAACACGCTCCAGTGCACCCTGAGGAGCAGTGTACTGATAGCTCAGGCTGGAGCAAAGCTGCAGCCTGACTGCACCAGCTCAAACCACCACAGCTACAGGCAGCATGATTACAAAAACCCCCAAACAAAACAACACCACACCCCACCACCTGCAAATAAACCCCCCAAACCAACCAAACAAAAAAGCAGGGAAAAAACCCAATGGCTGCAGCATGACTACCACTACCTACATTTCACCCTCTGCAGCCCAGCCAGTGCTCTGGAAGGAGAGACAACACCCCATACCTGCAGAGCCCTGAATGCATTCGCACAGCCCCACATTAACCCTTCTTCCAGGCAGGGAACACGTTTCCCTCTCCTCACGGGGCGCCTCTGCAGAGCACCTGGAGTATTCTCTGCTCTCTCTGTTCGAGCTGCTCCAAGCAAGGTCTGGGCAATTCTTCAGGTATGTGTGTTTGGAGTGACAACACCAAATGTTACTGATTCCTCCTGCCTGCACTGACACTGGCCATACTTGTTTATCAATTATGAGATCTGAAGCATCTCACTGCCAAACTTCAGTCCTCATGCCAGGTCACTGTGACCCAGTCTTACCCCTCCCTTTTCTTTTTTAACAACATTAACAAACGTATTTTTACAGAAGGTAAAAGGGGAAATGGAAAACTCCAGTGCACACCAATCCCTACTTTTACTGACTTTTCTTTTCACTCCCTCCCTAGTCACCATTCTGTTCACTTTTTCTCCTTCTTCCACTCCAATTCTGACTCTGGCCTTTACCACACCTTCCACATAGGTTTCCCTTTTCCCCTCTCTTCCTTCTCCCCTCTTCTTTTTTCATTTCCATCTATCCTGCTCTACAATTTAAAAAAAAACAGCCCACCTTATCTGCTTCTCTCTTCCTTTTTCCACCCCTCTCATGTTTTTGTTTTACTTCTGTAAGTCTCACTGCTCACCCTTTCTCAGTGATCTCCCCCTACCCTCCAGTCTTGCAGACAACTTGCTTGGCTCTCCAGGTGTTTTGGCTTGCATCCCTGCCTTCTTTGGGCTGAAGGCTGGGGAAACAGCAAATCCCCAAGAACCTCATTTGGGCAGGAGATAAAGTTTCCAAATTAGCAGATCATTAACTGTACACCTCCCATTCAGTTCAGGCTTCTCCACCCTGTGCCATGTTGATCTGGTAGCCAGCAATAATTCAGGTAGGGTCGTTTTCTCTAAAAGTAATTTTTCAATCTGTAAAATTGTCTGAAAGAAAGGATTTGAGAGAAAAAACTTCTTCCTGCTTGCATTGTAACAGTAATACTCAAAAGGAGCAGATGTTTACCTATGGATAATGATTTTATTAAATATGACACCAGTATTGTACCACTGATGTTTAATTTAGGGCCAGAGTTTTAGGGTCTACAGAAGCAACCTCTCAAGTACTGATGGCTTTGGCATCTTTAATTATCCGAATACTTTTAAACATCTGAGTCTCAATATTTTGGTTTTGGTAGTGACTCTTTGTTAATGAAATGCTTCAGTATGGGATTTTCCCCTCTAAAAAGTTCTGCTTCTCTTGGGTGGTCAACAAATTCTCTACTTCACCAACCTCAAAGGCATCTCAATAGGATTTTCACCATTTTACTAACCTGCAATGAGATATTCCACAATATTTTTTAGGCAATGAGATTTCATCAAACATGTCAGTCACTAAGAATTGGCATATCTCTATATTTCTCAGATCTGTTATTCCCTTACTTCAAGCCAACCTCTTATATGTTGTCCATGTTGCAGCCATCCTTGCACCCAACAGCCTTCATCAAAATTGCTCCATTCAGCTGCATTCCTGGATGTCAGGGACTGCCCTAAATATTTGAGGATATCAGCTGGAATTAAGGCTTGCTTAAAACCAAACCATTACTTGCTCCACACTGTTTTATGTTGGTTTTCTTGTTCAGTTTGTTGTGTTGGGGGTTTTTTTTGGTTTTTTTGGTTTTTTTTTTTAACTCTTTGATAATTTTTGGGCTAATTCTTGAGCGGATTAGTCTTCCTAGATGCACAGAAGTTTTTATTCACCTGCAGATTTCTACTGTCTGGAGAAATTCAGCTCGTGTCATAGTTCCCCTCCTTCACTGTTGCTCATGAGACCATGGAAGCCATGGGATGGTGTGACAGGACTAAGAGCAGGGCTGGGCAGGGCTTCGAGGACCCACACACACCAGGCTTAAGAGTGACAGAAAAACTAAACCAGCCCAGCTGCCCTGCCCCTCAGTGCAGATGTGGCAGCAGTACATCATTCCCTGGGGCAAGAGAGGCAGAGCTTGGACTTTGCAGGTGTGAGGGGAGGAGACTCAGAGAGCAGCTTCCATCAGAGCCTGCCCCCACACTTGCAAATCTCAGCAAAGACGTCCCTCAAGGCACTCAGCATGAAAAAGGGCCTTTTCTTTGACCTGAAACTGTCTCCCAATTATATTTTGAGCCCCTAAATTTTCAGTGTTTCACTGTTGTGTGTACCAGTGCAGAAGAGCACATCTGCAGCCTCCTAGGATTAATATGTAAGGTCCACCAGATCTGGTTTCATGACAAGCTGACCCAATGAAAAAAAAGGGTTGATTCCAGAAAACTCTTAAAGAATATCTTTCATAGGAATAAAAAAAAAAGAGATTTATTAAAGCAAAGGGAAAGGAGGAAGCATTGTTGCAAGCAATGAGGACCTCCTGAAATACTGGGAAATTTTCCTGTATGCTGTGCTGTGTAAAGTCACTGACTCCCCATCACAAAGAAGGAATTTATTTAAACCTGGGGAGGAGGCTGCTGGAAAAACTTGAGACACAGGATTCAGGGTTGTGGCACCCTGGTACAGCTGGCTGGCATAAGACTGGGAATAAGAACAAGGGATCCCCAAGTACTTCCAAACTAATATTTGACATGCCAAGCTTTGAGAACAAAATGATGTCTTCCAGCTCTCCACATGGAGTGTGCTGCCAGACAGGAATAGACTCTTAACATCTCATCCAATGGGATCTGCCAATTCCGCCCGATTAGAGTGAAGGCTGATGGATATTCAGGGGGATGAATGACAGCTCAGTAGGAAAGGACTGACTGAACAGTTGTATGTGACTTCACTCATCTGCTTGCAGCATATCACTTATCATGATGGTATTTAGAAGTCTCCCTGGCAGGGGTCCCATACACCCATTCATTTGAAATTTTTTTTTAAAAATAGTTAACTAAGGTATTCACTTGCTACCATGTAAAATTTATTCTCTTTTTTTCTTTTCTTTTATTTTCTTTTTTTTTCTGGCTTCTTTACCTTACAAAAAGCTACAGAAGTGCTTATTTTTTAAGGTAAAACTGAAAGCTGTCGACAGTGGGAAGGAAACGGTGTCTTCCAGGCTATTACTAAAACACCTGACTTTGGATATGAATGGAAGAGCTAAATTAAATTGCTGTGTAAGTAGAGTTCACCTATTCTACATAGTCATGTAATGATGTATATACAATAAAGATAGCATGATTTCTGTATAATATATTCAACTACAGATAATACGTGCTCATCTGCTTGGCTCCCTCCCCTGACCACTGTTGTTGCCGAAGTACATAATGATTAATGTGCCCTTCAGCAAATGAGATCGGCTCTGTCTGATTGTATTAGTTCCTGTTCATTGGAGTAACTGAGCATCAATCACGTTCCAATCAGAGCTCACGTATGTTGATTATTTTTGTGAACAGCCTCACCATCAGGTTCTATCATAGCCTAGATTAACTTCTTAGTAACGACAAAACTTAATAAAAAGTATTTTCATCTAAATAATAAACACACTTTCATTTTTAGCTGAACAATCCTGTCACTACAAATTGTCATTATAGCTTTGAAGTCTGCAAAAGATAAAAATAACATGTTTAGAACAGCAGTTATTACTGTTACGTAGATGGATTAATAATCTAAGTACTGCAGCATCTTTTCAGAGTACAATTGTCAATATGCAATTTTTACCTTTAGTAATAGTCCTTTTTCAAAAACTGCATACCGAAAGACTCAAATTAAGTGACCTTACTGCTCAAATGAACTGTTTTTTAAGAGGTACTGGGAGCTAAATATTATTTTAATTATGATCCACCAATAAAAAGATATTCTGGTAATGTGTAGCAATACTTGTCATACTCATAAGCAAGGAGCTCAGAGGAGTGAATCAAAAGATGAGCATTAGTTCTGATACATTTGACTCTTAAAAAGAAACAACTAAATTAAAGAGAGCCCATTTCTTTTGTCAAATGTTTCCAGCTCCTCTACTCAAGAGTTTTTTTACAATCAAGAGCAGCACATTGTGTTTAGTGACAGGTTTGGTAATTGTGCATGACTAATAACGCCTCAGTGTCTGGGCAGTACAATAAATGAAGCCCTCACAATCTAATGCTCCCACTTAATAATTACTCCCTGCATTGATCTTTCTGATCTGTCAAGTAGGAATGAAAATATTAACGCTCACTTTAAACCCTGATATTGAACAAGAATTCCATTATTACCAGGCAACTACCCAGAGAGTAGTCTTACCACACTAATGAGGACAGCAGCACTTCATGCGGCCAGAGGAGAGAGACTCTAGGCCTGGGAGTAAGTGGCTGCCCATCCTGTACAATGCACTAGGAATTCCCATCCAGGATAAGCAAAATGGTTTGAAAATACTTGAAAAGTTCTGGATCTTTCTCAAAGTTTCACAATATCTACATGATTTGAATACACTATTATTCTGTGCCAGATTTAGGCAGGAATCAGCACTCTGTTTTCCAATAAATGTTTTAAATTTTGTATTTCTAGTAGGGCCAAACTCAAGCAGTAACCACACTGAGAAAACCCTCTGCTAAAACACCCATTCATGTTCGGGTTTGGGAGTTTTAGAGAAAAGCCCCAAAACCTGGATCTTCCCCTAAACTTTCTGTGAGTCATTCCCAACCTCTGACTATACCAAAGCCTCAACAGCTGGTGCCCAAGTTGCAATGACAGCAGTCTGGGAAGTATTTTGCTCAGTGTGGTCCACCTATGTAATTTTAAACAGCCAGCAGTTGGTATCACAGAGGATACTCAATGCTGGGTTAATCCTTGTCAGAAAACACATTACTCTGGCATGCAGGCAACGGAGATAATGGAATATATACATATTTTCATTTGCATAATGAATTATACAAAGTAAAAGTTTCATTTCTTAGCAAAGACAGAATCTTTCCATTGGGCAGGTAGAGGAATTGAGCAAAGGAAAGTAGTCCAAAGAAAAGGTGCCCCTTACCCAGTGTACAGCATAATATTTGATCTGCATTTGTGGGACACAGGACTAGAAGAGACCTTGTTCTGCACTTCCAAGTTCAGACACTCGTAATTTTAACCAGGGTTGCGTATAACTGCATTCACAGATTTCCTGAGCACCACCATCAGAACAGTCGGGTTTATTGTATCTCCACCACTCAGGATGGGAAGACAGCTTGTCACTGTTTGGACAGGTATGAACTACCTGTAATTTCCAGGTTATAACTACCTGTTGACACTCAACACCTACTTGCTGTTTTGTCATTATCATTCACATTTATCTTAGCTAGATCTTCTTCCTCCCTATGTATATCTCCTTGGTATACTTACTACAAGCAAGTAAAATCTTGGCTTCTCTTTTGCTAAGCTGATGAAAACCAAAGTCCTGGCCTCTCTTCTTTAGAGCAGCTGTCTATCTGCTTGATTAGGTCATCCACCTTAGAGATGAGGGACATGAAATGTGTAAATGCAGTTCAAAGTGCAGTCTTTGAATAAGAGCCCAACATAATGTCACCACTACTCCTTTCTCTGCTGGATAGCCCAGTCTTGCCCATTCAAGGATCATATTTGCCTTTTTCACAGATGTCTCAGACTGCCTGTTTCACAGTCCAGGCCCACTGCAGGGTGGGCAGGCCTGCTTCAATACAATGAGACAGACTGTTTTTCCCAAATGAGAGGCTGAGCTGAAGGAGCATTTCCAGGCTCAGTGCCAAACTTCTGCCTCTTGGCTCCTAGCTCTGCTGAACCAGGAGTCACCGTGTGTCACTCAGTATTGGCTCCTGTGCTCTCTTTCATATGTATTTTGTAGACTGCTAATCCCTTCCACAGTCACCTAGCATATGAATGTCCCTGGGAGTGGTTTCCAACTGATAAGATGAAGGTTTATGCTCTTTTTTTAACTAAAATCCTCACCTTGCAGTATACTCTTGGATTTTATCCATTTTTATTAATCCAGTCCTCTTGGCTGCTCAGCCATTCCTGTACAATATTCCTACTCCACAAAGTACTGCCCCCATTTGCCAGCATTATGGCATTAGCCCATTCCCTCCTTGCTCGCACTCTCTGACTTGTGCCAGTATTTCTCATTAAAACGTTCAACAAGATATTATGTCCAAGATAAAAACAAGGATCTCTCCATCAGTGCACAGGGAAAAGGACGGCTCTGATGTAGAGGGGTACCAAAAGTGTCATTTGGCAGCAGGTTGCAGAGAACTGGTGGGTGCCTGTGACAGTCGTTCCTCACACCAGTAAGTGAACTGAATTTCTGAGGCAGCTCACGTGCAAATACAGGATCACGTAAGTTTCTTTAGTGTGTTGGTGGGATTGTGTGAGTTGGCATCATTCTTTTTAGCTTTTGCAGCCTATTTAGGATTTGGGTGAAAATGGACCTTCAATAATTTGAAGGGTTTTTTCCCCTCATGCATGAGCCAAGTTTATTAAGGCATACATCATGTCTAAGGCAGTCAGAGACACAACTGCACAAACATCCAAACATCTTCTATCAACCCAAATGCTGGCATGTGATTCCGTACACTGATGTGGAAAAGAACCCCATCAGTGGTTCACTCCCCATCATATGGGAGGACTTTTGCTAAATGAGGACAGGGATGGACAGAAGGATGGACTGATTACCTGTCTGATCCATTCCATGCACATTCAAACTTGTCAAAGATGCAGTCGTTTTCATAGAGGGAACATAACTTGCTTCTAAGGTAATCATGGACCTGTTTTAAAGAAGATAACTGTTATTACTGAAATTAAAGAAAATATAAAACTCCACAATCAGCCCTTCACTTTCTGCTTTATCTCCCACGTTCACTTTCAAAACATGCTGCATAGATTGGTAGCTCTGCAGAAGATACTGTGTTTAAACTCCAAAGAAGCTAACTGTGCTTTTCCACAGCCCAATCAACCAGGTGCTACAGAATTACTGCTGCAGGAAGGCACGAAAACATGCTTTCCTCAGCAGGCTGCAGACCACCCCTCTTCAACATATTTGTTTCCTGCTGGGGTGATTTTCTCAGTCCTAGCCTAATTCCCAGAGACATTTCACCAGCTGATACCCTAGATGTGCTAATTAATGTGCAAGAAATCTAATTTAAATAGCAACAAAAGTGCCATATTCCAAGATAAGTGGACTCTCACTTATGGCAGAAAGATCATGGCTCTATTAAAAGAACCTGTATGGTATTACATTTATTTTTGTAAGGTATTTCAGAAGCCAAATACAGTACAAGGTTTTAGTTGCACAGGCTGCAAATAAGAACACTAATTTAGCCCAAGGATTTCTCCTATTTGGCTGAGACTTAAAAATAACATTGTAAAGTCTCATTTACTCACTGGAAAAGTGGGACTACCTAGCAGAAGATCTCTCTCCTCTAGGCCACACTCCTCTGCTGAACAAGGATTATCATAAAGAGATCTCATGCAAACTGCTTCAGTCTTCTGCTGAATTAGATTCGTTTTCCTTCTGGATGATGTGGTTTATTCAATAAGGAAATAAGGTGGTAGAAAATTCCTGCCTAGATAAATTTACTAATGCACTTCCACTCCTGATATTTTCTTCTAGCTGCTGTAGAAACTGTAAAACAAAGATGTGTAGGTGACCTCTTGGAGAAACATACCAATCCAATGGTCCAGGGGTATAATTTAGCTCTGCCATCCTGAGGTTACAGGTTCTTGCAAGTCCAGTGAAATTGTTCCTACTCATGGATGCTCAGCATCCTCCTCTGGCCTGAGGGCACAAACATTTCTTCTAGTAAAATAACTTCTATCAAGACTAGATGAGGGACAATGACCTTTCACTTATATTTTCTTTAAACTGACCCATTTTTGAAAGTCAAATTGTACAGTATCCAAAGAGTATTTGCAATGTGAGGTTATTAAGGATTATAAATTTTTGTTAGATAGATTAATTTTCATTAATAAATGAATGAACACTGAACTGTACATTAACAGATAATGTCTTATACAGCAATTAATTGGCAAATGGTGGAGAACATTTCACAATTAAATGCATTTACCGTCACGGTGAGCAATAGGTCAGAACATTTTCACATTGATGCAGTTTCCTGCACTCTCTGCAATTAAATCCTTTCCTTTTCTCTTTACTTAAAATCTTTTTATGTGAGCAATGTAATTTGTTACAGAACTGGAATTCTTTCCTTTGTCATGTTTGTGAGCTCCCAATACTTGGAAGAAATAGAAAGGTTGGGTAAGGCAGAAGGAAGTAGATCACATTTGCCTCCCTGACTGTCATTTCTAGGTCTTTGTCTTGTTACCATTTCCAGCAGCCATCTGTCATGACCACTGTCATGTACACACCCTTTGCAAAGTGTGTCCAACTCCACAGCTTGGAGCTGTGCCTTCCTATCAACTTTGTCAAAAAGCATTTTGCAATTCTCTCTCTGATGTCTTACCTTGTCAAGACTGTCAGACTCACCCTACTTGCCTTGGACAACCACCTTGTTCTTTATGTGGACATTTTGATTACCACATTTGGGCACAATCAGACCCTCAGAGAGACTATGAAAAACTAACTGGAAGAAACACTTAATTTGCACTGTTTGCATATTCATCTGCCTCTACCAGCTGGGGGTAAAATCAGATTTGCCTTGTTTGTTACATATAGTTCTTACCACATATCAGTAGTACTTAAATGCAAACAAAATTCATTCCTAATTACCAAGGACCTTTTCTTCACTGCAACGTTTTAGGTCTGACCCTCATGGAATTATCTTGCAATTCTGTGCTCCAGACAAACACAGCAACACAGCTATGCAGGGACCTGTTTTACTGGGACTGAATAGACACAACCAGGGATTGCACTGGTAAGTGACACATGGTCCAAATCCCTACGCTACAGAGCCTGCCAAAAGTGGATCAAGCTATTATCAGCTATGAATGTGCTCACCTTACTGCTCCTAAGGTTTCTGCTGGGGTAATTCACCTGGCAGCATCAGAAGAGTAACCTGTTAGGCAGGGCTGCCTTGCAACATTCAGGCACTGACCATTCCACTGCATTGCTCTTTTAGTGCTGTCCAGTGACCATACTCTGCCCTTTTTTCTTTTGTGTGAAACAAATAGGAGAAAATCATGTTGAAACATTGTCAGCAGATAACGTGCTCAGCAGGGCTGCAACAGCTGCTCTATGCAATAGTGTTCTTTGAGCCACAGCACTGATATGAAAAAAGAACCTGCATGAGGAATTCATTTTTGTTTGGCATTTTTTTAGTATTAAAATTGTAAGCTGATAATGAAGCAGTACAGTTATGGACTCTGCTCTTTATTACAACTCTGTGTGAAATCTCCTGTTGTGACCCTCACTATTGCAGCAAGGCAATATCTAAGTGGCTACCATGCAGTGGGTGAAATGAGAAATTTAGTCTTTTAATGAACACCTTTTAATCTTTTAATGATATACTTGTCATCATAATTATGTGGATACATAAAATTAAAATGTTAGGTTTATTTGTTGCCTTCCAGTGATCTACCCCAAAAAACCTTTTGAGAAATTGCAAAGTTTAAATATGAGATTTAGGTATGTGAGAGAGAGATATCTCTGAAACAAATTATTTAAGAGAGTAATTTAAACCACTTTTTCTTAAGACAGAATTCTCTACTCTCTGCAGCTTAAAAACATGAAAGGTTCTCAGAGCAGCTGGACCACATGAATCCTATGGAGTCCTATGCTATTGGCTTCCCAAGGCTTCCTAAGTTCCAGATTCTCCTTAGTCCACTGCAATGCCCAACAACACATCTGTATATTCTTTACAAGGCACTGGATAAATATTTGAAAATGAAAGGCAATCCATAGATTTAAGTAAGGCAGTAAGAACACTATTATACTTAGCTATATTTTTTTATATTATATAAGGGGTTTTGTTGTTGTGGGGTTTGCTTTTTTATCTCTATAAACTTCTGACTGCAATTATCAGTACTCATTTTTCCCATCTCAGCATGAAGAAATATAACTTTTTAATTGGCCCTACTGTTGGGTGTCAGACTGATTTAAAACTGGCCAGCTTGTTTCACAGCTGCCTACTGAGGAAATAAAAGCAGGTGTCAAAATCAAGACAAACAGGTTGGCTTGACCAGCTATTCCTCCCCAGCGACAAGGCTGCCTATTAAATTAGCACAGGTATAAAATAATATATTACCTAAGTTGCCAAAAACCGAGATTCTATTCTGTTATATAAAACACAGTCTCGCCCTTACCCTCCCACTCCATTTTCACAGCATATCAACATTTCTAACACATTTAGCATTACAAGCATTGCCATTTTAAGAGCAAACCCAATTCTGTAGTCTTAAAGGTAAACAGGCTCAGACTTTCCAATATTAACACATTGAACAGTGAACACTATCGACCAAAATGTAATGGGTGCACTGAAAAACACAAGGGCCCACTCTGTCTACTGAATGCTAGCTAACAAATACTGGAAAATTTTGTTTGTTTTGACAAGAAATGCTATCAAACTCTCATAATGTTATTTTAAAACCAATCTTAATTATAGTTACTGTGAACTACTGTATCCCACCGGCCATTATTTAGACACAGAAAACAAGGGACTGATCCAGCACTGTCACAGGATTGTCTCTCAGTAAGCAGCATGAGCCAGATGAATGGCATTTTTCCTACTTTGCATACACTTTTTTAGGTAACTTAACAGTTTTTTTCTTACTGCATTTTCATAACAAGCAGTTTCTGTGTCACAGGCATATTTTCCTTCTTCAAGCCAGAATCAAAAAATGTAAGCTCAGCCCTCTACTGCCAAACATAACAGATGTCAGAGTACAAATTTAGCTCTGGCTGGAGCCACTGGCATTTTGTCTGGATAATATCGCAATGAATTCAGGCAACCAGATGTGTGTGTCTGGCATTTGTGAGCTGCTGTGTCAGTGGTGATGCCAGGGTTTAACATGGATCACTTCTAGAACTAGGCACAAGAGAGAGACACATAGATCAAGTTGTAAAAAGAAGTTCTGAAATGACAAAGGTCTAAACCCTCAGCAGTCCCAGCAAGAGCAGAGCGCTAAACAACACACAAAATCTTTTCCTCAGTTACTTTTAAATGTTAGTAGTGAAATACGTCACTTGAAAGCAGATGCCAAAGTGAAGAGGTGATTTCTCTTGTTAGAATAAACGTTTCTTTCAAGAGCCCAATCCACAGGGAGTGCTATCTTGACTCCCTAGGCTTTACACTTCCTTACTAATGCTGCAATAGCCCTTTTCCTGCTATAAGTATGCCACTGTGAGGATTTTAACCACCTTGATTAATTCTCTTAGCTTGCTGCTTCTCAGATAAAGAAATGAGAAGTTTACAGAAACATCCAGTTTTTGAACAGAGATCCTTTTATAATGTTGCATTTTAAGATGTAGGAGATTCCTACCTGGTAGGTTTCTACAGGCTTTGTTTCCATGTTCAGATCCCAAACCTTGACAGTGAGGTAATCTCTTGTAAGCATGTATCTACCACTGTGACTGAATTTGACATCTGACACTGAAGAGATAATTTCTGAAAAAAATGATCTGTTACTGGGGTCTTCTGGTTCTTCATAAACTGTTCAAAGAAAAAGAAGCAAGACAGAAATCAGAATTGTATAAAAAATTGTTCTGTTGTACAATCTGAAGTGTGCATTTCTTGTGAAACATAATTCAATCTACCAAGGAATGCGATACAGAATTAATTATATGTCCAGCACTTACTTAATTCTTTTAACTTTATATAAAAATACAAACTGTAAGCTTTAAACATGACAATAATTAATGTTATGGCTATGGACTCAAAGCACGACTTTGGGAAATTCTGCAAATACACTGGTTAGTTGACTACAGATACCTATAGCAAAGCAGTTCGTGCCTTGGTCATCCTTCCTGGGGTCTGCATACCCCGTTTGCTGACATAACCAAAATCCAGGTGTCCCTGTCACACGAGAGGTGTGTGCATGTGGTCTCACAACAGTCCTGGCATCCCTGGGAGAGGTGATTACTCAAAGCCTGCCCTGCTTGCCAGAACCAGCTGGCCTGGCTGCAGGCTACTCACTGGTCACGTCTGAAAGCATCTGAGACTAAGCATGAGAATTTCAAAAAGCAATTGCAAATTGCAATTACCTCTTCCTGAGAGGTGAGTATAAAATAGTTTATCATGTTCATCATGTCAATGCATGAACTACACAGTTGATGTGCAATTGCTGACAGCTCTGGAAAGCACTGAACTCACTGAATGTGATGATCAGCAGTTCTGTGCGATCCAGCAAGGCAGCAGGTCATGAAATATTGCTTACACGATGTACATATGTGAAAATTCAGCTCTTGTAGCTATGAGATTGGTCATCCCTGTTCAGCTGTACATAAGAATGATAGTGGATGACTCTAGCCCCACCTTACGGGCGCCTACAGCAACTCTGTTGTCTTTCTGCAGATATCTGTGGCCCTGTGATCCAACTGACCTCTTCAGCAGAAAGTCAGGCTTTCAGGGTCTTTTAACTCTCAGCAAAATCAGTAGGGTTTTGGGACCTATGCCTGGAATATTCTTTGAAAACTGGCAATTTAGTGAACGTCATTTTCAAGTTGCAAAAGCAGGTGAAGAAAAACCATGTGGTGAAACATGAAAACATACTGAAAGTAGAAAAACTTTTTACTGTCAGTCAAAATGAAGTTTTTTGTATAGTCCACTGGAACATTTTTCTCTCAATTATTTTGTCCATGACTATGATTCAGAAGCAACAAGGTTAGTTTCCATTAGGTGAAATAATGTTCTGCTGAAAGCTAAGGGTGAGTACGTGGGTGAAGTATGTGGGGTAACGCAAAAAATTATGGGCAATTTTCTTTGGGGGTGGGCAGTGGAATGCAGCCAGGCATGCACATGAGAATTAGGTCTATATTTAAACATGTGCACCACACATCTGAACGGCAATGAACTACTTCAAAAAGGGGAAAAAACTTTTCTTTTCATATAGACTGTAAATGAACAACTTTAAATAGCTCTTTAAAATTTTGCCTAGACATTCTGCAAAGCAGGTATTTTGTAATTATCCTGTCAGATTTTCAAGAGAAGTCTGATGAGCACAAAGCAATTATCATTTCTCATACCTCTTCCCTTTAATCTGTCCAAACGATAGACTTGGCTGGCAGGAATTTCATCCTCCTAATTACGATGTGAAGCTGCTATTAAAACTAGGAAAGAAAAAACCAAAATCCACACTAACTGAACTACACCTTCATTTATAGCTAAGATATATTTTCTTGGCTTTATGTGGCTCATCCAACTCCCAGTGATTAGAAGAGAAGTGATATTTGTACCTGAATATTCTCTATTTTGTTAATTAATGAGATTAAACCATTTCATTCTTTATCTGCCCCATTTATTGCTTTTCTATGCTTACTGTGTTAAGTATTAGAAAGACTTAGATTAATTAACTGTGGAACTAACAGAGGCATGAAAGTCTTGTATCACTACAGAAATAAAGATAGCAGCAGAAATTTTAGTAGCAGCAATTCTTTGAAGATAGTTCCTCTAGTCGGCATAACCAATGCAGGAATATTGTTACAGGAAATTAAGGAATAGGTCCTAGTGAAAAGAAGAGAAAGCTTAGCAACTACCAGCATCTGCCTGAGCAACCAGAACAGGGCATTAGCCTCAGGAAATGACGATGAGAAAGAGTGTTCTTGGGACTTGGCTATTTCTGGTTTAGCATCAACATAAGGTTATGCACATACTGCAAAAAAGCACCATCTTCCTTCAGTTTGGCTAATACAAGTTGAGAAACTGGAGACAGAACAGCAGTGAAGGGACAGGTTTGTGACTTGGACTTCAGTTCAGGCAAGCAATTCAAATTCAGCCCTGACCTCTCCAATGATGATAGGAAAATAACCCTGGGTCTAGCCCATGATTTCCAAAACACATTTTCTGTTTATTACTGTTAAGACTTATCTTTTGGAGGCTGCTCTTACACTCAGGAGTAATCAGTACCAGAAACACGAGATTTCAAATCTAGCTTACTTCTCAGTATCTAAATAAATCTTGTTAGATCTGAACTTTACTGATATTTGATTACAGATTCTATTATATCTTCGATTAATTTCATCATTAATTTCGTAATAACTAACACCTGCCATACAAAGGGGTATTTAACTTTCATTACTATTGTTCTTGATAATGGTCACAGCACTAATTATGTGAAAGACACAAAGTTACCTGTCTAGCTACCTAATGAACATAGGAATCAGAAATGACGTGATGTGCTGAGTTCTCACATGACACCTGCTCAGAATTAAATGTGACCTCGATGACAGGACTCTGGTATAGAGAAATATCATGGGATTACAGAGGGAAGCGGAGCAAATCTCTGAGTACAGCCAGTGTTTAAAGAGGAGCCTTCTGGGAAGACACTGTTCCTGCCCCTTATGCCACCAGCAGATACATGGGTAAACTGGGAAGTCTGCTTAGGGAAACAAAAATGTTCAATTCCTTTCTGCACAGCTTCCTGCTCACAAGTTAAAAACCACAGTAGCTTCTCAAAGAAGTCCAGACTTTGTGGAGAAGGATGGGTTCGTCGAAGGATACTTGCCAGAGCGCTGTTTTCCTGAATCCTGAAGAAAATCTGCAGCACAAAAATATGCTGCTTCTTTCTTAAAAGGAAGTGCCATCTGCTGAAAAACAAACTCTTATCCCTCCTGAAAAATATTCTTGTTTCCTTGTGAATTTCTCTGATCTAATGAAGAATGGAGACTTTCCTTTTCCAGTGGATAGGAAAGGCATCTCTAATGTGTGCGTTTATCACGCAGAAATATATGCAGATATCTAAAGTTAAAAAAAAAATGGCCAGGAACAGCAAGAGTAGGTGGAAAGGTCCATCTCACAGCTTCCCTCCCAGACACTGGCCAAAATAAAGCAGATGCCTCAGGCAGCAGCTAAAAGAAGTGTGGTGCACTAACTAACACCTTGTGGCTCTCATCTGCACTCTGGGGGTCACAGGTGCTGCCACCTCAACTTCCCATCAATATGGGCCTGATTCCACACACCTGAAACTGACATATATTGGACAAGATACATCCAATAAAGAAAAAAAAATCCAACCCAAAGTAATTTTCAAGTTCAGTTCTAAACAAGTAGCTGGGCAGAGCTTTAATCATTGCAGAGTGTAAATTCTGGCATATGTGAACTTTAAAAATTATCAAAAATAATGCTAAAATTGTCTTATATGGTGGGTGCAGTGTCACAATCTGATATAGCATACAAAATCCTGTATTCCTCCTGTGTGAAATCATCACAAGAAGGAAAACTTGAAGATGAACAGAAATCTGCTCCACAGATTTTGTAAGAAATTCCACCAGTCATAGAATAAAATTAAAGAGCTTTAAAGACTCATTCCCTCTAGCAAAAAAATGCCACTGTTTTCTTTCTACTTATGAACAAATAATAACTTCTTAAAGCTTTTTTAAAAGATGATACTGTTTATAGTTTGTATCCTGTCCTGAAAACTTCTGATTTTATAGCATTTGTTGTTACTTAGATTTAAATCATTGGAAATCCTGCACCATGAAATAAATCTCTCTCTCCCTCCAAAGACAGCTGATGGATATAGAAAATAATCCAGTTCCTGTTCCAGGGTCACTGTTACGAAGGGATGAAGACAGCTTTGGCAACAGCGGAAACAGAGGCAGCGTGGTTACAGAGAGGGAGAGGACTGTGGAGACCAGGGCCAACCAAGTTGGTGGAACATGATAGGGAAAACAATCTTTCATTTTTATTATATAAGCAAGTAAACATTCTGCAGCTAGACCGAATTAAGAACTTATTACAGATAAACTTCTGGGTTACTCTGGTACACAAACAACAGGTGAATTTCAACTGGACCTGGAAATACCAGTGGTGGATCAGGTAATCCCTCACTGGGCTTTAATTTCATAAACACAGAAACCAGGTTCAGTCCCAGGCCAAATAATTTATCATTTAAACTAAGTCCCTATTTAATTCCAGATCCCAAACAAAAATGGTTGCAATGCCTGATTAAAACATATTGGAAAACAGTACTTTGAAATGTATGGAATTTCACTGGTCTTGACAGACTAGACACAGTAAGAAAAGGAACAAGAACCAATATGCTTTCCTAATAGCTGATAAATAAAAAAATTTAACCAAAATAACAAATTATTTAACTGTACTGTAATATTTTTAGATGGCAAATTAGCACTATTCCTGGGTCAGCTGTAACTTGCTCTATCACATATATTTCATCAAGTTTAGCATAAAAAACCTAAATTAAATTTCATTTGAACTTCTATGAAAATACATTTTTTTTTTTTTTAAGTACATGACACTTGTTACTAACTTTCAATACAGAAAGCATTTTTTTGGTGCTGTTTAATTCAAGAAATGCTACATCTTGAGCTAAGCATAGTTCTGGGCTAATCTCTAATGTGGTAGAGATCTCAAGAAAATATAAAAATGGGCAGTAAAAATGACCAGAAGTACCAAATTACTTCCACGTAAGGAATGGCTCAATAGACTGGGGTTTCTCAACCTAGAAAAGACTGAGGGGGTTGTAATTAAGAGTGGCATGGAAAGGATGAATAGAGAATGTCAGTTCACTTTGTACACTGTCTCTTCCAATCCACAAGTAGGGGTCACCACATGAAACTAGGAAAGGGTAAGCAGAGAGAAGATGGTTCTTCATACTGTGCCTAATTAAGTTGCTAAAGACTTTACTGAAAGATATTGTGAATGGTAAAAAATATACACAGGTTCAAAAGTAACTGTACAAGTTCAAGGAAAGAAAAAAACCCTGAACATCCATTTCAGTATTGTTAAATGCAGTGAGTTCACTTCCACTAAGGTCCCTGAACCTCATGTTTCCAACTGCAAACTGCAGAGGGTAAAGATTGTACATTTAGTCTGCTCTTACATTTTCTGTTGATGTTGCTGCTGCCAATATCAGAGCCAGAACACTGGGCTAGAAGGACCTCTGGTCTGCCCAGGTATAGTCATTTTTATGCACTGTTTAAAATCTATTTTAGGATTTTGTACAAAAGAGTTCCTGAGTTCATTCTAAGTGAATCAAGAGCAATTGCAAGCTCCCATTGAAATTCATGGTCTCTTTATGCCTTTTAGCTTCATTATTCATGATAATAATTTGATTTACCATTATTATTTACTCTATCTTTGACTATCTCTGAAAGTTTTGTTGTTTTATATTAAGACAATCCACTCATACATTCATCTCCCTTGGAAATTCTCTTTCAATGATAGACAATCTGCTAATGTGACAATCTTGGTCTATATTGATTAATATGGTTATACATGAGAGGGAGTTTTTAAATCTGCTTTCATAAGCAATCTAAAATACAATTATTTTGTGAGACACATTTGTTTAACATTTTATATTACCATAGCCTGTAGCTGCTTATCCTGTTTTAAACTAAAAAAAGTACCTTTTATATTTAAATTTTCTACTTGCTTTTATATAATTCAGAGGGCACATCTTTGTGCCCTGGTCACTTACACATCATTTTCCTTCTTTTACTCAAAGCAAATTTCTGACCCTACCTCCACACCACAAGGCTGAAATTTCACCTACCGTACAGCATTCCTTTATCCAATGACCCAGTATTAAAACTAGGCTTCTCATCAATACCTCTAGAGAGCATGGCTTTTAAAAGTGGACCCTCAAATCAATATTTAAGAATCTGTTTTACCATCTGCACTAAGTTGCTGCAGCTTGTCACAAACCACAAGGGACAGTGCATTAGTGCTGAAAGGCAAAGCCAGATCAATACCTAAAGATCAGTGGGTGGGAGCTTCACTACAGAGTTGCTCAGATTAATGTAACTTCTCCAGTGAGTTTGTTAATAAAGAGAAATGGTGCTAAAGAGAGAAAAGGAATTGAAAAAACACAAAGCCAATTTAGAAGATCAAGCCTCTTTAAACCTTGGTCTCACAAAGACTTATGTGCATGTTTAATGCCACGTGTTGTGAGCAATCCCAAGGAGTTAATGGGACATAAAACTACTACTGCTCTACAGCCAAACTGATGTGTAAGTCTTTCTGATCTTGATATATAAGATTAGTGATAAGTGGGTTTTTTCTCCCCCAGTGAAATAAGATCTTGAAAGCTGGTTTCATGAGACATTAAAAAGCAGTATTTGTTGCTATTAAAGAAATTAAGCAAACAAGACAGGAATTTTAATAGACTGAATAATTAAATCAATCTTACAGCAATTATTTGCTTTATCTGTGTGTGGTTGGGGAGAGGGGTTAATGAAACACCTCTTCAATCATAAATCATTTACCATTGCTTCAGGCTTTTCTCTTTCCTCCTAGTATTTGATAGCTAGAAGTATATAAATCAGGTTTTTTCTTCCTCAGATTTAATTTTAACATATCTTGCACAACTAGAGGAAATACTATATAGACATAATTGCATTTCTGTAGAAACATTTTTGAATTTTCATTAGCCATGTTTTAAATGTCTTTATTATACATTCATCCAAACTGAGCAGAATGGAAGCTTTGGAGCCCATGCTAAAGGCAATCTGTTACTAAATTTCAGTGGGATTCCTGCACAAGGAAGGATCCGTTCCAGGATCTAGCTTAGCATGCATGAAATTGTAGTAACAGACCTTTAGTGACAGTCATAATTACAAAATTATCAGGATACGGGCACATTTTTTCATTGGGGATATAAAATCAGCAATGCATATATGCCTTTGTAGTGTATGCTTAAAAATAAATCCAGAATTAGGATAAGGAGAACAAGGCTTCATCAAGCACGGGGTCAAATCATTTCAGCAGCTCAGATAAGTTTCACTCCTGTCACATGAAACCTTGCAGATTTTGCCTGAAGTGAACATCACTTTGACAGGGGCCTCTCTGTGCACAAAGGGAGAGTGATGACTGTCTCTCTCTCAGATGATAACCTGACATGAGACCAGATGCAGAAATAAAAAGCGTATTTTAGATGTAAAGCTCACACAGAAGAAAAACAAGTTGTCTCTTTTTCAGTCAGACAATAAGCATCATTCATTTGGAAAGGTCAATATTAATTAGCAAATCCAGCAGGGATAGTTTGTCACAGGCTTTTTTGTGCATCTGGTTGTTCTCTGTTGCAAATGAAAGATAATCCATATTCAGTCAGAGGTCTGAAAGCTGTCTTGTCTCTGAAATTCCAACCTGCTTTAAACAACTGGTAAACATAATTAATTTAATTATTAAAATTCAGTATGTTTAAATAGATTATCCTTGATTTCTGTCTTGGCTGCTTCCAAGGTTGTGAATCCTTTAAAATCGAAGGTAATCTCAAAAAAGCCCAGCAGATAACCCAACTGAGTTACATGCCTGACTGACAGGACAGTGGCAATGATCCTTAGGGAAAGGCTGGCATTTCTTTCAGGCCTGGATTTCAAATAAAAATGTGGAAAAGGACTCTCAATGGAAAAACCATCCCCCTCATCTTTGGGTGGCATCTCTGAGTCACGAACCGAACCGAGAATTCACTGTGTGTTGCTTCAAAAACCATTTCATACTTTTAAGATACTGATTGTCCAACCCATGGGATTGGGATGCACCAGCTGAGATGCTGTGCTCCATTCAGGGAGAGTCCAGAGAAGATGGCTGTTGGGATTGCCCGTCACCTATAAAGGCTTCCTTGGTCACAGGAAGGAGGGCTATAAACAGCTCCTGCTACAGACCCAGAGGTCAGGAGCTTGAGAAGTTTGTCTGCAGGACAGAAAGCATCAACTCATGGTGACAAAACCTAACGCTGTATAACCCCAAAATCTGTGCTTTTAAGATCACCATGGCACACAGAGCAATGAATTGGAAAATGCAGCTCCTCTTTCCTTGAAGTATTTTGCTGTAAACTTTGCACATGGGTAATGGATAATTAGAAATAGAGTTTTAGTCTACAAATGCATATTAGGAAATGAATACAAAAAACCCTTAAAGCAACATACAGAATTTAAATAAATTACTACTCCGGAAGTATGGAACAACTTTAAGATGTTAAGGCTATTACATGAAATATCAATATGAGTTATGCTCTTGAGTGACTTAAATTTCCATATTGCATAACTATACAGTTTATATTTACCATTTTATAATGGTTTTAATAATTCTGATGCACTACTGAAAAAGCTCTTTATTTTTTTCTGACTTCACATGCTCAAGCTCCGTTTTCTTTAGCTGACTGCTTTATTATATGATTTGTTGAAACAGCCATATGTACCCATCTAGCCTACAAGCTGTTTGGAAGAATGATATTAACTCCATGCACATCTATGAGGATCTCTGAACATAATATTAGCAATAAAAAATAAAAACCAAATCAGCAACTATTTGTTAATTGAACAGTTGCATATTATGCTGTAAGTATATTTTTAGTCAGGATGATCTTACTGCAACAGTATCCCTATGCTTGTCTTCCTTGTCACCTGAACCCCTTGCATGAGAATTTATGGAATTTGAGGTGGGGGTTAATTCTTTTATTTCTTCAATGTTCCCAGCTGACTGCTCTAACAATACTTTTGCTGCTGTCACAGATTTCCATATACTGCCTTTTTTTCTACACTGCACTGCCATGCATGTTGTCTGATGACATCTCAAAGGCAATCTTTGGGTGTTTTGGCAAGTACGCTATTTAGGTGAAAGGTTCCATATTATTTAAATTAATTCTCTATCTGTTGCTGCTCGAGTTTGACTTTTATATCTGTCTTAAATCTTTACCTATAATACCATGGACTGCAAGAACACCTTCCTCATTCCCACTCCTCTAATATTCTAAACAAGCAGGGACGTCCATCTCTTTGGCACCTACTCTCCAGAAAATTTTTGATGGCATCCTCTCCCACTACTTGCAAAGTCTGATAATAACATGGAACAGCATTATGTATGTACCAGCTCTATGGTTACAAATTGGTCTTTCCCTGATATACATTTGCAATGGCTACATAAGATTTTCTTGTGATCCTCACTCAGCACTGCACAATCTATTACAGAGCTATTCTAAGCAGCAGTTTCAGGTCGTCCATTAGAGACACAATACATTTTATCACACCTTATCAGTATCTCAATGACCATTTGAAATTCAGCTACTGACCTGATATTCTTTCAATGCTTTACAAATAGATTTGGTGGTCTGAGATAATTTTTCTAAGGGACAGAGATCTCCATTACAACTCATCACACAAATTGGCAGCTTGCTATTAAATCTCAGCAGAGGCATCAAGGATGAGTACCTATGGAAGTAGTCTCATCTTGTCCATGTCAAAGCCATAAGGATTTATAAGGGAAACCTTGTAATGCTGCTGTCACTAATGGTGAAAAGAGAGATTTTGCCCCTGATCTCAGAAAACCAGAAATCTTCAAGACACTATAATTTATTCACATCCTATGTTGGTTGACTTACACTACAGATATTAGTATGTAATTTATTTTTACAGTATGGCACTCTCTAAACCTGCACAAATGGAGGGGCCCTTCCCCCAAGAGCTGCAATGGACTTTATCAGAGCAACAGAGATTCGAATAAATAAGGGAAAAAGGAGTAAATGCAAAAGTTCACAACATATGCTCATTATCCAGGTATTTTTGGAAGTTTTACATTGGATCTTTCATCCCTAAAAATAACCATTGTACATCCAGTACAGTCTTGGAACAGCATCTGAAATACAGCACACAGAAATACTAGACTGTGCTGAGAAAGCGGGATGCATGGCGCAACATGAGGGTTTACAGCGACTCCAGTTGTAGTGTTTTGCTTGAGAAATGAAGTCAGTTATGGGGAAAGACTGAAAGACAAACCAAGCTAGGAGAGCAGGGTACTGATCATGCATATGCACCAGATGTAAATTTGGCAACTGTAAAGAGGAATCAGATGTACAGTCAAGGTACTAGAGAGACAATCATGCAAATAACTTGATTTTGCAGACTGGTTTTTGATATATCCTTTTGGGCTGCTATGGGCTGTATATAATTAACTTTGCTTGTCTCTGAGAGCTATACTGAAACCACTCCAATCAGCAGTACAAGGGCCTACTCCTTTTAACACTTCGGAAGTTCTACCACTGCTGTATCAATTTTGTACTGTATACACGCAGATTCCCAATGAGCTTGACTTGACTTCAGTGCAGCAATGCTACATTAAATGGCTATTTTCTAACTCATAGATCTGGAAAATGGGGTTTAATCAATGACCATTAGACCTTGTGCTCCCTTCTGGCATAAAATGCCTTCTTTCATCCAGTGTTGCTGTATTGTGGCTTTAATAAGTTCTGATTGGCATTTGGCATTGAGTTACAGAGGCATGGAGGCCTTATTAGCAGAAAGAAATGGAAGTATTACAGAATAAAACAATTAAGTTGGACAGGATAACTCACAGCACTGTGTCAGACTGTGTCATGCTTACATTTCACTTCATGGTATTGAATTCCCCTTACAAGTACAAAGAGATACAGCTAGCAAAGGTAAAACGCTTCTCTGCTTAGGAAATTGTCCTTGAAGGTTATTTTCTATAATTGGAGACCACATCCTAAGAGATTCTGAGCATGTGCATTTCTCCTTGCAGTCAAAAGGCCTAGTCATAGGCTTTTTAGTATTAAAAATACCTTATGTACAAAATCTGTGCACCACTTAGGTCTTATTTAAATCTTCACATGCTTTTTCCTCTCCTTTTGCCCCTACTAATAAGATCTGCCTACCTCAAGCAGGTTCAAGTAGGCATTGAATGACATAAAACCTCTTATGTGCTCTGGTACTAAAAGAATTTCTCTTGAATTTCCTTCCAATGTTTCAACATCACAAAAGAAACTCATGACCCAGTTCTGTGAGTTGGAGGTGTTCTGGAAGAGCCCTAGTCCTGAAGGTGACTAAAACAGAGCCACCACAGTTCATTCATGAGGTTCTCAGCTTCTCAGCACATGGTGCCTTTGTCTGGGCATTGTCAGTCTCAGAAGATTAGGAACAAACAGGTTGTTTGCATAAGGCAAAGTACCCAGGCGTGCCATACTACTGGTGGGAAGAACCACAGTCTGTCTTCTCTAGACCATAAAGAGCTGACAGTAAGACAATATAAGCATGCATTTTTCTTCAACTTCCACTTTGAGAACAAAGTCACATATTTCAAAATGTTACTTCCTTCTTCTTATGTATATTTCAGATATGAACTATCATGAATCAGTGGTTCATCTCAAAATTTCATAGGCTACATAAAATCACGTAGGACAGATGACAACTTCTACACCAACACAATTTTCATTTCTTCCCTCCTTCCCCCCCATTACTTACTGCATTTTCTCTGAGTCTGTTCAGACATAATATTGAAAAAATACATATAGGGAATGCTGGATTACATTTTTAGGAAGGATACTGAGATTTCCTAATCCAGAAAACGGGTTTGAAATTTGAAGGCAGTTTAACAATCAACATTTACTCAGAACAGTACTTGTGTATTCAAACCAGTATGCTCATCTACTTAAATACTCCCTCATCCTCTTTGATTTGTTAGGAATCCTCTCTCTTTTGCTCTTCACTGATCCCTGCAATAAGAACCATAAGGGCAGCCAGTCACAAACATGACTGTTACCAAGGTCATAGCTAATACTTGCACAGGTGAAATAAAATTCTTTTCGCTGTTTTCTTTTCAGATGTGCCTGCAAGTGAGACTCTAATACACTGGGGTATGCACACATCTACGTGCTGTCTGTGAATAGTAAGACTTTAATGACATCTGGGGCTCAATGGAGCAAGGACTTACGCTTGGAATGTTTGTCACAGAGAGCCGATGCCCTCATGTCGCAGAGTCTCAGGGATCCTTTGCTGCTGCTGTAGACAAAGAGATTGCAGTGATGGGGATGGAACTCAGAGGCTGTAATCACTTCTGTCAGGTCCTCCATATTGGCTGGCTTTATATCTACAATGTCTGAATGGAAGTTTCATCAAGGAAAAGGCAGTTGTCTGCAGGTAAACCATGACTCTTACTTGAAGGAAGCATGCAAATGTACACACATGTAATAATTTTAAAGATATACTCATTTTTTTGGTAGTAGTGCAGTTTTAAATTTCCATACCTGGCCCACTTAGACCAAAGAGCAATGTCAAACTCAAAGTCTGCACAGTTTTACTGCAGATGCCATTAGCAGGTCACCATTTGTCCATGCTGTGCAAAGACATCAAAGAAACAGTGTTGCAGGGAGATAGAATTCTCACCTTCATTGAAACTAACAGAGAGCAGGTAGCTATATCTCCTGCACTTGCTACTGAAACTGCTCTATCCCAGATAATATTGACTGAGAGGGAACAACGCACAGCTCAGATGTGCTCACTCCAGTAAGGCTCACTGGCTTTTATCATCATGCAACTTAAGTTAAAAAATACATGTAGCTTAAGGTAAAAGACTCAAAAAAAAAAAAAAGGTACTTCTATTGCAAAGGCACATGTGGCAAACACAGAAGTATTTATGCAAATAATTTTGGGTGAACATATACTAATACAATTTCCTTTAAAAAATTTATGCACAGTATTAGGTTTGCTATTTGAATACTTACAAAGAAGTATGTGAAATGGCAGTCTTAGGTTTTTACATAAATGACACCCACTACTGAAATCAGTATGAATTTCTGTGACTGAGAATCGTACACCTGAATCATTTAAGTGAACATCATCTGGAACAAAAATACATCAAATATGTACTTTCCCAATCACAAAGGTGTCAGCTGGATCACCAAAGATTACCCACATGAAGTGTAACTCACATGGTGCCTCTCTAACACTTATATCTCCACTCATACACATTACCTGCCTTAAAACCCAGGACCCACACTGTGTGAGCCTGTGTTTGGAGGAGAAGGCCAGTCTGTGGAAGATTGCTTACAGAGAAAAGAATGAAAGTGAGAGTCTCATGAGAGGGCTGTAAGAAAGCAGTAGATACAGAAGCATAAAATGAAAGAAGGATATATATGTAAAGCCGTACATTTAAATAAGATTGTGCATTTTCACATGGCCCTCAGCAATCTGCTACAGATAAGCCATCCAAATGTTAACATATCCTTCGAACAAGAAGAAGAGTTAACATTACCCTATTTTACTGATGAGTTTGTGCAAGAAGCAATAAAGGATTTGCATAAAATCACATGGGAAATGCATGACAGAACAAACCCAGATCTACTGAGTCCCAGTGCAGTGCCCTAAACACAAATCATCTCAGTGCCTGGATTCCCTGAACATAAAATTTGAATCAGCTGACATTCAAAATTTAAACATCTCAGAGGAAAAGATAAATGAGAAAATCTGTTTTATTGATGGCAAGAGAAATCATATATCATGGTATTAAGCCTGTTTCTGTTCCCACTGTGACCACTTCCCAAATGGAAGACCAATCAAAGACCTATGATTGATTTCTGTGGGAATGGGATACAGTCTATCACCACCTTTACACTCTATACTTTGATCTTTCCCAAAAATATAGGTCTGGAACACTACAGTGAAATAGTACAAAAGATTCAGAGATAATTATCTTGATGACTGTGCATACATCACATTGTTGTGAGGTTTTTTTTTTCCCCATGTGGTTTAGAAAGGAAAATATCAGCAGAACTATTAATATCTTGTGACATTTAATAACAACTGGGAATGAATTAATGTTGCATTTTAACTGCATTCCTACTTACTTGTACTAGCACATTTGCATCTATCTCCAAGAATCCATCATGATTAATATAAGTGCAATGAATGTTAAGAAGTAGAAACATTGATTTACCTATTTTATAAAGCATAAATAAATAATCCTGAAAATAAACAGAAAAAACCCCCCTTTATTCAGTTATGTGTATTTGGTGAATTTGTCTCAAGAAACACCTTTAAGTAAAACCAATTGCTTTCAGAGATTGAATTATTTTTGGAGTTCAGAGAAATTATAGTTACTCAATAGAAGAATTTCACCTCTCAGCAGAGAGATGAATAATTGCTGAGTGATGAGAAAGATATAAAATATAAATGAAGTATGTGAAACAGTCATGGTAAGTATCATTTTTCTGGATGCTGAAGACACTATTGATGAATCTCCTTTCATTGCATAAAATGAATAAACCTATGCTGAATAATGAAATTAAATATTCCATCCTCCTGCCAGAAAAGCAGAAAATACTTGAAACAGACTGCATTTCCAGATGTGATCTAAATCTCCACTGAGAAAGAACCTCATTTGGCTACTGAGGATCATAGCAAAAACGAAAATTCATCATTTCACTAGATTTAGAAAAATTAAAACAATAACACTGTATTGAAGTAAACAACCAAGGGACTAGAGAGAATAAGAAGAGATTTACCCCAAATGCATTTGTAATAATAGACGGAAAAACAGCCTTTGTTTTGACAGCTACAGAACCCAATATATCAAAAGAAGAATATGTCACACAAAAGAACATTTTCCTCCTCTCATGATTTTTGCCATCTATTTGAAAACAATCAAGTACAGCTTGACATGTGAGATGTGGGAACTGTATTTAAACTAGCATGACATGGTAAGGGCAAGTATCTCCCATGAGACATTTCTCATTTCTATTTTTCTATCTTCCCTTTGTGTCCTTTCTTCCTTTTAACCACAGCATTGCATGGCAAGAAAAAATAATAAAATAAAAGAAAAAAAATTGGACCAGACAGTGTGCTTCAGAAACAGGGCCTTTGGTGAACTTGAAAAGCACAAAACAGAGGCAGAAATTGATTAAATGAAAATTCCACTGCTAAAGAGAAAACTATGGTAATGGCACAAATCTGTAGAGTTGTCTCCTACACTACTGCCTTCCCCTGCAATTGGATCTTGTGGAGGGCTGTCTCCAGTGGGACATGGTCCTTCTCCCCCACTGCACTCATCTCTGAAATACCAGTCAGATCTGACTCTTGTTGTACCACATGTGATCTGCTTCATTTTCAGAATATGGATAAAACACCTAGGACCAAAGGTATCTAAGGCAGAAAGAACAGTATGTTCAGTTCACCACTGGCAGTGTACTAGGATATAATTCCGTTGTCCTAAAAAAGTCAGTGTTTCTGTGCCTTTACAGGGTAGAAATTTCCCCAAAGAAAATGAAAAATATCGTCATATTGCTTTGACTCCCACACATGGTTGACAATAACAAGGCGTTTTCATCCCTGGTAGATACTTGCACTAAGGGAAGGTTGAACTGGCACCTTGCCAGTGATGGGCTAGGTAGAATACATTGGCAGGAATACATTGGCAGTCTTTTAATTCATTAACATTAAAACAAGGAATAGAAAATACCTTCTTGCTTGCAAAAAATAGAACAGGTCCTTCCCCCTTAACTATTTGCTGTCTTACATACCAGATCTGTCTTCCACTGCTTGGCTCCATGAAACATGATAAAGCTAGGAAGAGGCCAGCAGACTTTCTAGACACTCTCCACAGCAAAATGGAAATGAAAGGTCAAGTACACTTGGCAACTACAATGGTGAGAGATGATGTTCTTAGAGTAGAGTTAGTAGAGCTACAAGGAAAGGCAATTTTAGGAAAGGCAACAAAGCTACTCTAAGGCAATGTAACCTTAACTTTGGCTGACCATCTAAGTTGCCTTCCCCAAACTATTCAAGAACAGAAGTACAACAAAGGAGAGTGAGCAGGGCAGGGCCTGGCTGTGAGGACGCTTTAGGGAAAGATCTGAGGAAGGGGGAGAGAAGAAAAACACTAAGAGAGGAAGGAGCATAAGGAAAGGCATGATTAAAAACCTGCAATGATATGCAGTGTGAGGAATGTGATCTGAGTACACGGTTCAGTTACATGGTATGTTTAGTTCTAATCCAGTATTTTGTGCTGCTGTTGTGCAGCTGATAGCAAAATGAGGATAACAGGAGGAATAAAATTTGTTCCATTGCCTCTGGGCCACTGATCTAACAGAAATATTCCCCTCTGGGAGAAGTCACTCCAGAAAGTTCCTTTTGTTGCAGGTTACAAAGTTGACCCTCACCTTGATCCAAAATTCATATTAATCAGACTTCTCCTCTTGATCAGCTAGAATATAAATGAGCATGCCTGCTTTATGCTCATGCCAAAACATGTATAATGAGAATGTGGAAAACACATAGGGTTCCTGCTGAGCAAAAAAGATCCCAGAATAAGTTTCCTTGTATGATAATGGAAACATAGCAGCCTCCTCAAAACAGATTAAATTCCCTTTGAAGTGAACAGTATGCATAAAGAAATAGCTGCTTCATCTTCCTGAAACCATCAAGGAATTCTACAAGAAACTGAATTTTGTAGAGAACAAATGTGCGACTCAAAAGCTATGGCATATAAAGGATTGAATTGTCTATCATTATTTAGGAATAATTTTTAAATGACTTGTGGGTTCACTGTAAGAAGGAAATAATTTTTATCGTGGTCAGAAGAAGGCTTGAAAAAAAATTACTTGCCCCCTTCCCCTTTATTCAACTACAGTGGAGGAGGAGAGGCTTTCTTTAGAAAGCCAGACAAAATTTTCCATAGTAACTTCACAAGAAAAACAAAACTCACATCTTTCTTATTTCAATATATGCTGATATGACACTTCATTTTTATCCCTGCGTGGGACTTAGGTTTTTGCAAATTTAAGCACTTTCAAAAAATAGCCTTCAGCATAATGTATCTTACCAAACCTGGCTGTTCCCTGTGTTTTCCACAGAGGTTTGTTCAGGCTACTAATTTTGTCTGCATCTCACACCTACATTTCAGCCTAGCCCTATAAAGATCCAGTGACTAATAGTTGAAATCAATAGCAATTCATGGAAGCTGCCAGGGCTTCAGTTTAGAGTAATTGATTACTGTGGTCCTGCTGAAGCTCTACACTTTTAATATAAGCATTTCTCTGAGTGGTTTCCTCTGTTAGTCATTTAGTGCACACTATTTTCATTACAAGGAGGGAACTGTGATGCTTACAAATCAAGCTCTACCAGTTTTACACTTCCTACACGATGGTTATATCATTCCTACACCATGTGCCAGCTGAGAAAACGAATTCCAAACAGCTCCAGTCTTCTTCCAGGCTGGGTACATCAGGCCTCAGTATGCTTGACAACATCATGATGTGATTACATCAATCTTATTATCGATGAAAGAAGCAAGCCCTAACTTTTAAATAACCATCAACTCACTCCTTTCTTCCCATTTCTTATAGATACACTGTATGTTTTCACTGCTGAATGATAATTCTACCATAGGCATAACTTGACAGTATGGACAGCACTGAATAGGGTCGAGCTTCTGAATCTCTGTATTTCAGGCCTGTTGTCCAAGAGCCAAGGGTTCCTGGAATGAACTGTCAATAGGTTAATAGACGTGGCCTTTTCTTCAAATTCCTGTGTTTTACCTTAGGCAAAGAGAGTATTTATATTCCAAGTACTCCTAATAGCCACAGTGTCAATGTTTTCCATAGCACAGCATTTGCCCAGTGCTCCACTAAAATTGTACTGTATGGGTTTTATTGTAAGCCCAGAGAGCTGCAAATACATTTCTGTATCATTTGACTCTTCTGAACCACAAAAGCAGGAACTGCTGCATAAGTGTGTGCTCCTCCCCGCTGTCTTGAACCTAATACGTGTTAATGCAAGGTATCGATCCACACTAAGTGGTACAATGTCAGCCCAATTCCATTTTTAATTTCATGGTCTTTATAACAGTGATTCTTCAGACATCATATTGGATTTGGGAACAGTCTGGCAACAGTCTCACACTGGTGGTGATTTGCTGAAAATACCAATTTAAATGATGTGATTTTGACTGGCAATAAAACGTTTTTATCAAAGGCATTCTGACAGTGCCATTACGACAGTACAAAGGCTTCTGTATTTTTCGTCATATCAGGATTATGAGATACAGAAAGAGTAAAAACCACTATGGGGCCTGTTAGCTCTATGTGGAAGGCCAAACCATAGCCAATTATGTTAGGTGCTGTGCAAACACTAAGTAAAGGGATTGCTCATGATATAAAGAATATGTACAAAGAGCACACAAAGAAGAGATTAAGTAATGTTAACACAGTTCTGTGGACTTCTGAGGTTTCTTAAGTCAAGGATTACAGCCTAAGCTAGAAGAGAAAGACCTGTTAGTAGAGGAAGGAAGGTCATGGTCATAGCTAAAAGGCTGCAGTAGCAATAAACGTGCCAGCTACTCAGCTAGAACTAGCCATAAAAGAGAATTTGGCCATGTTAGCTAAAAAAGAGGTTGAGATCTAGCTCATCCAGAGACATGGATGATATATTCAGTACATCCTGCTGTGTTATTGGCAGTGCACTTTTATACAGTGTGGACAATAAGGGGTCTGCATGCTGGAATGATGCTCCTCGGGCAATGGCCTCACATTCATCCTCAGCATATTGCTGTCAGTACAAGACGGCCCATGTCTCCTCATAGTCTAGTATGTAATGCTCCAGCCAGAGTCATGCCTAACTTTGCTCTCTATTTCTGTCTTCTAACACCATAAAACTTACAAGACACGAGGAGCACAAAGGTGAACACTCAGCCCCTTTCTATGGGTTTAGGAACCAAGATGTTACTGATTTATCTGGCAGCTGACAGAAACCTCAGGAGTGCCTCAGGATGGTGGGACAAGAGTTATTCAAGAATGTAACCTAAATATCAAACTTCTGAACCAAAGCTGAAACTCCTGGACTTTCTGTCTCAAGTTTCATTTGGAACTGGAGATACTTGGCAAGAGATTAAAAGTAGTATTAGAAACATTTTCCATTCATGAAGTTTAAAGCAGAGTCAGTATCAGTGCTAATGTTTTACAGAAAATGAAACTGAGGCATGAAGTGGAAAAGGCTTGGCAAAGGCCAATTTAAGAGCCACCAAGACCAATAGCTCTGGATTCTGATCTAGTGGTCTCTCTCCTCCCTGCCTGCAGCTGTCCAGTCATGGGAGTATTCACTTGGTTCTCTTCTTGGTTAATTGGTTTGGAAAGATTACTATTATTCTCATTATTACATTTGTCTTTTGCGACTTTCTCCCAGAATGTATACTGGTCTAAAGATTCATTCTGAATTTGAGAGATCTCATTCTGATTTTTGCAAGATCAAAATGACTTTGCATTCCTATTATCTTGGTAGGATAAAAAGAGACAGCAGCAAGAAAGCGCTGAATCTCCATTAAACAAATATTACTTGAAAAAACAATCAACATATTTTAAATGTACTTAGTAAAATTTTAAGAATTTGCTTTTACTCCCACAAATTCAATAAACATCAGACTTTGCTGTATTCAAGTTGCAGAAAAATCTAATATAATAATAATAATAATTAATATAATATAATATAATATAATATAATATAATATCATATAATATGAAAAACTGCCTATGGAGTAGCTGCAACATTTGACTAAGTGTTGAAAGAGAATTGTAGAGCAGCACTGCTAGGAAAGAGGCTATTTTAAATGGTACAAGTCACATTCAACCTTTATCATAGACAAGCCTGTTCACACACATTGCAACCAATGATTTACTTAGAAAATAATGAATTTAGAAATAGATACTGGAAAACTTTAATTTATTTAGAAATGGAATTTTAGCCTTTTTTTTTAACAGAACACCCACATTTTCATCTGTAGACATAGTCACATGCCTGCTTTAGCAACAACCATATGCAGATTCAAATTTTCAGGAGCAAAGACATCATTATCTGCAAATAAACAGCTGAAAGAAAAGTGGATGAATCAACAGAGGAAGACTTGCCTTTGTAAATGCACACCTGCAGTCACTCAGTCACTGAAAGATTGCAAAGTCATATTTAGTTCATATATTTGCAAATGAATTGATTATGATTTGTCTGAAACTACTGTGGCATGCTTAATGTTACACTTGGAACACAAATACCAGAAGAGCCTCAGGTACATATAAATTATTAATAGAAGAGCCCTATTAAGTCCCCCAGCTTAGCTTCTCTTAGGCAGTGCTGTTCTACATAGTATGGTTAAGTGGCACCATGTACTACATAGTGGCAAATGTTCCAAGAAAAGAGTGATTCAACATTAATGAGGCAAGGATAATTTATAAACAAAAGCAATATAATTTCATCATTTGCAAACCTTTCCTGAAATACATTAGATGCTTAACAGAAAACTGAGAGGGATCTACTCAGTTTACTGAAGAGAGTCCCTGGTAGTATAGAGAAATACAACATACAAAATTCCCCAAATTCCCTCTTAAAAATAGCCAGGGATTTTTTCCCACATAACTTGGAAATAAGAGATAAAGTGCCTTTTTTTCTTCTTCTTCTTTTTTTTTTTTTTTAATGAATAACCTATATGCTACCAGGTAATCCTATCAAGAAATCTCTGCTTGGTAATTACTAGAATCCCACGCAGCTGAGGAAGATCTGTCTCTTAAATAAAAGCAGACAGAAATTCCAGCTGAAGGGTATAGACTCCTTAGAACATTTTGGTGGCGATGTTTCTTTCCCGATATGCAACTTATTCTTTCATACACATTTCAGAAAACCCAATACAGTAGTATTTGTATTCCAGTAGACTGGAGTAATTCCATATTTTAACTGAATTTTCAATTCAAGTCACAAATGATACATTTTTGCAAACTTTAGCTAGCTACAAGTGTCTTTTAGAGCATAAAGGTCTCTCCTTCCTGCATGCTTGTTATGGGAGTACTGAAGTGAAACGATCTTCAAAAATAGCCAGATACTTTAAAAATAGCTACTTTAAAAACACTAATAAAAGCTTGTATTCAAATCACCTATATTGCATTATATAAGACACCTGCTTAAAATCATGTGGCAGGACTTATTATCTAGTTGCTTAATTTATTTGAAAGGATTTACAAAAATGCCATCAGCATGCAGTGAGTAGGACAACAGTCAAAACAGATTTATTCTTAAATCTGGTGCTATAACTTTATGAAAGTTAATATGGCCTTTATTTACAGAACATTTCTGTTTCAAAGGCCCAAACTACTGTAATTTCACATGCAGTGGAAGTACCAAAGTGCAGTCCTTACCAATGTGTATTATGACACATAGAAATAAAGAAAATAAAGCAATGTCTGCATTAATGAGAGTGTCGCAGCTATTTTAATAGTGAGAAAAGCTTCCAAGGTCTCAGGTTCTGACAGCTCACAGAGAACACAGAGGTACAGACGTCAAGCTTGACAATACCTGAGATGACCACATGAGCATTTTTGTGACATCTGTCTTTGTATGGAATACTCTTCAAGCAAAAGATTTTTTAGCTAATGAGCAAAGCAAGTTATATTTTCTTCTTTTTTATGTTAATACTCTGAGAAAGACTGTGCTTTGCAAGGTTAATTTCAAGTCCAAACTCGCATGGGAATTAGAATAATTAGACTCATTTAAGAGAATTCTTCCCTCTGGCAGAGCTGATTAAATTATTTATACATTATCTTTTTGTATAATTGTACCTAGAACTCTGTAAATGGGGTTTTTTGTCCAACTTTCAATAAATTCATAATACACGTTTTTCAAGTTGGATACACTGACTGCACCTGTGACAACAGAGAATGGCTCATTTTCAAAATGCTTCAATGAGCAATTAATCCGGAGGGAAACAGAGGCATGCAATTTAAAAGCTTCCACAATGACAACACTGATTAAAACTCATCAACTGAAGAAATAAAATTAGTAAGACAATAAATCTTGGACTGAATCCTGTTACCCATTTCCACAGGAATAACTTCACTGACTGCAGTCACATTACACTAAAATATAAGTGCTACTTAGATGAGGATCAGTTCCATGACGTGACCCTTTATCTGTAATTTAATATTCTTTGCCATAGTTCCCAAGTCCTTCTCTGCTAAGGATCTTGGATTCTGGATAACACCTGAAAGTTCTAATGGAATTAACTACTAGGGTGAAAAAGGAAATCTGGTGGTTGATGCTAACATTCCTTTCAGCTCTATTAAGTGTTCGTTCTCTCTTCGATACCAATAAACTTGAGAAAGATTGAGAAAATGGTATTTTAAAGGACATTCCTGATACAAAATAGTAACTTGTTTGCTACAGTCCCTATTAAATTGGAAAGCAATTGGCTCTATGAAGATCTGTGAAAAGACATCTTTGCACCTACTGTAAAATTTTAAGCAGCTCCTAGAGCTGCATTGACTAGATCACTCAACAAACAGGAATTGAGTGAAATCCTGGTTGTGTTCTTTAATGCACTATTAAGGAATTCTGAAATTATTTTTACGGGCTCAGGATTTCGCACTATTCTTTATCATTTTCTACAACTCCAGTCAATTTTCTTTTTCCTTTTTACAATTCACTATACATTTTTAAAAAGCAAGAGTATTCTAAGGCCTCTGGCTATGTTTTTCCTTACCTCTGCAGAAACGAAATAATAGGTATGGGTCTCTATGTGGGGACAACTGCACTACAGAAGACAGAGGGCTAGATAAAGAAATCCATTAAAAGAACAACGTAATCACATACTTATTCATTCAAGTTGTGTATGGACAAGAGTGATAAGTAAGAAAATTATGTATTCTGATGAACAAATTAATATTTTTATTAAACAATAAATCTGCAGTGCCGTAATTATCCCAAGGCTATAGCTATGCTCAAATCACCTTAAATTAACTTCTTTAAAAGCAACTGCAGAAAAAGGAAGAGACTGGTCATTGCCAAGAATGCAAAGGCCTCTGCTGTAATTAGGTTTTCACAGCCAGATTCAACTCGTCCAATTTATTTATTTTGGAGGATGGCTATATAGGGGATATTTCCATAACGCTATCCTATGCCCTGATGACACTGGTATCATACACTCCAGCCATGCACTGTTTGCTTTTGCTGCAACACATATTTCAGCTGTATGGCCAGGAGGATCTGACTCAGGGATTCAATGCTAAGATACTGCTTAACTAGCTCTGATATTGCTCCTTTGGCTATCAGTCATGCTCTGTCATCCAATTTTCTCTAACTGGCTGACAGTCAAATTCCTAAGACAGGAGTCAATTTAAGGTGATCAGAATAGTTAAAAGCAATTGTTTCTGACAAGGATCACAAAGTGTCCTCTGGCAAGAAGCAAAACCAAACAAAGTACTGGAAGACCACTTCTGCAAATTTATTAAGGGCTTGAAGAGCTCCCTAAATCTGAATTTAGAGATGCTTAAGAGATCTCCTAAAAGATGCTGAGACTTCTCTGTATTTCTTGAAAACAAATAATCTGTAAGGTCTTTATAGCGCCCATTCACACAGCCTTACTGCTGTAACTATTATCTATTATTTGAAATACACAGCTAGTTATAAAGACTGCAATTTGCACAAGCTCACATATAAACACACAACTGTTCTTGCTCAGAAAAGCTTAAAAGCTGTACTCAATTAAGATATTCTAAAAAATGACAACCACATCATTAGAAATAATATTGTATCTGAACTGGATGTAGTTTTACCTCAACAGAAGCAGAAGAACCAATTCAGTGCCTGCTTTAGAAGCTGTATCTATGTTAGTGCCTACAAGACAAAGTAATTTAAGTGATCCTAGAAATGCAGTTCTCGCTTGGCACTTGGCTCTGGGGACATACAGAATTTTTCTTACAAATGAGTCTATTGAGATTTCATGAAAGGCTCAGTTTACTATTGGGATTCTATGCAGTTCAGAGAAGATGATAACTTACAGTTAACACATACTTACCTATTTACCAATTTCATCCCTTTAATGATACTAAAAACATCTCTTGTGTGATTTTAATAAAAGAATCCCTACTGCATTTTTTCCTAACAGGCAGCAAAAAACACACACCAAGGACTTATCCAGAGGGACCTGGACAAGCTCAAGAAATGGGCCCAAGAGAATCTCATGAGGTTTAATAGTACCAAGTACAAGGTGCTGCACCTGGGTCAGGGCAAACCCCAGTATCAACACAGGCTGGGGGATGAACAGATCGAGAACAGCCCTGCCCAGCAGGACTTGTGGATGCTGGTGGATGAGAGGCTGGATGCACTCATAGCCCAGAAACCAACCCTGTCCTGGACTGCATCCAAAGTAGTATGGGCAGCAGGTCAGGGGAGGGGATTCTGCCCCTCTCCTCCACTCTGGTGAGACTCCACCTGGAGTGCTGTGTCCAGTTCTGGAGATTATCTGAATTGCTCATACTTTCTGCTCACTTAATTCAAACAACCTTGCCAGAAATAAGGGGCTATTTTTCACAATTTCAATAACTCCCTTAAGTACCCTTAAGCACCATCATATCTATACAGGAAAGCACTTTGTTGTGGTCCCATCAGCAGCACTTTATGGAGCTTTATGTTGGAGTTTGTTCCTATCCTAAGCCTCAGTATATGACCTATGATCGGTTGCCACTCATACGTGTCTTTGCTGACACAGAAGTAATAAGCATTAGGAATAAAACCTATATAAGATCTACAGTACATGCTGCTAATCTATTAATTACATCTTAGCAAAAGTTCTTACTGAACTACACCAGTGCAAATGATCTTCAAGCTACCAGGTGATTTGGTATCTGCAGTTTCATAGGCAATTTCAAAATAATTTATTTTTAATGCACAAATACTCTAAGCTGAAAGATCTCAAAACCAAAAGTTAAAAGGCAAAGTCAATAGAACCTGTCATTTTTCAGAGCTCTGAGAATCAGATCACTTTAAAACAACCTGAAATAGATTGTGAATTGTTGCTAAATGAGTAACAATGAATTCCCCTCTACTACAGTAATTTTTCTCATGGAAAATTTTTCCATTCCTTCAGATAAGAGTAACATAAATGGAAAATTCTTGGGAAAGACAAGGGTCTACAAGGCTTAGGGACTACAAATCTTTTCCTAAATTCATCATCAAATCATCAAATGGCTAAATGCCAACATCAGCAAGGTAAACATCCATCTCTGTGACAATGAATTTTTTGCTTCTTATTGCCTTCTGCAAGGTCAGAATTGTCATGTATTTTTCAAGACACTAAATTATTTTTCTCTGTCCATTAAAGCAAGCAACCCATAGGAAAACTTCTGTTGGTACTCAGTGAAATTCCCTCTCATTGCATTCTGGCAGTTAAGAAATCTCTTAAGCAGGAGCAAAGATACACTGATTTGTATTTCTCCAAAAACAAAACCATTTTTACAGCATTTCTACATCTCTGTTACCATTTTTACAAGACTTCTCTCTCCTGAGAAGTCTGCCACTTCACCTAATACAGAATTAGAGTATGGATGGAAGTAATGGAAAGCAGGATGTCTCTGGGCAACATTCAGATTCTGGGTTGAAATTCCAGCAAACCTATTTGGCTCTCATAGTCTTTGTTTAACTGAGTATAAAGTGGTGCTAAGATGGACAAACCTCAAAATTTTATTATAATTATTTAAAATACTCTTACTACAAAATATTTAATTGTGTAAAGTATGTCAAGTACTTCAATAATACAGAGGTTCTTTATTATGATCAGTTTCCAGTGCAATGATCAGCAGATGAGAAATGGCAACGCAGCAAAGGATCTAACAGTTAAGTATTGATACTTGATATGAACTTCATGTATTCACAAGTTTCATGCAATAGAATTTCTTCTTTTTTAGTTTTTATCCTATTTCCTCTACATACTGTTCTTCCCTGTGGCTTTGCAGGGCACTGGAGCCCTCAGTCAACATTTCCAGCAGTTCACCTCAGAGCACAATTCAACATTTTTCAAAATGCACAGAATACAGTTGACAGTACTCAGGTGTGAGTTAGATATGAAAATCTTTGGTTTTGCCATTGTCAACTCTTACAAGACTTTTACTAGACAGCCAGTATTCTCTTCTGAAAAAAGTGGAGTCTAACAAGGGAATCACATCAACCCAGAATCTAACCAGCTCGCTGAAACAGTTTTTTCCCCCCTCAGTTGTTCGCATAGGAGTGTTTTAATGAGAAAGGCAAAGCAACCATTTCTCGAGAGTTAGAATAGGAGTGCTCTCCAAACCATGGGATCAGTGTGCATGGCACCTCTGCAATCCTCTAACTTATAGACCTGATTTTAACTTTGCAGACATCTCCATTCTCCTTTAACAGGGAGAGAGAGAGACAGACAGACAGACACAGCGGGAGAGGGAGAGACTCTAGGAAGTAAGGAACAAAAGAACACAAATTTGAGGAAAAGCTACTCAAACGTTGCTAGTAGCAACTCAGCTGGAATATGACTCCATGGTATAACATTCACCTTTTAAATACCTGATAGAGATTGACACACTCTTCTTGACAGAATAGGAAGTGTTAACATGTATTACACAGAGCTCTCAAAAGAGAAATAAGGTCTGCCATCTCCCTAACAGAAGGTGTGTTCTGGAGGAAAACAGTGCTGTGGGTGGGGGTGGCAGCAGTTTCTCACACAGTACAGACTTGCTTTTCAGAGCACAGAAAATGCATCCTCGTGCACACAGCTTGTGCATAGTCATCCTGGCTCAGGCATTTTTATAGAAACAGCCTTATCTCACTCAAGGGCATAAACTTGCTCAATAAATACCAAGACAATGCTGCAGATCTGCTTTCAGTTTGGCATTCACATACTTAGCACTGAAGCAGGTACAGGGATTTTGTAAGGCTGACTATCTTTCCCAGCCTAGGCTGCTCACAGAGCTCTCCATATGCCCTATATACGCACTACATTCAGATGCGCAGTGGGCTGCCACAGACTTGGTCTCCATGAATGTACCATATTATTTTGAGTTTTTCTATTTTTTCCCTGTTGTTTACTTCTTAAGTAAATTCATTTTCCCAAGATATGGTGCCTAACAAACTGACTATCCATGATATGCCTCAAATACCAGAATACATTAGACTGTAAGAAGGCCCTATGGTGATTTGCTAATTAGCTTAACCCTTTTGGGACACAGAAGAAGGAATTTTTTATTAAAACAGGATAACCCTGGACTATATTGATCTGACTGAGAAATGAGTATTTTAGTCAAGATGAGTCTCAAGATGAGCACATGCTGGAAACAGCGATGTTGTTTCCATAGCAATGCCATGACAGCCTCTAGAGTGAAATAGTGTGCTACCAGGAAATGAAGGGAGTTCAAGTGCTGTGAGCTACATAGTTCTGTGAGCAATCCAAATACATTCTCATAAAGAATATTTAGTGCAGCTAGATAGTCCAAAGATTGCTGTTAATGGCAAGTTAGCCTTATCAGTGTGCTCCTGGCAGTCCTTTTTTCTCATTCACTTCACCCAAGATGCCTATCTAAAGGCTAAAACTATGGGCAACACTGCTAAACTGTTTCAGACCAAACATTAACAAATACAGCAACCCTTACCTTACTTCTTTTCCAGTGCAGAATATCCATAACGAAGGTCACTGACTCTTGCTCTCCATAACACAACCAGACACATTAAACCCTTTACTGAAGAAAATCCTAATATGTGCTATTATTTACCAGGCTAACCTTCCCCCTTCCTTTTCTCTCACCTCCTCCTCTCCCTTGCCTCCTCCTGCTGAAACAATACTGAGCAGATCTGCTTGCAAGTGGGAAGCAATGTACAGAAGTCTTGCATACTCCACATGAGAATTTACATAGGCATAGCATAAACTCACTTGTCTGCTTTTCACCCCAGCTAGTGCTTACACTAATACAAAAGCAAACCAGAAAAGCACTAGTTGTATTTTATCTGCCTAAGGCTTTACCTAAGATAAATATTCTGGCCAAATTCTGCAAAGCTGATTTAAAAGAGTTTCCAAAGACTAAAGACAGAGAATTAATTTAAGATCTCCACTGCTCTGTATTTTCAAAGAAATGAAAAATTATCAGTGCTAAAATGATGGTTATAACCAAATTGTTCTCAAATTAAATTCTACAAGGCAAAATACTTTACTTGTAATACACCTTAGCACACTGCTGCTGATTCAGTCTTTCTCCAGCATTTCCCATGCAATTTGTAAAGATGTTCAGACATGAACTGAATGTCCAGAAATTCTACCACTGTATTTGTTGTTTGTGTCATTGTCACAACCAGCCTCTTGGGTAAACAGATTGTAGGTCATTATATGTAGCAGTGCTGCCTCTGAGGGAAAATAGAAAGACAAATACTCATTCCTGCCAGATCCCTTATTAACAAAAGCCACTTCAAACCAAAATATTTTCTATTTATTGTTCTAAACATGCATTTCAAGAAATCAAGCCTTGGATGTAAAACAGCAAGATGCTTCATTTCCTTTTTGCATTCAGTAAAAAGATGTGAAAAAAGCATTTTTAAAACAGCCTCAGCCTCCTCCTGCCTGTCCCCCTAAATGTGTTACAGAAGGCACCAAGCCCAGCAACATTCATTTATAATTTAAACTGTTTGCTTGGCAGAATCTTTTCACCTTAATATGTCTAGTCTTAATTGCAACTGGCATACCCAGTGATTTTACCAGAAACTCATCTACTTCCAGGAGACTTTTATGTAAGTTGGTCTTCTGTAAGACAGAAATGCAGTTTCAGGGACAGATGATGTTGTTGTTTTGCAGGGAAAAACACGTCCCTGCAATTTTACAAGATGTACAGGGCTCTATATGGATAGAAAGATACCTGTCAGAAGACTGATGCAAGTTTAACTTACTCATCCCCTTCTTTCAGTTATCATGGCCTCCCAGTTAATTTCCCAATATGAGCAATAGTTTGTAACTATCTCACCTTCTCTTGGAACACCTATGTCAAAATTTGTTTATCAAAGAATTAGGTAAAAGTAATATGCCTGATGACCTGGTTTTGACTACTGAGTACAGACAGGTACAGCTTATATTGTCTGAAACAGTAGTGGATACAGCCTCTTTAACTCAGCCTGCTCTCCTGAGTATACACAGGTATCCAGCCACAAAAGCCAACCTGCTGCCACAATGGGCACCTTAGCAAGAACATTTTGCCTGTAGAATTGATTATCCCGTTACCTAGTGTTATCTCCTATCACTGCCTAAACTCTCCCATCACAGTCCTCACAGATTTTCATTCAAGTGTAAAAGAAGCAGCAATATCTTTATCCCAATCCAAGACAGAAATCCAAGTATCCCAAAGCCACTGTCTCAGATACAGGGAAAGTTTCCTATATTAAAACTCAGAAACACTCTTAATTTCCCTCTCCTCATCACTCTTAGAACATACTCAGAAAATGAGTGTGTCAATATAAATTTTATCATGTTTTAAGAGTTAAATCAATGAATCAATCAGAAACCTTGAAACACATTTTATCAGTAAATACTCAGCGACAGGAGTGGGCTAATGCTTGAAACAGAGTCCACACAGCTATTCATTTATGGCTGATATTTCTGTCAGTAAGCTCTTAGTGTGGCAAATGACATTAGAATCTCATGTTGTCCTCATGAACTATAATAACAATTTACTTGGTTTTTGAAAATTTCAGGAACATTTGTCTTGGCAATCCATAGTCTATAAAACAGCTTTTAATGCAATAAAAGGAATTGCCAAAGGCAAGGTCTTATCTTGCATAAGCATTGTGGAATCTAATCTGGTGATCACACACAGGCGTACGGAGATTGCTGTGCTTGGTCTGACCCACTGCTCTGCCTTAGAAGAAAGAGGAGGATACAAAGTAGAGGAGAACCCACAGTAGAGTCACACGTAAATGTTTCCAGGACAGAGAGAAGCCTGGAGGGTGGAGCTGCTGTGAGGAGGACACTGTCAGAGCCACACTGCTACTCCAAATAGGTGTGCTGGCAAATAATTTTCATCAGTCTTACTAAGGAATGGAAGTATAGTTGCCTGGATATCAAGGCAGACATAGCTGGACTTTGAAGTACCCCCTATCAATTGTTCCTAAATAAAGTCATATTAAAGAAGGCACCTATTTAGCTTGCTTAATCTACACAGGTGAAAGAGAGAAAAACAATATGAGTTTGGCAACAAACCGAGATGTTCACTACAATTTCCAGGGTAAGGGCACCTGTCACTTGATCCTGCAAAGGTAATGTTTTAAGGACATTAAGCATTCTTTGATTTTAAGAACATGTTTCCTCTGACATTAGCAAAGTATGGGTTAAGTTCCAAAGATGACCTGACTCACAAAGGAAGAAATACAATCACCAGAGACAGGGACAATACCCCATCACAATGGTGTCATTTCTTAGGAAATCTACCCCAACAGGACAACTTCACTTCGACATCTAATAGTCCCTTATGTAAACCCACAGAGACATATCCTTCTAACTCCTTTTGATACACTCAAAAAGAAATCACCAAAGGAACATTACATTCTGACCTGACCCCATAACCTATTTCTCTTCTTCTCAGTCTATTTATGTCCTGCAAAACACAGAGAATCACTTTTCCTGGCTACATTCTCTTTTGCTCCTGCTCCAAGACACACTGTTGTAGTGCAGGGGACAGCCTCACAGATGGCCAGAATGACTCCACAACAGAGCTTTCAGGAAAACACCAGCACTTGAAACAGCAATGCCTGCATCAATCACAGACACAACTCACACAAAGCAGCTGAGCCTCACCCCCAAACTGTGCACATCTCAGGCATTAGGGTTCTGGGAAGCAGGACGATGGAGAATGAGGGGCAAGGTCAGGGTAAGGACTGACCTTGCAGCAAAAAAAGGTGCAGTAGCTCAGCATGAAATGTCTTCAGGAAATAACAGTACAGAATATTCTAGTCAGGTGGATAGTTACCATTCAGCTGGCATCTGTTTACTATTTAAATGTCTTTAACCAACATCAAGACTGTAATTTTTCACATAAAATTCCCTGATTTTTGCAGTCTCTTAGCTGTCCCTTACAATATCTGAGAATTTTCTGTTACAAATACTGCAAGGATTTCAGTAGGTAAAGGTATATTTTAAAACATGCAGAAAAATATTTTAAAATAGTCTGCTTAAGCCCTACTAATAACATGAACACTGAGCAAGGAATCACAATAAAGGATACTGAAGCTCCTATCTGTGATAGCCAAATGCCAGAGGTTAATCCTGAGATCATCCGCTGACATGTATGTCTCACAGTCACTGTTGACAGATATTGAGTTGACATGATAGGTGTGACCATTAGCGAAGATTCTCCGGGGAGTGACTTCTACCATCAAATCCATGGGTTTCAATACAGGCACCTGCCAAAAAAAAAAACCCAAAACACAAACCAGAAAGGGAGTAAGACTTGAAATACTCTTTTGCTAGGATGATGATAATTCCTGATGATATAGAGAGAAAGCATTTAAAGACTGTGATATTATAAAACTTTTTGACAGCGTACACAAGCTGAATTTCCCCACGGATTAATTGCTGGACAAGGCCATCCTTGCAAAGGAGGAAGGGAGAGACAAGCGAGCCAGGAAGAGCAGTGGAAAGCCTGGACTGTGGGAAGGGAGGGACTGGCAGCTGCCACAGAACTGGTCAGTCCCACTTCAGGAGCTACTGTCTCACACACACAGGAGGCTCTTGCAAGCAGTGAAGCACTAGTATTTTGCTTTTGCTAAAGGGTTTGCCATTAGTTGTAGATCATTTAACTGTATTTGTTTTGCTACTTGATGTCTCTCTTTGAAAAAACTCGAGTGGTGAAAAGGCTATAATCTCAGCAAAACATAATAAACAAAGTCTTGCAAAACAAAGCCAATGTGACACACTGTGCATACACATGTACCCCTGAAAAGCCAGTATCACAGATTATCACTTGTCAATGTGCCCTTGTTATTTCCCTGTGCCACTTTAAAGTCATGTTTCAATAAGTAGACACTCAATTTATTCCCTATCAATAAAGCATTAAACACTGTAAGGCTGTGGTCCATGACCGGGACTACTCGATGTTGTTGAACATGCATCAGAAACAATCTATCACACATCAGTCCACAAGGTAGTTTGAAGAGGAACACAGAGTAGTTAAAAATCTGAGTTTTGCTTTCTACTAAAGAAACAAAACTCAACCTTTGAATTACAGAATCACAGAATACGTCAAGTTGGAAGGGACTCACAAGGATCATGGAGTTCAACTCCCACCCTGATCAGCACTGTCCCCAGGAATCACACCATGTGCCTGAGAGCATTGTCCAAAGGATTCTTGAACTCTGTCAGGCTGGTGCTGTGACCACTTCCCTGGGGAGACTGTTCCTGTGCCCAGCCACCCTCTGGGTGAAGAACCTTTTTCTAATACCCAACCTAAACCTCCCCTGACCCAACTTCAGGCCATTCCCTTGGGTCCTGGCCCTGTCACCCCAGAGAAGAGATCAGTGCTTCCATCCTTCCTCTTCCCCTCAGGAGGATGCTGAATTCTCAGAGAATTCTCAGACTACAAGCAATCTGGAATAGTTTTGTTTGCCTAATCATACAGAATAGACAAATATTCCTTTAATGTAGTCATCTTTACACTTTGGAAGCTTTTTTCCCCAATAGACAATATTGGCTTGTTTTGGAGATGGAGGTTATTTGTTTGTTCTCAATAATAAAGACATACTAGTGTTCATACAACACAGCCTTCCAGTTCTAACTTTTAGCCACTTCCTTTGCCAAAACATCTGGAGTGAATTCAGCCAAAAAAGTCTGAGAGCAAAAATCTACATTAACATGTGGATGATGGGCCTCCTCTCCCAAGAAACAAGTGACAGGAGAAAAGAAAATGGCTTCAAGTTGCACTTGGAAGGTTTATATTGGATATTAGGAAAGATTTGTTCACCGAGATTTTTGTCAAGCACTAGAAGGGGCTGCCCCAGGAAGTGGCTGAGTCACCATACCTGGAGGTACTTAAAAGATATGTAGAATTGGCACCTAGGGACATGGTTTATTGAATATGGCAGTGGTGGGTTAATGGTTGGACTTGATAATCTTAAAGGTCTTTTCCAAACGAAACAGTTCTATGATCACACATGCTTATATGAGTTCCAAGACTGCATCTTTTCAGCAATGCAGAATCTCAGGTCCCTCAGAGCACAGATTACTGCAAATCCCACTCTTCAAATATTTTTTTTTACAAAACTGAAAAAAAGATGAAAGTGAAATTTGGTGTACTGTCTTTAACTCAGTTGCTCTGAATGTGGCAAGAACCCTGTCCAAAATTAATTACAAGTCAAATGCTTCGAGCACACCAGGTTAGAGAACCTTTTATGAAAGCATATTAAGTCACACTAAGAGAATTTTATCAGGAACAATAAAACCAACAGGAACTCTCAAAAATATTTATTTTGGTCAGTGTATCATAAAGCATTTGTGACTTGAAAATATGTGGCAGATTCAATACAGTTATCAGTCAGCTAAAGCTTCAGTAAGAATAATTATACAAATGCTTAGCATTAGGTACATATTTACATCTTTTACTGAGTTAACACTACCTTTTTCATACAGAAACAACTGAATTTTGGATGTGGACAGAAGATTACCTGCAGTGATGTTACTGTAGACAGATCTTTAAGCTTTCCTTCTTCATCTTTTAAGTTGTACCCCTCTGGTCTCTTATCTCTTTCAGTAATTTTCCACAATTTGATTGTTTTATCTTTAGAAGAAAAGACAAGCAACTGTCAGCATAGGAATTCTGAATGGGGTTACTCACCTTTCACAATATATTCCTTAAAGAAGTTTTTACACCTGGTCACTTCATTCTGCACACCCAGAAAATGTTGCCAACAGATGAAATACCCATAAAGCACATCCCATATCTTCACATTGAGTCAGAGGTCCCTGGCAGCCGACAGACTGTGTAGAGCCTGTAGAGCACATGCTGCTCGTGTATCCAACCTGGCAGTTTGCAGGTGGAACAAACCCAAACTGCTCCATGCTCACTGCTGAAGCTCAGTTTAACAATTAGACTTGGCAAGGAAATAATCACAATATTAAAACCAGTTTGGCATTAATGCCAGTTTGCTTGGTTCCTTATAAACAGCACAAGAACAGCATGGAGCACACAGCCAGACCAGTGACCTCTTTCTGGTCCACTCTGGGAATGGATAGAGGTGCATTGGTGTAACATCAGGAGCTCCTGCAAATGAAAGGCTGTGTAAAAAATGAGGCATTTCTCCCTCCTAATGAGAAGCAGCTGAGAAATAACTGAGGAAAAATTAAAAAACCCCAACCAAACAAAGAGAAATGTGTTGTAATGGCAAGAGAGAGAAGTAAGGAGAAAAATACATTAATCTTGAATGGAATGGAATAAGATCTAGACTCTTCCTTTTTCATGATGGGTGAAGCAGATGATAAGAGAGTAATGACATCTCTCAGTTAGCAAAGAGCCTCTAAATCCAACAAACATATTTTAAAAATTTCACACTGCGTTTGTCTTTGGGTTTGGTTTTTTTAATAGAAGCTGAAGCTGCAGATTTCCTAATGCTGATTGTCCACTCCCACTGTGATCGTGCTCCTAACCTGCCAACTCTTAACACTTCCTAGACTGAAAAATCAGTGCCAACTCTTCTGAAAAAAAATCTGTCCCTGAGATTCTGATGGCTGTTTCGCTCATCTGCTTGTGGAGCAGCCAAAGTCTTTCCAAAGCTTCTGCCTTTCAGCTGCCACCACTGACTTATTAACCCCAGTTCCTGCATCGTTTCTGATTTCATCCCACTTCCTTCCTTTACCCTCCTTTCCCCAAGTACATAGCAGAGCATAATCATTTCCCCAGTGTGGCTGAACCAAATACTCCTTTCAAATGCTAGTACAAATCACTTTAAAGACAGGATATACGAAAACATGAATTGATTTGCATTTCTATAGCAAATTTAACTTTGAACTTTTTTTGTTTCAAAATCAATCCCTTCCTTACTCATTTTTTTACTATTATGCATTTCTTAATGATATTGATATGCTAATACCCAAGCAAAAAAAAATCAGAATACAATTACAATCAATCTACAGAACAAGAGGTTAGTTCAATCTGCAACTAAAAAGCTCCATTTAAATATTCAATAAATTTCATTTGTATTGTACATCATGTTAATTAATTATGAAAAATACACAAAGGTCATGTCAGGCACATGGATTTTTTTATTACATGTAAATAGTGCATTCCTGCTGATCTAGTAAAAAAATTATAAATATAGCAATTGTAAAGTGAATTATAAGAAAAAACACAATTTTCCATTGTTAGACTTGACTGCTATTAATAAATCTATCCATTTCCTGAGTGAAAACTATTTTATTAGCAGTTAAGGATATCATGTACTGATTTTCTTCTCCTTCATCCACCTCTGGACTTCAAATACTCCTTAGAAGTTTTAAGCATGCCTATATTTTGCAAAATATAGAAAAAAGAGAAACATCACTTTTAAGGTTAAGCATTCAGTCTCAAGGGTGTTGTGAAGTTAAAATTAATTAATGTCTGGTAAGCATTCTGAAATCCTCAGATGAAAGGATCTATCCAGGACAAATTCTGATCTACCCAATGATCACATTGAAAGTGGTCCAAATATATTCTGGTACAGAAGTTACCAATGAATCAGAATAAGTTGTTGTTATTATACTACAAAATGAGTTCAGTTTACAGTGCAAACTACAAATCTGCTAACTGCAAGCACTGTAAATCCACAGTGGGATGTGAAAGCCTTGGTGATTTCCTTCCATCTCCTTTAATTAAGATGCCACAATCAAGGCTCAGCTGATAACTTGTTGATAACATGGACTGGAAAAGAACCAAGATCGCTTCTCAGAGAGGTGACCTGTGCAGAAACAACTTCAGACAAAAATCCTCCTTGGAATGACAGAAACAGATCCGGGCAGTTGCAGACCTGCCAAGTCTCATATATTGAGGGTTAGATTTAGCCTGACTCTCCCCTCATGTTCCTGAACAGCAGGATGCTCCTTCCAGCACATTCAGTGGGCACTGTCCACCTGAGCATGTGGAAAGAAAGGATGCTGTTTCACAGTTCTCACTTTTCTGTAAAAAACCACGCATTAGATCCTAAATTACCAGAGAGCAAAATATCAAAAATTGCATTAAAATAGCAGGCTTGGAATTTAGTAAACAAAAACCAGTACTCAAGATATTTCTACAACCTGTCCAATATGAGGATGTATGACAGGTAATGTCTTCAAGTTAGGAAACACGTCATTATCCTTTTTTATAGGCATGGAATTGATATACATTGTCAAAGGCTTCTTCCAGGTAATCTGTAATGCAGTGAATAATTCAACATAGGCTGTCTGTACCCTGAAGTTAAAACCCCCTTTAAGAATATGCCAGGAGGTGAATCTTCAGACTTCAACCCTGCTGTGCCAGGAAGCTAGGAATCCTCCTTGGCACACGCAAATGTTTTGCAATTCAAAGCCAAAATCCAAAGCCTGTGCCAGTGGAACCATTTCTGTTCTCTTCACCATAAAAAGGTCTGCTGGGATGCTCCAGAACTAAGGGGGAGAAACAGAGGCAAAAGTATTTTTCCAGGTCCTAGGCTTGCTCACTGTTGGTTGAAACTGGATTAATCACAGCAGCACTAGGATTGATTATTTCTTCCTTTCTCCCCTCTCATGACAGGATGAACCAGAAAACTCACGTAATGGTCTATTATCTATAACTGTAAAAGACGAAAATCTGAGGACTTGGCTGAATTCCTCTGTATTTGTAAAAACAAAATTTGAAATGAAAAGAGAGAGGTTTACTTTTAATAATCTGCTTTTTTATCACACGCTTGGAAGAAACCATTCTTAGTTATCTGAAAAAGGAGGGGTATTGTGACCAAGGGAGAAGAGTAGAAATAAACTCCCAGACTTCATAAGGTGACTAATCATTACATTAGCATAAATCACCTGTCTGTAACAGACATGTTTCATTCTGAATGACTAACAGTGTCCTGAAAAAAACCTCAAAGACAGCTTTAAGTAAAACAAACTACAAAATATTTAAAAATTACTACCTACTCTGAATTAATGTAAACACTATTTAATGCTATATATTTTAATGTGAAGCAATCACTTTGCCCTGAAGTGTCAATTCACAAAGATGAGATTACACTATTTTTTATCAGCTATTCACAGTTACACTCAAACTTCTACAACAAAAAAAAATCTTTTCTGATTACCTTTAGATCTAAAATTTAAAACCAGGTATTTTATCTCATGCATCATCTGCAGTAATAAAGTTTGTGGGTGTTTAAATGCTTCCTAAATGACATCTGTGCATGTTAGGTTACACTCAGCTTTGATCTGTATTTCACATCTGAATATTCCCTCTTAGTAATAATACTGCCTTCTTTATTCAATAGGCCTTAGACATGTTAGAAATGAGTCAGTATGAATATCCTGTTATTAATCTTACTGTCTTCCCAAGATTTGTGTACCTCTTTAAAACTTAAATGAACTATTACGATAATAAATGAAAAGAAAAAGAAATTAATCTCCCTCACCTACATTCATTTACACATCTACGAATAATAAAAGTTATGACAAATACAGCAGAAAAAAATCTAAATTTCCCATAAAACAAGCTGCTGAGTAAGGTGATGCCTTTGTCACAAGATCTATTTCAGGATAGCACTGCATATTAACAGAAAAATGGATAGCTCTCTAAATGCCTATGAATAATCAATTGAAAAAACCTCATGATTCTATGATTAAAATATACAAACAACAGATATCAGAAGTAGTATGACAGTCTTGGTAAACTCTGAAAGAGGAAATTACTAAAACAGTAGATTAAAATAAGCAAATATATACCATTGCACTAAAACACATAGAGCAAATACTGCAGATACTGATATGTCCTGCATACTCTCATCAATCTCACCATTTGTTGATAGAAGCGAGTGAGCTGCATTTTGCTGTGGTAACCACTTGATCTTGTTTATTTTTTCTTCTATCTCCAAGCTCTTCAAATAATCAAATTCAGGTTCATGGCTCTGGAAAGTGCTGTAAACATTGTACTCCCCCTGATTGTAAGGCTCATTTTTACTCTATGGAGAATAAGAACAACAAAAACGTTGTTTATGACAGCAATATATCTTCATCTCTTAGGAAAGGTGTATAAGCAGCCTTACAAATATAAAAATATTGAAAATGTAATTTAATTTCTCACTTAAAATGTTATATTGACAGATTTGTTTCAACAAGAATGAAATTTCCTGTGTGTATTGAAACATTTAATAATAGAATTTTTGAAGAAATGTCAATTATTCAGAAAAGATTTCTATACAAGACACTGCAGATAAATGGAATTTTCAAGTGGAACATAAAGGTAAGTGAAGGTATTGTTTCAAATGGAATGGTTCCATCATCAGGCAAAAGCTATTAAAACAAAGCAGAAGTAAAAAAAAAATAATCTCTTTTTTTTCCTTATATCAGAATTTTGGAGCTTTGAAGCATTTTTGTTTGGGACAGAAAACTTAGGAGTTAAAAATCCTTACCCTTTTTCACTTCCTCTCTAAACAGGTGATGCTCTGTTTTACTGAATCTTGAGATTATAAACAAATTTGTTAATTCAATTCAATTAAAGTACTAAAAATTAAGCCAGGTTTTCTCAGGCTGTTAAGGACTACACTGGTGACTCACATACCTCAGGTTCCCTTTGGAATATAACAACTCGACCCCCCTTGTCACCAGTAGCCAGCAGTTCTCCAGTGTGGTTGAACTCAACTGTAGAAATAATATCAGCTGGAGGAAGAAAGAAAAAAGACAGATTTTAGACAGCTGCTACAACACAAAGTCACCAGAAATATCAGGCACTCCACAAAAAATGCAACAAATGAGGGATTTGAAGGAATACAAATGAATTCACTAATGCAAACAGGCTGCATGCCATTACAATCTAAGGTTGCTACACAATGAAATAAGTGCAAACATTAACAAGGCAAATTTGTGTTCCCAGCACATCTGCAGTCTGGGGGAGGAGAAGCTCTCTGGAGAGGTTATGCTTCAAGAAGAGCCATCTTGGGTGGCTATAAAGCTTTTTTTCAGTATTGGCAAAGAACAAAACTGGCCTCCTGCTGTATGCTCTAGCAAGGCCCAACATAACTTTGGTCCTCTTGCATGTATTATTTATTCTACGACCTTTCTGGTGATTTTAACATAACCCCCTAGCACCAGTTTTCTCAAGTATGTATTTGAGTCAAGAGTGCAAAAGCAAAGTACATGTAGCCTGTCCTACCACTGAGGAATGACGGCAAAACCAGAACTGTTCACTGTGAAGTGCTGGCAAGAGCCCATTCTAACCACTGTTTTCAGAAAATCATTTCAGCACCGCAAAAATGTGTCATCAGATGACAAAAAGCATCTCAGTCTCTCTTTTCTGAATTTTCAACTGCCTTTCCCTAAGCAATTTCATCAGTTTAAACAAGCAACCTCATCAAAACCTGAGGCCAGTCTTGAGCACAAATTACTACACATCAGGATGAGAGGGAGAAAGAGGCTGTAGGAGCTAAAGAACTGGTTCTTCTGTTTGAATGACAGTACATGCTAGAATCATAATCCGCAGTTAATCCTACACTATTAGCATAATTTAAATTAAAATGCCTAGTGCAATAGTAAATTAAGAAACCATCATATATACAATCACAGGCAAATGCAGGGTATTACTCAGAGATTGCATGTATGAATCCTCTATAATGATCAGTATTCACACATCAGAAACATGGGCCAGATTTTAGAAGCGTCAGTAGTTAGAAGCTCCCCTTTAGGCATAAAAAGCTGCAGCTCCCAAACACGTTCATCATCCATCAGTTTATACTGGGAACAATGAAGTGACAGTGGGCTAAGCTCTTTTGAAAACCTAGCCCCAAATGAGTTCACAAAAATTCAAAGGAATTGAAATAACAAGTGGATGTACCATTTACTTGATACATTTTATGAATTGAAAACATCTGTTCCTATTATTCTTTTAATAAACTAGCAGTTGGGTGTTAGAAAGCTTCTGTTGCCAGTAGCTCTCATCAGCAACACAACCATCCAAAAGCCAGATTCTTCCTCAAACATTATAAACTATTTACCATCTAAAAAAGGAAAACTTTGCTCCAACCACAGTAAAGAAAAATATCTTTTCATTTTTTAAACAAATCTTCATCAACAAATTCTTCTAAATCAAACCAACATTCCTCCTTTTTCTCCTCCACTACTCTATATATAAAGGAAGAAAGGCGAATCATAAATGGATGTGCTGACTTTGAGAAAAATGGCACAGAGTATTTTGGGTCTGAACTCAAAGCTTCTCAAAGGTAATGGCATTGGATTTTTATGTGGACTTCCACAGACTGCATATTTCATAGGTAATAACTAAAAAAGCCTGCGACTCACCAAAGTATAGGAAAAGGAGAGAGACTCTGGTTATGTTTCATGATGCTCTGGGGCTTGGGATGGGTTAAGTCTGATCTCAAAAAAAAAGCTTCTTTTTTTTTTTTAACCTAAAAATCTAATGAACTTTTCTGGCACGTAAAGTCCATTCATACTGCTTCCAACGAAAAAACACTTCTTGGCTATTTTCTCCTTAACCTGCAGAGTTCATACTGATAGGAGGTGTGGTCACCTGCTTATAAAATGATATGTGCATGGTTTTACTCATTCAAAGCTGTATTTCACCCCAGTCACGCAGGCACAACTGCAGAAGCCTCATACTGACACCCCTTTTAAATTGAACCTTACCTTTAGCATGCAATGGGCAAGAAGGGCAAAAGCAGAGGGAGGACTGTAGCATTAAAGCATGTGTGTATGTATGTGTATGAGTCATGTATGTAAGACTGTCCCAAGAGGTCACAAAAGAATAAGATAAAGTAACTGCAATAGGAATGAATGGCATTTGAACATATATGTGTGAATACACTTGCTACTGGCCTAGAATACCTCCACAAGATCACAAGATATTCTTCTCTTCAGTGACAGTGGTCATAAAATAAACTGCACTATACAGAGGGCATCAGTCAATGCCCAGTAAAGTCCACAGCAGTATTTGCACAGCCTTCAATAATCACTGAACCAGGATTGAAATAAAACAGCTCTGCATTTTCTTATTATATTGCATTTGTCATTAAAATACCATGCACAGTTAAATGATTATTGTTCAAAGAAAAGCACTGTGGGAAGTGTGCAACAATGTTGTTCTGAGGCAAAATTCTCACCCCCTCCCAAGGTGTTTCTTCCAGATACATTTCTCCTTTCTATTAGAAAAACTAATCCTGAGCTGGAAACTACCTATCATTTTTAAATTAACTTGTTCTGAAAAAGAGCAGATCCAATATTATGACCTTAGAGGCTATGTAGCTTGTTGGTAAAAAACTATCCTTGAATTGGAAAATCAGTTTTATTGATCCAGTAAATAACAGCTGAAAACAACAGCTATCTGTCCCCTGCGCACACACCACCACCCACCACCCCCAAACGCATCCAGCGTATCTGTTCAGCAGGTGAACATCACTCATGCTGTTTTCTTACAAAGGGTTAGCCAGGCTGGCTCTTCCTGAAACAGAGGAGGTAAGGACAGAATCAATCAACAAAGCTCTTCAAATTCTTCTGCAGGACAATCCCCTAAGTATTTATTAATGCTGTAGCAACATCAGCCACTGCTGTCCCAATCCTACAGACCCTCCCACTGCAGAATGACCCCCTGAGCACACAGAGCAATTAATTCCCAGATTTCACCCTCTCCAGGATATATAAATGCACCACAATGGAAAAGCTGATGAATTTGCATGCACAGTAAGCCCTTGGCAAGGGATGGCAGAGATGAAAGACTCCTTCCAGCCATCTCCTACACTACACCTTCCATATCTCTGCTGGCAGCGCCAAGCTTTGCACTGACGATTAGGATTATCAGAGACAGAGATAACTTACCTATTAAGCATAATTATGGGTAACCTCAATGCCAAACGCTTACAATCAAACTGTAAATCCCATCTTTTATCCAACATTAATCTTCCTACTCCAATTTTAAATCTTCCATTTTGTCTACGAAGAAATGTATATAAATTTGGATTTAAAAGCCAAGATATTCAATATTTTCCCTCAATATATAGATGCTGACTGAGAAAAGCAAACCCAAAACTTTCAAAAGATGAAAATACTCCAGGGGCATAAACACCTGATTATCTCGTCCACATCTAGCCACAGCAAATTGTTCCAGTATGTACAATGCATTACGGACTTGAATCTCCAGACTTATTTTACATATTCACAGAAAGATATCACATTACTCTACAAATAAAGATATCACACTACTTTACAGCTTAAACTGACAAGAAGTTTTTTTTGATCCAGCCTGAAGGACTTCACTCCCTGACTCCTAGTCACCCCCTGCCCTTTCATACCTCACTAATTCCTCTGCAGCTTCACAAAATACACTCCTTAAATATTCTTATAGCTATGCTGTTAATGGCTGCTGCCTAGGTAGATATATTCGGTTTTTGTGATAGATCTAAGTCCATCACTGTACATCTGGGCATACCAAGATAAATCAAGCTGATTATACTGCTCTCTCCATAACCTCATGAGTGTTGCTCCAGCACAGATGCAGGCAAACAAACCCTCCAGCAGCCCTCCCTCAGGCTCAGTGCAGGGATGAAACAAAGGTTGGTACATGTAGCCCAAGTTAATGTTGGCCTTTATTTCATACCAGTGCATACTTTTCTATGTTCATCTTCTAGCCTCTTACAGCTTTATTTAAAGGAATAAGCTATTAAAAACCATACAGAATACAAACAGGTCCAAATACCTCTACAGTAAATTAGAAAAGCCTTATCTATATAATCAATCTTCCCATCATTTTGGGGTACTGACACGTAATGGCATGTGATTTTCTACTGAATACGCACTCAGTGAAGCTAAGCCTGAACATACTTACCTATCTTCATACAGTCTTTTGATCAGAAACTTCAAGCAACTCTAAGAAAAGCTCAACTGTAATTTTCATGTGTTATTTTTACTAAAAATTTCTACCTTTCTGGAACCTTTCATCTGAAGACCCTTGTATATTTTGTTTTGCTTCAGAAGATCAGGAAAGCAAAGAAAATTCTGTAATTACTTCATCCAGCACAGAAATGCCGCTTTTTGTCCAGCACGGCAAGTTTCGAGGGCAAACATCATGCAACAGTACAGGGAAAAGAAGATCAGAGAATATAATCTTCAACTGAATTCCAGGGTAATCCTGATAGAGAATTAAAGGATTTGGAATGGGCCAGAACACTGAAATTAACAACAATACCCTTCTCTAAAAAAAGATGTGAAATCCTACCAGCCAGAACAGGTCAGAACTTCTCATTAATATCACACCCACCATAGTCAGCACAGCAACACTGCCGGCCTGAACTGACTGAATCAGCATCAGGGTCAGGTTTTTGTTGTGTGTGTTCCCAGTGGCTAGCAGGCAATCTTGTAGTCTACGTTATTTCAACCAAGTTCTGACCTGGCCTAACCTTGGTTTGTGAAATCCAATAAGATCACAGCACAATCTGGCATGGCTGCAAGCAATGTTCAGTCATACTGATACAGAAGTCCCTGAGGAGCATAATCTGGAAGAAACAACAAAGAAGCTTGCAACAAAGAGAACCATAAAACAAAAGGACAAATGGCAAATAAAAGAGGAGCGGTATTACAGAACCTCGAATGAAGGGAAGGCCAATACAAAGAGCTGTGCTGTCAGAATTTAGTCTAGACTAAGAAAGAAAAAAAAGTAGGGAAAGAAAAAAATAAATGGAAAGAAAAAGCCTGGCTACCTTTTTTAAAGCTGAAGTTTCAAAGGTTTCCTCAAACCGCTAGAAAATAAAGTATGCAAAACCTCAAAGGTATGAAGGTCAGATGAGTCCTTCTTTTCTGAAATAGCTGGCAGAGAGATCCTTGAAACTGAAAATTTCCTGCTTGAAGCAGCAGTCTCTGTAAAGTGCATTCACTTTGGACCACAGCAGTGTTATTCACCATCTTGGATCCAGGGATTGTAGGACATCAGAAAGCATCCTCAAAATTCAAGCAAGCACAATGCAAACTCTCCCACATCACACGATCCACCTTGGCTGGGTCAGGTACTTAACACTGATAACCAACACACCACAAAGCCAACTCCACTCTTGGCGGACAAGACACAGCACCATAGAATCACAATCATCAACGCTGGAAGAGACCTTTAAGATCATCAAGCCAGCACTAACACTGTAACCCCTAAACCACTAAACCACATCATCCAGATGGAGGTTCCTTGACCTACACACAAACTGCCCGATCTCCTCTCCAAGGCACCAAAACAACACAGGTTATGAGCACCAGCTGGGTGGCCAGAGGAGGACAAAAGAGAAAAAGGAAAGCACAAGAATGCAGGAGATGGCAAGAGAAGGAGAAAGCATGCAAATGTTAAAAAGAGCATGAGGAAGGGTGCAAAAGAGCACACCTGAGAAACTACATGCACACACAAGAGCTTAAGAAATCATGAAAGAGTACAAGGAAAATGCTACAACAGAAAAGTAGTTTGAAAAGAAGGATCTATCTGCCCCTTTTCCCCTAGGATTATTTGTCATCCTGACAAATCTTTATCTTTGCTTTTTCTCTCATTTATTATGGCTTTAAAGTCTGATGAGTTTGTGCCGAAAAATGGCAAATGTATGCTCCATGTTAGATGCAGGGACAGGGCAAAACACAACAGGAAGCTGATTTTGGCTAAGGCAAGCTTTGAACACAGATGCTGCTAACAGTGGAAAAGCTTCAGGAATCACTGAAAGAAGGTGATCAATTCAAATGAGATCCAGAGATGGGTGCCCACTACACTTCACGTAGTTATTTTGTTAACTGGCACCTTGCCTATCTTCTCTGCTAACACAGGCAAATATATCAAGGGCAAAAACCAAACAGCCCCATTTAATCTTGTCATGCAAGAACAAGGTTTATCAGGCTAAATATCACCTTTCTTCCTGAGTACATCCTCTTCCTGACATGAAATCCAAAACCACACAGTTGAATGCTGAACAGGTCTTGAAAGGCTCCTTGAAACATGACCCCTTCAGCTAGGGATGGTAGTAAATAAAAGTTTAAAAACTCCAAAGAATGGAAGAAACAAACTTTTCTTACTTCAAATCCTGGCAAGCAATGAGCTAATCTTTCCCTTTTCTTCATCTTTAATCTCCAACTTTTGGATTTTAGAAATGCTACACAAACACACCTCGGTGGCCTTCATCAGGCCTAGGTGACCATGAGACCACCATGAGACTGCTGAATTTCACAGGTCCATGCATCCCTATCCTCAGGGACCAAGGAAAACACCTACCCATGCAGAACATCTGAACGTATGTTCAATGCTCACTCAAAGAGAAAACTTACTTGAAACAGAATCTAGAAAAACCAAACCCAAAGTCTTTACCCCGTCCATGAGTACTTATGACCACTGTGATTTATTCTTTCTAGCCTGGAGATTTAATAGAGTTGGGTTTTTCCTCCACTATTTTTGTATGTGTTTATTTTAAGAGCTTAGAAAATTTTTTGAACAGCTTTTTAATCACATGCTAATTTCTAGCTGTATTTCTCAAATTAGAAAAATCAACTATTAGAGCACAGTCAGTGTGGAAAAGAACTGCTTACAGGACAAATATGTAAAATAGATTATCTGGGTTCAGTGCTCTGTGCTAAAAACAACACTTTATACTGAATGCAAGTCACTGAGATTCAGTGTTTCGTAAACTGACCCTCCCACATATGTATTCCTCATTTAACAGCTCAGAGTTCAGAGGTTCTGGCACCCATCTCCCACCTGCAGAGTACAAGGCCTCCAGGAAAAGAGGCCCAAGAGACTTGACCTTCTGCCCACTGAGGTAAACGCAAAGCTTCCCACCACTTAAGCAGGAAACAAGGTCAAGGAACATTTGTCAAACGTAGCGTAGCTGAAAATTAGGACACATTTCTCAAAATTTTGGCTACAGTTTACATGCACTTCAGTGTCTTCATGTTCAAGGTGACCTGCTTAGACCAGCAAGGTTGCAAAGGCAGAATGGCTAATTAGCATTATTAATATTATCCTTGCTGAAGTCACCAAGTGCACCGCTTTGTGCCTTCTTAATCTGAAACATGCAGTGGACTGACAAAAAGCTTCCACGAATCCTTTTAACACCAGTTTAGGGCTCCCCAATAGCGGCACTGCACCCCTGTAGTACCCGAGCAGCTTCCCTGAGCTGTGAGCCTGCAGCCCTCCCTGAGCACTAAGAGGCCATGTAGGGGCTGCTCCAGCCCTGCTTCCAGCAGGTACCTCAGCCACTGGGGATGGCCAAAGACAGGAAGCCTGGAAAACAATGATCCCTCCACCCTGCTCAGCCTGAACAAGATGAAAAAAAAAAAGGCTAGAAAGTCTTTCAGTAAATCTAAGCCATTTGGTAACACTGCTTGTATCTATTCTTACAAGCAATGCTTAAAAATAAGAAAACACTGCAGATCAATATCTATTTTAGCATAAAGATATGCACAGAAAGCTTCTAAATTTCACATCCCCTCAAATCTTCTTCACAGCTTACACTGTGTAACACATGCTAGTCATTTACTCTTCTGAGATTTTGGGGGGGGGCATAAAAAATAAAAAGGAAAAACAATGCAGCCAGATCTTTCTTTCTTTGCTGACAGATGAGACCCTCATCTAAGCTAAGGACTCAGTAACAGGCTTGAAACACTCCACTTGATAAACAGGAGCACATTTAGAAAATGTGCCAGTCCACTCCTCTTACCAATCCACACTGAAGAACAAAAGAGAAAAAAATTGCCATGGGCATCACATCATGCATTTACAATTTCCAGAGAGGGGTTTAAACTGGTACCCACAGAAGGAAGCCTGCCTGAGCTGGGAGCTGCTGCTCAGCTCCATGTTACTTCCCACCAAGGAGCTGCACAGCCTGGCTGCCAGCTACAGACAGATTAGAAATGGTGCTGCCAAGTGTTAAAAACGCTAGGCAACCGGGTTTTATTGAGAGCACAGAAAGACCTTGAACCTCGCCCTTCATTTTGGAGCAAATATAAGCCAAATATGGAAAGCACACAAATTATTAATATACACTAATTTTACTTTTTTTTCAGAAGTGATTATGCTTGTGCACAATAATTACAATGATCTACAATAAGAAAACATCAAGTTTTGTTAAAAGCCTATTATAAAACAAGGACAAAAAAATCTCACCCATATTTAGAATTTTAAAGGAAAATTATTAATTTAAAATATATCAAAGACTAATGAAAAATCTTCCAAAATTTAAAATACAATCCTCAATAACCAGATTCAATACGAATGTTATTTCTGTATATTACATACAAACTTCAATAGAATTTCACTGCCAGCTGGTTCTGAATGTTCCCCCCCCCCCGCCTTAACTGAGCACTTAAATTCTAGAAGCAAAGCTCTCAGTAATTCTGTCACAGCAGTTCTCATGTTCAAAGCACTTTCCAGGCATTAAACTCCACAGCAACCCAAGGAAGTCAGCAAAGAAATGTCAGCATTCCCATTTTACACAGAGGAAAAAAATGAAACAGATCCTCCAGAGTTTTTATCCAAGATCAGAGAAGCAGTTTTGATTATACACATACTAAGGGACAGATAATCCATGCTGTGGCTTAGCAAAACATTTCTATTTAATAAAGCTCTTAATCACTTGTCTAGAGACTTAAATGTTCCTATATTCATCTCAAATGAGTATGCATGTTGCTAAATGAATATACTGATGGAGTCCCAACAAACAAAGCCTCACAACAGCATGCACCCAGGGAGAAAAAGCCCAGTGAGCAGGCTTTTGGGTGAAGCTAGGGGGATATAATGTTAAAAATCACGAAGGGCTGGAGCTAGAAGCTGGACTAGAGCCAGAGTCTTTAAGCACAGAGTGATGACAAGGCAGGCAGAGACATACCAGCCCTATCTGCACTAGCAAATGAAGAGCTCCAGGATGTCCCTGGGTTTTGCAGGGCTATGATTCACACTGTTAAAGTGATAAAGAGAGGACCTTGAGAGGCTTTTGGTTATAATAAATTCCCCTCCCCCAAACACCACTCTGGCATGGCTCAGAGGCTACAAGGCAGGGCGACTTCTCAACAGGCAGCACACAGATGGCCACCATGGTTTGGAAGCTGCAGAATGTCACTCTCATGGGCATGAGCCTCTCTGTGCCAGCTGGTCCCAGTGCTACCAACCATCCAGTTTGCCCAAGCAGATGTACTTAGTGAGTGCAGCCCATAGGAATCAGTGTGGCACACACAGAGTAACATTCACACTCTGCTATGCCAGATTATATTAGGGTTTCCTACTGCAGCTGGCAGAGGCTGGGGTTTCCCAGCATATGAGGGGCTCTGGAGCCTGTAGAACTAGCAAAAGGAAAACAAACTGTGTTTGCTTTTCTCAGTCATAACCCAAGAGGGTGGATGGCAGTGTTTAAATCTTCTCATCAGAGACTCTGACTACAGGATCCAAACAAACTATATTCAAATACCGTGTGCAACATCCAGCTCTAACTTACACATCACCAGACGTCTCCTCTGTGATTCCCAGTAGTGGACCAGCAAGCTAAGGTCACACACAGGGCTTGCTGCCTGTCATGGGAGCTCCATGCCAAGCCATGTAGATACTCATCTAACATTAGCATCTGTTTGCTTGGCAGGCTCCAAAGGCAATTCAGCTGACAACTCTGAATTCGCCTCTGGGTCTGTCACAAGATCATATAACTCTGGGACTTCTGGGAATGCCTAATATTTCTTTGATGAAGATCATGCACATCATAATATATTAGCTCCATTCTAAGCATCCCTTGAAATCAAGTGTTTGTGACCTCTCAGAATTATTCAGGTAGTGTGGCCGGTTTAAGTGTGTAAACTAAGTTCAAAGATTGTGCAAGCAGCTCTTGCTTGCGTCAAGATCTCTTCAGCAAGTTTACATAATGATCCCAAGAAGATAAAGATCAGATTTTTCGGTGTTAATATGGGTCGCTGTTATTGATGGAACACCAAAGGCTGCTCCCAAGCTCGTCTAAAATGAACAGGATAACTGTATCAACTTTACTATCACCCTACTGCTTTAAGGTTGATATGTGTGTGAAAACAGTACTAAAAAGAAGGCTTACACAACTTTATATTGGTCTAAAAACTCATTTCCTATGATTCAGTTCATAAAGGACCAAAGTCTTTCATTTTTACCTATATATTTCTATCTATATATCTATATACACACACATACATGTATGTATCCAACTGAACAGATGTGAGGAAAGATGAGATTACTCATGTGCTGAAAATTAAGAGCATGCTAAATCACTCTATTATGTCAGGAAATAGATGAACTCTTGGCCCTGAAACATTGAACTCTAGATAGCTGGAGTGTGAAAAACCCAATGTTAAATTTGCCCTCAAGTTTACATGCATCTTATTTCTATAATTACTCATTAAAAAAATTACTTAAAGAGCACAAGACATTAAAAATCAATGCACCTTTCCCCAGTCTGTGTCTGATAAAGAAACTTCAAACACTGTTAACAGCCTCAGGAAATAAACATCCCTGTTTTGGGATATTCCCAATGGACATCAATTACATAACAGGACTAGAGCAGCATATATTACAAATGCTATGGACAATGTCTAAAACAGGAACCACTTACTGGTCAGGCAGTTTCTGTGATTTTTGGGGTTTTTTTACTTCAGAATGTAGCAGCATGCAGGGAACACTGTCATTATGTAAAACAGCCCTAAAAGCTCCTTCCAGTCTAATAATGCAATATTGCAAGTGGGAAATCAGACCATTTCCACTGTGTTTACAGCTATGGAACACAGACTTCAAAGCTTCAAACCTATGTTTTAACACTAAGCAAAATCAGTCCTTCTTCATCAAAAGGTTAAATGCAAAATGTAATTTTTTTCACCCTATTGCTAAAACTGAAAAGTCAAAACCAAAATCATCTGGAAAAATAAACATCACTAACCAGATTTCTGTCTCCTGTATAAAAACAAACCTAGAGGAATTTCCTTAGGAGGCTCCCCATATCAGGGGGGCTTCAAAACAAATGGTGATGGCTCTGGCTCACACATCTGCAGGCACCTTCCCCAAGGCCATGCCTCCTGAAGCTATATTGCTTGAGAGCTGCTAATTTTCAGCCCACATAGATAACATTTAGACACCTAAACCCTTGACAGAAGCTCAAGGCTTACAACCTCCCCTAATATCCCTGAAGCTGTGCCTCGCAATCATCGCTGGTTGTTAAAACGCAGTCCACAGTAATTATTGCTGTGCTCTCGGAGCAGAGCAGCCCTTGCTGCAACACAGCAGTTCTGAGACATGAGGCCAACTGAAGCCTCAAGTCTATTTTAATCTCTCTATAATTATAAATTATGGATATGTAGTTGAGATGCTTCTGAATTTTTGTTTGCATGAGGGTGTATTTATGCATTGCAGAGGAACACTGCAGAGGAATATCTGAGCTTGAACTGACTGAAGTGGCATCAGAGTCAATGTAACAACAGCACAACGCTGTGCCCGAAACATCGCTGCTGTCAGGACTCACTGCTGTGTTCAGAGCTAACAACAAAACATACCTTTTCACCATCCTCCATTAAGCAATGTTGACAGACCCATTAAATATAGAATGAAGAGAAAAGGTGTTGACAGGTTTCTCCAAGGCAAAACAGAGGAGAAACACACTGGTTAGTTGTTCAAAGGACCGTGATAAGGGAAAATATTATTACCCAAGTCAGAACCACAGAGTAGATGCTGGAAAATTTGTCACAGACTGGCTGAGTGGAGAGGGACATGTCCTTCCCCATGCCTGCACCAGCGTGCAGCTGCCATCAGGCCTCACGCTGCAGTGAAGGGCACAGATGCAGACCCTGACACCATTTCCTAACCCTTTAAGAAGTTTGCTCTCTACAACAATGTTTTTATTTTACGTTGCTATCCCTTAGTGATGCAATATTTATCAGCAAAGTAACAAAACCCCCTCTTTTTACTTCAGAAAGCAACACATCACTCTAGTTATCTAGGAATACCACCTCAGACCAAATACCTGGTGGTTTTAGTTTAATAGCCTGCTATGCACTTGCATAATTAGCAAATAATTCTTTGCAGAAAGAGGTTTGCTTCTGCACATGCTCTGCACTAACTGGAGGGTCCAGTGTAAAGCAGTACCATATTGAGTAGGCTGTAGGTACTAAGTACATTTTCCACCACAACCAATAAGGAGGATTTCTGTAATTGGCCTTGCAGAGGGATCTAGATAGATTGGAAGACTGTGCTATGATGAATGGGACTGAGTAATGCCAGGCACAAGTACAAATGAGGAGAGGAGCAGCTGGAGACCAGCCCTGCAGGAAGGGTCTGGGGGTGCTGGCCACCAGCATCTCAATATGAGCCAGCAGTGGGCCCTGGCAGCCCCAAGGGCAAACCCCATCCTGGGGTGCATCACACACAGCACAACCAGCTGGTCACAACAGGTGACTGTCCTGCTGTGCTCAGGGCTGGGGTGGCCTCACCTGGAGTGCTCTGTGCTGTGCTGGGCACCACAATTTAAGAAGGGTGTTTGCGTCTCTGAATGCATCCAGAGGAGGGTAACAAAGCTGGTGAAAGAACTGGAAGGAATGTCCTGTGAGGAGTGGCTGAGGACTCTGGACTTGTCTAGTTTGGAGAAAAGGAGGCTGAGGAGTGACCATGTTGCTCTCTGCAGCTTCCTGAGGAGAGAAATGGAGAGAGAAGTGCTGATCCCTTCTCCCTGGTATCCTGTGACAGGACATGTGGAAATGCATCAAAGCTGCATCAGGGCAGGCTCAGACTGGACAACAGGGAACATTTCTTTACTGAGAGGGTGGTCAAATATCAGAACAGGCTTCCCAGAGATGCCCCAAGCCTGTCAGTGTTTAAGAGGCAATGCCCTTAACTACATTCTCTAACTTTTGGTCAGCTCTGAATCAGTCAAGTAGTTGGACTACATGGTTGTCGCAGATCCCTTCCAACTTAAGTAGTGTATCCTACTTTAATTATTTCACTATGGCAGTCTCCAGATCACAGCTGTCATGTTTCCCCAAACACTAAAAAGAACCTAGACATGAAGAAAGAGATGGATCATGTTATCATTTTGCTTCACAGATAAAAAAAAAAAGATGGAAAAGAGAAAATTATTTCCTCAGGATGCTGTCATTCAGAGAGGATCAAGTCAACCTCCTATATCTTAATCTGATGCCTTAGAATGTGCAACAAATTACTGTCTGTTAGCTGTTCATGAGTGTTCTTGAACCTCCTCAATCTTCAGTCAAAATGAGGATTTACATTATTAGAGTGAACTTTAGTTGGAATCAACAGGAAATTGTTTAAATAATGCATCATGCCAAATTTTGAATGTGCTTCCTGAATATTCAGAAAATGTGTCCACTGCACATAGGGTAAAAATATAAATTTTACCTTAAAAAAAACACCCAAAAGACATGGGTCCTGCCTCAGAGTCTTATGAAGAGAACGAGTGCTTATTTCATTCTTCCATGGTTAGAATAGAGACCTGAAGAAAGCAGCCAAGGCCTGAAAATTCTATACATCTGTCTCTCTTCTTAAGCCCCATAAACTCCCAGACTACTTAAGGCAAAAAATCCTTGCAGAAAGACATGAGGAAAGACATGAGGGACACTACTTTAGGCTAAATTAGCCTACCAGAGGGAAGCACCTACCAGAGTTTTAAAGGCTCAATCCAACACTCCCTAAAAGGACTGCAGAACCTGACCTGTATCCATGTACACTCACGCAGGGAAACTGAAACAGGCAGCAAAGCTTCTTTTTCCAGTAATTTTGCACATATTTTTGAGCTCCTTTCAATAGAAGAGACCCTTTTATCTGCCCACTTCCATCACACTGCTGATTGTATACCCTGGGAAACTGTCTGCAATAAACATCCGACCATCAAGCAGTCACTAAAATATTCCTTTTTCAGAAACCAGACAAATGAGACTCATTATCATAAAGGCCCTACAATGAGAAAAGAAATTTATTGTTGTACTAATGTTTCTCCTGATGATGTGAGATAAAGAGTCTTTCAAAAGATGTCAGAGTAGTACCCGGCCTGTCGGAGCTAAAAGCATACTGATAGCTTCAGAAAGTCAGAATCAATCCATACAAAAATCTACATTTTTCTGGTAAAGGAAAGCAGGACACTTTGAAGCATACAGAAAAATTTCCAACTCTGGATTTTTTTTTTCTTAGTAACTGACAAGATTTACTAGCCAGCTGGTAAACTAATGAAGGAAAGAGACCAGCAAAACTATACAAAGCTAAGAGAAACTGCCTTGTACTAATTAGAAACAATATGCAGCCTGATGACACTTTATAGACTTCAATTACCATACTCGGCAGGAAGGAGCTTTCAAACATCTGTATGATGATTATTCTCCACTGGGATGTCATTTACAGTGCAAAGTATTAAAAACAGGGCCAAAAAATCAATTATAATCTTTGTAAATGAGCATATTCTTTATCTAAGGGATTTGAAGTTGTTTGTGGAAATTGGCTTTAAAATAGAGAGACAGAATTTGATTTGACAATGAAAAACAGGCAGCACCCCCCCCCATCTGATTTGCACAAAATTAAACTTAAGGATCATTAAGACAATAATTTATATATAAAGTGCTAGAACAAAATACTATTTGAAGTCAAGCCTAACAAAGCAATGGCTAAGCACATGTCAGATTCAAAGAGAGGCTTTCATTATTAGAATTTTTAGGTAAACATCCAGAAATACAGTCCATCGACCAAGATTACTTGGATGATTAAAGATATGTACACACTAGACGAGAACACAAAATCAGATTTTTTACTGTTCTAAACAATTATTTTCATATTTACATATATGAAAACATACATATTTCATATTTAGAAAAACAAAAATATGCAAAAGCAATAGGGAGAGTAGGAAGAAACCAATACCCAGTGAAAATGCTATTTCAACTGGTCCCTATTTAATACGTTAGAGTTGAGAATTAAGGATTTTAGCCTATAGTCAAAGGAAGCCAAAACAATGTGGAAAAACATAAATTACCAGACAAAAATATAAAAATCTAAAATTTACCACAGTAAAATAAAAAGGAAAAAACCCCACAAACAAATAAAAAAAGGTTGTTTGAATGGATTGAAGGTTTTCTTTTCTCATTTACCAATTTTCAGACATGCCATTTATCTCAGAGAATATGCTTAGAAGGTATGTGAAAGTAATGCTGAGTTTTATTCAAGAGCAATGGCCAACTGCAGAAAATGGCCAGAAAATTTACCAGCCAGTTCATCAGAATCTTTAATCATGGTAGAAAATCTGGCAGCGTTAACCTGACTTTGCAGATCTCTGATGACCAAACATCACGAGTATTTTGTACAGAAAGCAAGATGAATATAACTATTCTCTCGGAGGCAAAACTTATCTGTCTTTGTAGGGGCAGATTAATGACCTACAAACATACAGCCCTACTTCAAGAATATTGTAAAGGATATGAACTAATGGAGAGTGCAGACACTTGCTGAGTAATGCCAAAAGCATGCCATTCCTGTGCTCTAAAGGCTGTCTCCTGGTAATTAAGGAGGTACTAACCTAAGGTGTTGCATTTGACCTTTAAAGCCCTAAGCAATCTGAAAATCTAGCCAAGAGACAAGGCTTTCTGCGCTCCTTACCCCTCTTTCCTTTTTCCTTCTGCTTTTGCAGCAATGATTAAAGAGAATGTGTCAGTCCCCCTCAGCCACTGTGTCATTTGGTCAGGCAGGACCTGGACCTATTAAACTCTCATTCAAATTTCACAGCTCATTTCTCCTGGTGGGTACCTGGGGAGAAACTAAGAGGATACCCTGGAAAAGTTGTTTTATGAAGCTACCTCTCCATTTTGTAGCAGGTTACTTGGCAGATGAGCAATTTTAAAATGCTAGTGGGATTTTTATGGTTAAGGCAGTACAGAACAGGATGAGATGCCAATCAGCTGTGTATAATCAAAGATAAGAGGATGGAGGATGCTTTCACAATGCCTGGGCCTCTTCATTGACATGGAACATCATGGCTGTCGCTGGTGTTCTGGAAAAATGAACTGCACAACCTATTTAATATCATGTGCTCAGCAGAATTAAAATAAAGTCTGAATTTCACAAGAAAATTCAAGATAACTAGGTTAATGCAGGATGTCTGCAGCAGAATTTCAGCTGCACAGCAGTCTCAAGCTATTTTGAGCCACAGCAACTACTTACTTAAGTAGAATCAGCGAGAGGTCACATTCCCTATTGTTTGGGAATAACAAAGCTGGAACACCTCTAACAGGCTACCTAGGGATTACTTCAGCTAAATGCAGCTTTGTTATCAAAAAAGAAAAGAATTTTTTTCAGCCTGACAGCAGCATAAAAACTCTCATTCACAGTGAATGACACATGAACAGAGACTGGTGTTTATAATTTTCTGCTGGTTAAAGACTCATTCTTGCTCCCATTGAACTAAATGAGGCAAAACTGCCATTGATTTCAATCAGATTGTCAGTAGACCTTAAAGATACTAACCATCAGCACTTATTAATATGGAATTATCAGCAGAAAACATATTGACTAGTTGATCTAAATACTTTATCTTCATTCATCAAAACACTTAATCCAAATGAACAGAGACAGAAAACTGAACCCAGACCAAAGGTCAGGTTGAACTTACAAATTGCAATGACTGCTGATACACATTACCAGCAGCAGCAGCAGCATAAATGTGCATTGTACCCAATCAAACCAATGGACAGAATATTAAATGGGAAACACACAGCACACACACACCCCCACACACCCATCTTGCAGTTCAAATCCTGCCTCAATCACAAACATCCTCCACTTTTTCACATAAAATATGAAAAAAACCCATAAAAAATGCATACAACTGTCTCCTTATTTGCTGAAGCTTTTAATTATAAAAGCCAAAAATCAACTTTTGTGACTATAAATGCTACAATTCTGGTAAAAAGCTCTTGAACTCCACTGGTATTATTTTAACTTCAGAGAAATAATTGATGTACTATAAAGGAGAAAAAGAGTGGTAAAAAAATCTGAATTTAATTATATGAATGGTATTCTGTATACACTTAATTGCATAGCAGTAACACAACCACTTTCATTACTCTTTATAGCTTCAGATGCCCATTAGCACAATCCCCAAGGTTCCTTATGAATAATTAGATTAGAAAAGGGGGACTCTGATGAAACGCAATAGGATGCGATGCTTATGAAACAGCACATCTTGAATCCAGATGCTGACATGACAACATCATGAAGAGCTAATTTGCACATCCAAATTAATACTATCATGATGATAATACAAAAGAAAGATATGCATATGAAACAAGCTACAGAAAATAATGTCAAAAAGAATTGAGGTACTTATATTACAAAAATACATCTTTTTGACATTTTAACTCAGCTGGAAAGGTGTAAATAGACTAAATGTCATATTCATGAGCATAGAGATACTTAAACAGACTTACTAGAATTTAATCCACTATTTTGCAACACATGGGCAAGCTGTTTAATATATACTTGTACCCATCAAACGTGAAGCACTCACATAAACAGGTGAATAAATTTCATTACATTCTATAACACATCTGTTTCTATTCGATACGCTGAATGTTTTTGTATTGTTTGATGCTTCTTAGGTATATACCATCAACTAAATCAGCTTTGATATATTTTTGAAGGATCTCTGCATGGGGCCAAAAAGACAAAAACAAATAGGGTTTAAAAATATTTTAAAGAGAGTCAGATATTTCTGCAGCTGTCCTGAGTTGTATGTTTGTATATTTACATGTCCGAATATCTAAGAAACATCTCCCTCAAATATACGTAAGAGAAAATAATGGCATTTCTGTAGAAAAGCAAATAGGTCCACTTCCACTCTGTGTCTCTGTTTCATGTACAGATTAAAACACAAGTACACATTACAAGGCAGACTCTGCCATTTGCTACTCAGACACTGATGTCAAAGATGGCTCCTCTCTGCACATTCTACAGCTTGTACTGTACACGGATCCTGTTTGCCCTACGCATTTGAGAATGTGTTCTGGCAAGGCTAGCACATTAACCTGAAGGTTTGTCACCTTTTACGAAAAGTTCACATCAAGATGATGGGATCTCTTTAGAGTGAAGAAACATTATCATAAACTCAGAAGAAATGGTAACATTACTGAAAACTATGACAGAAACAGGAGAAGGATAAAAGTAGATAGATGGGACACAAGCAAGAGGTATAAAACTGGAGACATATTAGAGATATGATAAAGTAACAATTTGAAACATAATGACTGGAAACTTTCCTATGATGCAAGGGTAAGGAAAACCTCACTAGATTAAAAAAACATACAATGTTAACAGTGTTCTTCACTAAGCATTTAGGAATCTACTGCAAAGTATCACTGAAACAAGGAGATCAATAGGATTCAAGTGATATATATACACTCATGCACTTACCCACAAAATAATTATGACAATAATGACAATAACTTATGACAAAATTTCACTAGCTGCTGGGCATATAAAAGAGAAAGGTATATCAAGAAAAAAAAAAACCAAACAAACCACAAAACCAAAAAAATTCCATATCTTCACAACAATCATCTCAACACTGTGGAAAAGTAAACATTTTTCTGGACAAATTATACCCACTTAGAATGGGATAGTAACAGGGGAAGAACAGCAAATATTTCCACTTTGTATTTGTGTAGTTATGAGGAAGGACGCATTATTTTTGTACATAATATTACACCTACTACATGCACAACAAAAATTACAGGTACTTCATTATTCATTCTCACAAAACACTTCCTTTTAAAAGAAGTCTGAAGTGCCAGCTTCTTCATTACCACATCCCTACAGTCTTTGCTTACTGAGATTGATCCAACACTGTTTAAATCACTCGGAGTTCCTTCCAGGGACTTCAAGGGAAACACTATCAGCACCAAAATCTATGAGTAGAATACGTTAACAAAACCAAAAATCAAATAACCAGCAAGACACAGAGGCAACATGCAGTGAGGAAATGTATGTGAAGCATAAGGGAAAGCTTTTACTGGTATATGAAAGCATTTTCATGAGCTCTTGCCACTGTAACCCTGATGCTTCCTGTATTTATCTGCCTTTTTTTTGTCACCCCTCGCTGTGCACTGTGTAAGTTATAAAATTCTGGTGGCATGTTCGTTTTAATCACCTATAAGGCATCATACACCCCTGTGGCACTGAAGTGAATTAATAACATGAGGCCTTTTATTTTGAGAACACACAACTAACTGCTCTTAGTCATGATGTGTGTTCTACTTACCCAAATAAAAGCCTCAAATCAACGCAGTCCTTCCTTTCAAAGGCAAAATATTAAAAAGTACATATATTTTAAAAGCTCCTATGCATCATCCTAAAGCTGAAGTTGTTGACAGTCTGTAAATGCATAAATTCACAAAACACCATGCCTAAAGCCAGAGCTGGCACACTAGTTTGTTCCCCTCACAGTGTGCCTGACACAGTTTGTGCATTGCAGCAGCACTGAGACCCATTTCTGGACTCACACAGTACAAATAGATGACATTTTGGTTCCCTTTACCCCTCATCTGCTCTCCTATAATTCTTCATTTTCTGCACAAAGGTTGGAAGTTCTACCCCAAAATATGCTACTCCTGAAACACTGTCAGATGATTTAGGGTAGTTTTGGCAGAGACTGGTTTCTAAGTACATCAGCCTCGGTCTGTGCAGTAATTTATATGGTGCTAAGATCTAATTAAGTCCGTGTACAATTTCATACATGTTTTATTGCTAACTTTTCTTGTGGAATGGTCTTACATGAAATGTAAGATACAATATTAGACCTCTTTAAATCAGGAGGTACACATAATCAAAAACGTAAAGAACACAGACAGTAACTCAGGATGTCATCCCAAAACAGAACACCAATTCCTAGCATGAGAAAATTTAGACAGGCAGTTTTTGTGAAATATTTTAATATTTACTCTACTAGACACCAAAAAACTGTAATAGGTAACAAAGGGTAAAATAGTTCTGGAACAGGCCCTAAGCTTTTCAGTGTTTTCAGACTACAGTCAGAGAACTGATGACAGATCACAACCACCCTGGCAGCTGCCATGGCTTGGCAGAGCTGGGACACCACATGGCATGGATGTAACATGTATTGTCTTAATATAGTAGTTCTAAACATAAATGGTTTAAAGATATTTAAACATATTAGTAGGACAAAAAGAGGACAACAGAAAGTTGGTTTTACTATTACCTCTGCTATATCCCTGCTGTATTCTCTTCTTACACTAGTCTAGCAAATTTGCAGAAGAACATTTATGCAGGGTTTTTTTTTTTAATATAAAGAAATTATATACAGATAAGATTTGCAATAAAGCTCATCATTCATCCCTCCTTTCTAGTCTCTTTATTACCCTCATTAATATTGCTTTTCTGTCTACAGACCTGTGCCTCCAAGCGCTTCCTCAATTTCTCTCACCTGAATAGGACTGTGGGACTTATCTCAAGGGTAATATTGAGTTATGTTCATGTATTTCCAAGATTTTTATGTATGCATCCAGTCTCTTGACTTATGGAGATCATAACCGGAGCTTTAACTGTCCTTCTCTGGGAATCAGCTAAATGCATAATTTGCCTGGACTTGTGATAACACTTCAGTCTATTTAAGCGCATTCACAGTGCTCAGCAGCATAAGCTGTTATTAAAAGAAACTTGGGAATCTATATGGTTAAACTTTCACTGAAGTCCCCATGTCCTCACAGCCACCTAGATTTTATACTTGCCTAAACATCATGCACATTAAAGAGAGATGTGTATTAAAGACTGCATCTTTAGGTTGTCATAATATCCTGCCTGAAATAAAAAAGAATGTACTCTAATTAAAAAACAGCCAAGACAAAATCCAAACTTCTAGCAGTGGGGAAAGATAATTATTGTCTCCCCCTGTTTAAAGCAAAAAAACCCAACAACAACAACAACTTAAGAAAAAGCACACAAGAAGAGCCATCTCACAAGTCTTTAGCTAGATCTGGAATTTGAGAAATAAAAAAAAGTGCCAATTGATGAATTACAAGCTTAATTACATCTGGGATAAGACATTTTAGAACCCAAAGGAAAAATGATTTGCTGAATGTCAGCATGCTCAGATGCCCACCAGCGAGCAGTCCCTCCTCTACTCCAGGGTTTCAGTGAAGACAACATGCATGTCAACCACAGTAGAAGAAACACAAACTAATGAAACTGTGTGTAAGCTGTAATTACACTGTCTCAGTGAATGGCACTTGGGGTATTGTGAACAGATTGTACGTGTTACTTCACACAGGGCCTAATGAAGCGTCCCCTGTTCTACAAACTTCACCTCTTGATTTAATTAACCTTCATACCTATACATGCACTTCCTACCAATCATAAATGTTGGAAACCCCTTAAATCAACAACAGTGCTTTTGAGCTACGTTAGAAAAGCAACAGAGGTTTGGTTTTGTTCAGTTTGGCAGCTCAAAAGTGAACAGCAAGAAAATTCTAAGGTTCTTAGAAAATAAAAACTCATATGGTGAATTTGGCCCTAAATCACCACTCCTAAACATTACATCTAATCCTTTAAATGCAATTGCAACAAAGCAGAATTGATTCATTCACAACAATAAAAAGTAACTAATATTTTACTAGAAGAGAAATAAATATGAAAATAATGTAAGAGAGCCAACCTTATAAAGACCTTTAGATATTAAAATACGTTCTGTTTTGCAGAACAAATTAGATGCCTAACTCACATCTTAGGTTTGTAGGCATGGCTTTGCCCAATACAAATATATAAATATATAAGATGAAATCATTTTCACCGACCCTTAAAAATGGAAAGAACACTCCTCATTGTTGTCCCAAATATAAAAATCATCTCACAGACCATAGCAGTTAATCTTTTACAAGTTTAGGACAGAGCAGGCTGCTTACAGCCACCCTCCAGGCCTCCCATTAGCCTTCATCTTCCTGCTTGCCAGCACCATTTCACAATTTTCCTTCTGTATAAATTCCTGCTCAGACTTGAGCACTCAAGGACAGATCTCTGCAAATGCAAAGGGAAGCTCTGTCTGTTCTCCTGGCAGGAACAAGCCCAAGAGGAAGGGAAACAGCAAACCCTCATTTTGCAGTTCTCTGCTAATGAAGGGCAGCATTTTCTGCTGCCCCTGTGTTTTGAATGAACAAAGAAAAAGAATTACACCTCAGAGAGGTGACAGGAGCTACCAGGGCTGCTCCTGGCAGGCAGGGCTCAGCTGAGTTTCTTTCATGAAGACTTGGTAGCTGTGTAAACGACAAAGCAAAATTGACACACTTTCTCTGCTTCCCTTCCCTCAGGATTAAAGTCTGCATAACACACTTAATATTTTACTTCATTAAAAAATCAAGTTGAAATTACTTAATGCACACATTAGAAAACCACTCAGAATTGATTTAGAGAATACAGGCTGCATTGAAGAAATATTAGTAAATTCTACACAACAACAAAGAGCAAGTGAAAGCTGCAGAGATAATTTATGTGAATCTCCAAAGTCATTTTAATAGTACCTCTCATAAAAAATTAATCTGCAAAAGTTAGCAAGCATGACACAGAGGAAGAGAACCAGTGGGCTGGATAGAAGTTGGTGGAGGGATGAAAGGGAAAGTTTGCCAGGCACAGAAAATGAGGACTCCCCTTGCATCTTAAAATTGAATCTTCTGTTCTTATATCCAGTTCTAAAGACCTACATTACAAGCAAAAAGAAGTACAAAGACCTTCCTAAAAGCCTATGAAGCAACATGATTGTTACTTTAAAAAGAACAAAACCAAAACCACATAAAATAAAGCAGAAAAAACCTCAACAAAATGCAACAACATTTATGGTTACATTCGTCACTCCAGAAGAGAGATTTCAAGGAGGGAGCAGAAACCTGTGTAATAGAGGCCATAAAACAGGGTTTTAAATTAACTGAGAATTCAGCCAACCTTGACAACTTAAACAGAAGGTACCAGGTCTGTCCTTTTCCTTCACTGGACCTATGCTATTCATGAGAATCTCAAACAATGTCAATGTAATTTTGGCATAAAGGATAATAGTAATTGTATTCATGATGTATCTCTCCAAGGCAGCATGTGAGATCACTCTAAAATATACCATAATACATGAAAATATTTAATATATTTTAAACCTGTACTTACTATTTTTCACTTTAGTAGAAAATTTGCAGCTACTGTAAAGCAATATAGTGTTTTGCCTTATACCATTTTATTGAATAACTAAATAAACAAGTATGTTGCTCAATAATGTAACAAGAGGAGTAGCTAAGCACACTTGCTTACCTCCCTACACTGCAGCTACTTACTCAAAGGCCATCCTTCACCTTTGTTATTCTCTTCCTGACTCAGTTCTTGGGGCCTGGCTGCATGATAGTAATTTGAACTTCAAGGTACCACCACGTAAAGAAATATTTTAATGCCACAAAGTGCCACACTCCAGTGAGGCCAGGGACACAGAGCACGACAAATGACAGTGCAATTGGTGTGGAATGATTGGGGGAACATTTGATACAGGATACACTTGGAGCTGCTGAGGTGGTAGCACAGATCCTGTTGGAAGATTGTCTATCACTACGCAGGCTGGGGTCTCAGTTGACAGCAGGGATGCTGAAAGTCCCAATTGAGCTTTGCCTCTCACCTGGTAGAAAGCAAAACTAGAACCAATGCCTTCAAACTGCCCTGGTCTAAGCCTGAAACTAAAGGCTCTCAGTTTCCAAGGTGCCTCGTCACGGGCAGAGTGTCTGCTTGACTGCTGCCATTTCCTTCCCCCCTCCTACAGCATTACCAAACAAGGTGGCCACTCACAAGTCATCTCCAAATGGAGCTCAGCATAGGCTCGGGAATTCGCTAAGAATCTGACCACATCTACAGCTCAGGATGCTCCACAGATTTTCTCAGACTTTGAGTCCACATCCATCAGAATTAAGTCATAATTGGGTGACTTTAAGCCAAGGCACTTATGACTTGCACACTGAAGCACTCTGGGACCCTGTGGTTCAAATCAGAATCTGCATCACATTTTTTTAGAAACCTCTATGTGCCATATGGTACAGGCATTCCTATTTTTTTGAGGTTTAGACAGCTAGCACTGACCCATTAACTGTGTACCCACTGAAGAGGAATAAAAAATGATACATTATTGAGGACTTAGCAACACTGGAAGCCACAGGGCAGCAAGTGAATCTTTTGGGGATGTCTCCTCACACTCTCTTATCCTCCTTGCACAACTGCCTCACAAACTCCTCTCCCAGTACTTCATGTGAAAGTCACTGCTACCCAACTGAGAAGCAAGGCTGCTGCTGCCAGCTTACACACCAGGACTCTTCATCAGACATTCACAACTCGAAGGGCAGTATGAGCAGCCAGGCTGCAGTGGCAGGGACCTGACTGTGGGGCAGAGATCACCACAGAGGCCTTCACTGATGTATTCTGTACACTAACACAACTATGAATAGTCCTGGAAGACCTAAAAAAAATCAAGGAAATGGTCAAAACATGGTGAAAAGCATTTTTGTTCAAACTTATTTCCAGCATTGAAAAAGTAGCTATATCTTTTATAAACTTTATGGAGTTTCCTTACGGTGATCACTTTCCCATCTGGAACGGTGAAAGAGTAACACATAGGATATAATCCTGGATTTCTAAGAATTTTGAATGAAAAAGTAGAGAGCTAACCTCATATCAATTTTAACATCTTCAGATTCTGGTAACTGCAAGGTGCTATCCTGAGCAGACCATTGGGTTTGTTAATGTAAAAGGAGGGTAAGTTTTAAGAAAGGACAGTGGCCTCTCTTGTTTCTTACAAAACAAAACTCTAGATGAATAGCATGCCAGAATTCACGTAGCACAGAAAAGAGCACAGGCTTCTGGGTTTATAATCAGACTGCTTCTCAAAGTCCAAAGCTGTGAACTAATCTGTGGCCCCAGTTCACTTGTACTTGTACTATGGCAAAATTTAAAGCCAATCCAGCTGATACCTGGCTTCACAGGAAGGGCTTTTCACAGACCTAAGTAAAAAGCCTTTTTCCACCCTAACCAATACTATTATAGCTCTTACTCAATAATTAAACCTAGATTCCTCCTTCTTGATATAGTTGACAACTATCACATGTAATACAAACAACAGGTGTTTTGTATTTCCTGGGACTCTGAAAAATTAGGGCTCAGTGAATGAAGGAGTTCTCTATTTTCTTGTGTACCATAAAAATAAATAAACCTTGATCTGCAAAATCCAAAGCTGTATTATGTGCACTGCTTCAGACTGCAGCTGAATGGAGGCATTTTACTCTGGTCTCTCTGGTCTTCAATTTCAGAATACAGTGCAGAGCAGAATAAAGCTACAGACATGGAAAAGCTATTTATAGTGCACATGCCCCAAGGAGATATAGCTAATAACTAATTCATTGCACATCACACATTTGAATGCAATATGAAAACTTCCCAGTTTCTTATCAGCACAGGAGAAAAGACCCCACTGTGGCTTTCTCTAAAATAATTAAGGATTCTTTACCAAAACATTTTAATCAAACTACATCTCCACAGCAGTCTTTTCTTTCCCTGCCTTATAGCTACTTTATTAGGAGGTTCATACCTACTAAGTTTTGATAAAAGCGCTGATATAAGTTTTGATAAAATGATGCTCATTTTCCTAGATAACACATTTGTTTATCAAATAGTTTTCTACAAGCTGGATTAAAATCCAGTATATTACTGGTCCTATCAGTAGGAAAAAAATGGAAAAATCTGCTAAAGAATACAGTGAGCTATGCAACTGTAATATCTGCATATGATGAAGTTTTGGGTTGGGCTAGTTTTTTGCTGTAGAGAAAACAGATCAGCTAAGTATTATTCCATGGACTAGATTGCTGAATATTTTATTACAAATGATTAAGAATTAAACAACAGACAAGAAAGATAAGGATTTGTAGTACTTGAGAGACATCAATAAGCACACAGCTTCCGTTCTGCTGCAAGTGCAGCAGAAACAAAGCAGCAAGCTGACACAATGCTCAGTGCAATGACGGCCGCCTCGTTTCTCCACACCCACAATTTTTGTTTTCTTTTGCTTTTCTTCCACATACTGACACCAGGTGTTGTAACAGCTTGACTCAAGGAGAGTGTCCCAAGAACAGTGTGGTTTGAGCCAGGTCTGGTGCCAAGAAGGTATCAGAAATAAGCTGGCAGGGGAGGCTGCGAGGAGCCCCAGCTGGTGCTCCACAGGAGCTACTATTGCCATGGGACTCTGATAACTCTAAGAGAAGAGTAAGGGCCCTTGGGAACAAAAAGGAATAAAAAAAGTCCAAAAAAACCCCACCAATACCATAGACTATCCTAGGGCTCACACTTAGCAATGACCCACTATTTAACCTGGGCCTTCTGTTACTTCTTAATTAAAAGGCAAGTTTTTGTTAACAGGTTTTATGCTTAAATTAGAATTAATTGATATATAGAATGATGTGAATGAACTCCACCAATCTGTAAATCAGTGCCCCTAGGGCACCTAGCTTTTACTGAGTAGCATGGCAACATCTCAATTTTACTTTTACCACAGCAGAAGCAGCATGAAAATTATTTGTAACACACAGTAAACATAGACTGTAACTAGATATTGTGAGCTTACACAGCCTTTTATTGATGTTTTAGAATCAGTGAAAATGCTGGCAAACAACACTGAAGAATATATGCATAGACATCCTAATGATTTAAACATAACTGCCTTTCTGTTCGTCAGTCTTAACAGAAACCAAAGTAGTCACCTTGTACATGGAATGTTTGTTTGCAGATTTATCAGTCATGAAGGTCAATGGGTAAAACTTGAATAATCATATTCTAAATCTCTAATTGAATTTAACAGAAAGAATGCAGATCCCCTTCAATAATCCTTTTAGGGTTTGGGGTTTTTTCCCTTCAGTAGAATATTCAATAGCATTAGAAAGCACAGCTCAGTGACCCCTGAACACCCATTTCCAGAGCCAGACCTTTTATAGAAAGGATACACTACTTCGTGTGTGTGCATTGATTTTATTTAGGAAATGGAGAGAAGCTGACCTGAGGTTTTTTCAATTTTAGATTGAGAGAGGGCTTCTGTTTTGGGGTTTGGCTTTTTTTTTGTTGTGTTTTCACTTCTGTTGTTTGTCCATTTCACTGTGTTTACTTTTTCACATGTTTATTGATCATGTGCTTTAGTATGAATCACTGTAATATTCAGAAAATAAGTATGTCCCCATTGCAGAGCAATTGAGCAGCAATATATTAACTAGGATTATTAAAGCAAGCAAGGTAAATTATACTGGCAAATATCCAACAACAAAAAGTTGCAAAGTGTAGTTATAAGAGGGTTTAAAAACAACTACTATGCAAAATAGCATCAGCTGCTCAGTTTCTCATATTTTAGTCTGAGCTAGAGCATATCCAGACTACCTGCAACACAAAGCAGGCAAAGACTGTACACAGCTTCTGAGGGCAGAAATTAGCTTAGCTGTTTAGATTTCTAAATATATTAAGGGTACATCAGCTATTGAAACCAATTGACACTTTTTAAATTTTGCTCATACAGTATTTAAAACTTTGAAGAGCACAAGTGCTATCTAGTCATCATATTAATTCTTTAATCATGACTTCTCTCATCAAGTGGCAGGTAACTTTTTAATATGTTAATATTTAAACTAATCTTTATTAATTGCTGCCCCAGTGTAAACTCTCTAATGGCTTCATTACGTCAACAGGTGAAGAAATAAAACCCTAACAGAAAAGAAAACACTAAAATCAAATAATGTAATATAATATAATACTATATTGGATACAAGCTTTTCTGTGTTTTCCTCAAAGGTCGGAATTGCCTACTTTCCCCAAGAAATTCTAAGTATTTCACTTTTAACTTTTATAACAAGGGAGCAGTGCAAAGCGTGTAAATTGCCAGAAATGTAAATTCATTAATTATCAAACCTGTACATTTTAATGGCAAAAACCATAGCACTGCATATCAAAGATGTTTTTGGAATCTTTGAATGTATAGTGTAACACTGTTTGAGTCAGCATGTTCTCTGTAACACAGAAAAGTGAAAATGTGTTTTTGAAAGAGCAAGAAGAGAGGGCTAAGCAGTGATCTCCTCCTGAGGAGTATTTATAACCACAGCCCTGCAAGGGAACGTGGTTACTGATCATGCTGTCTCCTGATGATGTACCAATACAGGATGCTGATGTGCCAGTACATCACCTTGTCAGCAGCAGCTCGAGCAGCATTAAATAGCAGCACAGTGAGCACGTGCTCAGTGAAGTTACAGTGCTGAGTGTACATAAAGTTCCCATCAGTGTGCTGCTGCTGAAGAACCAGCCCCTGAGCTGCTAGCCATGGCTGTTCTGCTTCCAGATGGCCATGCAGGGAGAGAAAACGAGCCACTACAAAAGCAAACACCACAAAAGATGCATTATATTCACTGCTCGAACAGAGCAAGGCAGAGTAACAACAAAAAATTTCTCTCCTTTACATTCTAAGGTCTGTCTCAGTGTGTGCTTATTACATTAGTACAGCCAATCCTCTCCCAAACCAACCTAGAAATTTCTTCCAATGAACACTGAAATCTGCATCCTCTACTTGCATCCCATGGTATTTATCTACACTGAAGAAGTGGAGCTAATAGCATGATCTGTGTATCACCACATTTTAACTCCAGCTAGTATCCAGCTGGAGCATCTTGAGTCTCATTTTAAAAACTTTAGTTATATATGAAGACCTTTCAAATAAAGGGAAACCTTATGGATCAAGCTCTGAAAAACAATCACAGAAGAAACTCACTTGCCATTAATAGTTTTCAAGGTACCTTTCTATAACTTAATTAATCCACTTAGTGAATACTAAGCCAACATAAAATCAGTCTGTGATTATACAGCCAAATGCAAAAGCAGATCAGAAAAAACATCAGCAAATTTCCAACTTTTCACTGCTTAACTTCATTAAACATGTTTCTCATTTAACAGTAGCAGTGTCCCTGAGTGTCAGGTATTTCTAAATTCTGCAATTAGTGACTATTAATACTCTGTCAGTTACTAGCTGGATTTTAAAACTGTCTTCAGCATTTCACTTCTGTTGTAGTACTATCTATGCTAACAGAACTTCTTCACGCTCTAGTCGTGGTGCAATGTGGGGTTAAGGAGAACCTAAGCCATCCTCTCTTTTCTCATTTATCAGGGGCTGGAAGATAACCTGTCCACATCCAGCACTTCCAGACCAGACATTAAACTTCAGCCTCATGCCAAAGCATATGGTTAGCTTTCATTTTTTTGCCAGCTCCCAGATATTTGCAATGTAGTGCCCACTTTTTCTCTTGAGAAGGAACCTTTCTCAAGGCCTTTTCTGTTCTGAAATTATTTTATTGGCAGTCAGAAATTTCCTAAGGATTGCAAATAAAGAGAGAAGCACAATATTTTACAACTTAAACTCACCATAAAATACCATCAGAATTTCCTAGAACTAAGAAAATTAATTTACCTCACATTCTAATAACAGGTGTCCCTGCCCATGGCAAGAGGGTTGAAACTAGATGATCTTTAGGGCACCTTCCAATCCAAACATTCTGTGACTCTGTGATTCAAATGCTTTGACCTGCCCAGAAGTTGAATAGATAGACATAAAATAGATAGACATAAAATAGATATAAAGACTTATCACACAAACCTGGCAGTGGACAAGATAAGGAAGAATTTGACACAGATCACTACAGCCAGCTGCATATCACAGACTGTATCGAACCCCAGCAAAAAAGATCTACTCATCTTCCTGTTCCACTTTTATAATAATTGGTTTCACCAATTACGTGTGTGCCAAAAGTGTAACCTGTTGCTGTCAGTTGAAAAGATAGACATATTCTTCAATTATTTCCTGTATTGTTCAAATTAGGCAGGAAAACTAATGAAACCTTTCATTAACCTCTCAGCAAATACATATATTTCAAAACAATTACAGTCAAAAGAAACATCATCTATAGACCAATTTTGCAAGGCTGAACACCAGTGGCACCCGTTCTTTAAATCTAATATTCTTTTGCCAGACAACAGAAATCAGATGTTATGCAGCAAATTCCAAGACATATAGAACTCACAACTTGAGTGTGACCTTTTACTGTGGTCAGCTGATGGTTCAGTCTGTGGTTGGTACGGGATCTCCCTCAGCAAGACATGGACATACAGGGGGCCAACTGCACCAGCCAATCTGAGCAACTATTCACTGGAGAACCCAGATTCTCTCTCAAGTATTTAGGGCACTAGGAAAAAGCCACTGGAAGGATTTGTTCTCTGGGCACAACACCAAAATAAGGATAAAGCTCAGCATTTGAAGATGGAGGCAGTGAACAGCTGCAGCCCAACAAGGAGCACAAAAGAACCAAGAAGATACACACAGAAAGCATCCCCCCCATCTGTGAGCAAAAGAAAAGACAGCTTTGAAGTCTCCCAGCTCAATATCTAAACTATATAAAAATCAAAATTGTAATAGTCTGTGCAATTGGATTAATATTCCTCCAATGTCACGCTCAGATAAGACATTTAAAAACCCCCACTTAAACAGTCTTAATTTTTAGGTGTTATGGCCAATCCAAATAGAGCAATATACTCTATTGGATACCAAAGTCCTAAAGGGTCAGCTAACAGTACCACTCCAAAAACATCTTTAAACTGGTAACATTCTATATTATGAAAGTTATGTCCCTGTAGTTCAGGAAAGACAGGTAGGAAACAGAATATTTTCCCATCTAAAACAAAAAAACAAAGAGAAGTTCTGACCTCAGAAAGAAGTCAGTTGGCACTGAGATTGCTCATTCCAACAGCTAGCTGAGATACCAAAGCAGATATAGAAACCTAATTATTAACTACCATTTAGAAAGTTACTTACTGATCTATCTTTTCCTTTGGATAATACAGATGTTATTTTATACTCAAAATCTGTGCTTTGTTAGAACATAGTCTGTTTTCACTTTATGATTGCTGAGCATACGAAGTAAAGTGATAATATGTGTCAAATAGGAAGTGGAGTTTTGATTTAGGTTTGCACTTTTCCACGGGTAGTAAAACCAAATAAAGGTCTGTTGCCAACAATCCCATTGTCTTGCCACTGGAAGCAAGTTTGTGAATCTCATGAGAGGCTAAGTTTCCCACCAAGCTGCAGACTTGTAAGGAGCTGTCAACATCAAATGCCAGAGCCAGGCCAGAAGTCTCTTTCAATTAATTTTTTTTCAGAGCTCTGGTGAAAAGATAGTCCACAAGAATGGGGACAAATTGTACTGTCACAACTACCCAAAAAGCAACAGAATCAAGAGTCAAATGACATCAAAAATGGTTAGTATACATGACTGTACCTTGGTCTATCATTTGGAAGATATAATTTATCAGTGCAAGCAGTGCAGCTTGTCTACTATATTTAGGGCTAAACCCAGATGGATTCAGTCAAGGAAATCTGAGGATTCTAGATGCCACCAGAGTCGCCTTGCGCACAAGCTTCCTTATAGCTTTCCCTAAAAAACAAAGAAATTCAAGACAAAAATGGTGAAAACTCTCCTCATCTAAGGATAATTTTTCAAGCAGGAACAAAACTGCTGACCATGTAAGCAAGCAAGCACCTTGTTCTCCCAATCACTTTCAATAATAGAAAAATACTTCCTCAGTGGACACTCCCAGACTTACAAACATGAGTTACAAGCTGTGGCCCACATCTTTCTAGCTCCTGTATTCACTTACATCAGTGAAATTAGCTGAGACTCAAGAGAGTTTTCTCTCTCATTCTCATAACCCCAAAGAAGTAGAAACGAACTTTAGAATTACCAGCCCTGATCTAAGTCACTGAAATAATTAAGTACCTTGAAAATTCCTTAATGTGAACCCCACTGTATAGCTGTTGAAGGGATTCAGATCAGATTAATCAATTTACCCTCCATCAACAGTTCAACAGAATGCACGCTGAAGCAGTTTGCAGAAGCATTAGCTGCTTCAGTCAATAAAATTTAAAATGGAGCCCACAAAATCACTCTACAGGATCTAGAGAACAGGTGCTCTTTCCCTTTTAAAGGCAGGATCTTCCTAATGAAAAAGAAAAAAGTGATAAGGAAAAAAAAAATCACACAAGCATATAAATAAAATGCTCTATTTCATAGAAATAAACTGTATGTCCATCATCTGAATATAAAGAGAGGAAATTAAGGAACCGGATTTTATATCAATATTGGTATTCAAACCAAAGCAGTCCAAAGTATCAGCCTCATTCCAGGTCTGTAAAACCAAAGAGAAAAACCTTATGGACCCATGAAGAAATTTTTTCTCCATTTTAATTTGTATCTTTCGTTTTTCAAAAGCCTTTCTTTTCTAGAAGTTACATCAGAAAGCAAATACATGCAAGCACTGAGTAGGAAAAAAAGAATATCTATTATACATTCCAGGTTGATTTCAATGCTTATTTACACATGCTTATATTTAAATTTGCAGAGCTTTGAAATTCAGAAAGATGAAGTGCTGTATCAAAGCAGTTCTTTTTATTAAGGCGTTTGTCATTATGTGAATCTAGTCCAGACAGCAGCAATCCATTCAAGTTAGTTACTCAGGTGTGTATTTGCATGCACCACACTCTCACGAGAGAGTTTTCTTTCTTCCTATATTCCCACTATTAAAAGCAGTACTTTTAATAACCAGTGAAACTGAATCAAGCCCACAGTATTCTTTTGGTGGAAATGAGGCAAGTTCTCTGGGTATGTAGACATCACATCTCTAATACATAATTTCCAAAATCAGTGGATGTGCAAAACTTACACCAGTAAGGGACTGGTGTGTATCACCACTTGCAGATTCAGTCTAAGCAGTGAAGAACTATCAGTCTGTGTCTGCAACACATGAATGGCTAACAAAGCAACATGGAGCAAGCCATGGCTTTGAACAACCCATCAGAGCACAGAGTATTCTTTATACAACCAAATTTAAGCACACTTCCCATCTCTCACATTGCACTTTGCTTAAAAAGGCAGAGCTCTACTAAATGAAATCCCACTCTTTATGACTTGCCTCACAAGCTGAGTGGCAAGTAGACCTGAGGAATTATTAGCCAAGGGCAATTTCTTGGTGAAGTCATGTAGGAATAGACACACTTTAGGGGTGACCCAAAAACCAACGAAAATAAATATCTTGTATAAATGTTCTTGGAAAAGTATTAAAATGCAAGGGCCACTGCAGAAATTGCTTTCAAGAGTTTGAATATTCTTGTCCACTTTCTGGCTTAAGAATTTTAAATGCTCAGCACTTTTTAAATGATAAAATCAATTTTTCTTGAATCAAGAACAAATTAAGTTATTTCTAGATCATCTCTGCCACCACTGGAAGAAATAATCTAAGCATTTATTTGCAGCAAACAATCATACAAGAACTCTGACAACTCATATTTCTATTATTTCTCTAGAAGCCATTTGTTGAAGTTTTCCACATTTACATTTCAAACCATCATCCCTTAATAAAGTCACTATATCCCTGATATCAAGTGAAAATCCAGACAGGGGACAATAATTGTCATGTATATAATGGCAGTGTGCTTATGAAATTTTGATTTCATAATCACTTTCAGGATGTCTTCCATGGTGCTTTACTAACCAGAATGGTTACAAACTAGCCTTACTTTTCAGAAGTGCCCTCCGTACATTTTAAATGCATGCCACCAACAGGCTATGTCCAAGAAAAACAAACTCTCATTCTTTGCTCTCCCTCCTGTACCTAAAAATTTACTTCTAGTTGAAAAATCAATATAAAATATCCCATGTTTATTACAATGCAAAAGTATCTCCCATACTCTTAATGCCGTAATGACTGCTGGTCACTTGGATGTATCTTGCAATTTAGCATATAGTTCTTTAAAGTAAGTTAAAAACACTAATAAACAATAAAAAACTCATTTAACAATAAAAACCTCAACTGAAAATATCAGATGATAAAATATCAGTGAACTCTGTCATTAAAATCACATTTGTAAAAAGAGCATGCTTAAAAACCATCTCCTCGATGTATGGTTTTCATGTATTCATGCATCCAGTGGCAACAAATAAATGTGAAACACCTCATGTGTTGAATTTGACCATCCAAAACTCAAAATATATTTCCTGATCCACCCAGACTTTTCTAGGGTTTTCACTTCACTGAAAAATACAGGAGATTTTCGCATGAATATTTTTTAAAGCATAGATTCGGCATAAAGAAAAATTAATAACTGACCTAAAAAGACTAGCCTGTTTAGCTAAACAGTCAATGGGGAACAATCTGTGTTCTACTTATTAGGTTAAAGGAATCCCAGTGCAATAAATTAATACTTACTCCTTATTATAAGCAAGGAAGAGTTCTACTCTTCCTTTTAGTTTCCTGTGACATGACTGGTTTAAGCTCTGCTGGTTTTCAGTTTGTTCTGGGTTTGCTTTGGGGTTTTTTGGTACTATCTTGGAAGTTGGATTTTTCATTGTTTGTTGAGCTGATGCAAATCTTCATCTTGATCTCTTGCAAAGTCATGTACCACATGCTTGGAAACCTGTGTTTCCTGAACATCAGAGCTTTACTGTTCTGGTGACCGCGCAATGAGGTTTACCTGGGTGTCCAGTGACAGTGAGGAATTCAAACACTGAAATGGAGCTATTACAAATGTCTGAAAGCTCATGGTCTCTACCAGCAACATTTAAAGCCTCTCCAAGATTCAACTCCATCACTTAGTTACTATTAGTCAAACCCCTGATAAGTAGGAGGTGGTTTTGCTCACAGTGAGAGCAGAGTTATCATTATTCACTGCCTGCACTTTAGTCCACAGTGGGACATTATTACCTGCATACAGAAATTAAGGGGTAGCACGTAAGGCTCTGGGACAGCAAACAAAAGCTCTCATGACACTTCTGGGAGGAAAAGGCAAGGGCTTCATCAGAATATCCTGCTCCCCACAGGGAAAAGGACTGTGCCCCTCTGTTGTACAGAGCATACAGACAAAAAACATTCCTAGAGGAAATCCTTTCTCTGTCTAGTTATTTCCATATTCAAATATGTATTTCCACATACTTATCAGGCGTACTGTCTACATCTTGATGGACTTTTAGTATGTAGCACTGTTTTTTACAAATGTCATTTCTAAACTTAAAGCTGAACGTTTCATTTTTTTGATGTAGGCATGAGTTCAGCAGGAAGTTGCTTTGTCTAAAACAAGCTCTGTCTTTTATTTGTCCTACTGATACAGTAGCAGACTGGGTGGGCAGGAGAACTACCTTGCCTTTAAGCCAAAGGCTTGAAACCTTCAGAAGACCAGCAAATGTCCGCCCTCCTTTTCTGAATAGTTCATCTGTCACAATATGCGTCTCACTATCTTGTCTTTCTTTTATCCTTGTAGCACTGCCAGCTACATGTCAGCATCATTAGAACTTTAAAATCTATAGATTATCTAGCAGTTGTCCAGAATTTTCTGATTAGCCAAACAGCAACACTAAAATTAAGCAGACAAGCAGCAGTCTGGCAATTCTCTGAGCAAACACACCCTATCAGAAACACACTACATTTAGTAACACAATGAAAAACAATCAAACATGGATGCAGAATCAAAAAACCTAATAATTTTTTAGCTGGGTATTACTGATACCTTTGGGTGATAAAACAATATAGAGAAATTAGTTCAGTCATTCAATTTTTACCATCATCCTGGAAAAGAACTAGTGCCTTTTACACCATTACTAGCATTCAGTAACACATCACAATATATACTATATACATAGACTGTAATATTTTCTTGAAACTCAAATTCTGCCCTTCTCCCAGCCTCTCCAGATTCTTCCTCCAGCCAAAAATACCTGCTGTTTTGATACAGCTCTAGCCTATGTGACCAATTTCTTATTCTGGGCTGAATCACTACAAAAGCCAGCTGATTGGATAAAAATAAAAAAAGAATGCTGAATACCATAGCAACTGGCTTGCAGCCTTGCTAACGTGCAGGAAGGACTTTTTACTTGAACAAGAGCTACAAGTGAAAACACCACGCCAAAATCAGATCTGGCATAATATCAACAACACAACAGAAAGACAGAAGTTATTTGACCCCTCCCCAGTCTCTTCCCTGTAATACCTTTTGTGCAGCAGTGAATCTTCAGGTCCTTATTAAAATACAGTTCAGAGAGCAAATTAAAATGTGTGCCATGGTATTGATTCTAAATATACATCAATACATGGCAGAATCTTTACCAAAACAAATAGGATTAAATGCTGAAAAATGAAGTTATGAAAGCAGAACAATAATAGAGCTTGATCTTCCCTTTCAATTAATAGTCGTATCATTTCATAACTAAAAGGATTAAAAGTTTCTGAAGAAACATCTCTAAATACAGATAACACTATAAGGCCTGATTTAGTGATCACTTTTAGGAACATATCAAAGTAGTCACTTAATGTCAATACCCTCAAAGAATTGCATCAAATCTCTAAGGAATGCATTTGAAGCAGCATATTGCTCTGGAATTACTTTAGGATTATGTGTTCAGGGCAAGGTTTTGGCACAGGGTGGGCTCTGTGAGAAGAGACCAGAAGCTGCCCTGTGTTGGACAGACCCACTGCTGGCCCAAGCTGAGCCCACAAGTGATGCTGGTGGCACCTCCGTGATAACGTATTTAGGAAAGTGTAAAAAACCAGTTCAGCAGCTGTGAGAGAGAAATGAGAAAACATGAGAGAACCAGCCCTGCAGGTGCCAGGGTCAGTGAAGAAGGAAGGGGCAAAGGTTCTGCAGGCACCAGAGCAGAAATTCCATTGCAGCCAATAGAGAAGACCATGACAATGCAGGTTGTCCTCCTGCAGCCGATGAAGGACCACAGTGGAGCAAATATTCACTCTGCAGCACATGGAGAACACCAAACCAGAATATGAGGAGGTGCCCTGAAGGAAAGTGCAGCCCATGGAGAGCCCAGGCTGGAGCAGGCTCCTGACAGGAGCCATGGCCCATGCAGGAAGCCCACACAGAAGCAGGTTTCCAGGCAAGAACTGTAGCCTGTAGGAGCAGCACATTCCTGATGGACTGTACCCCATGGAAAAGATTTATACTGAAGCAGTGGAGAAGGACCCATGTTGGAAAAGTTAATAGACTGTATTCCTCATGCTGAAGCATGGGAAGAGCATGAGGAAAAAGAGCTGCAGAGATGAAATGTTACAGACTGACAGCAACTCATTCTCCATTCCCCCTGCTCTGTTCAGGAGTGGCAGAAGGTGGTACGAAAGTTAGGAAGGAAAGAGGGAAGTTGAGTCTGAGAAAAGAGGGGGGCAAGGGGAAGGTGGTTTTAGGTTTGATTTTTTTTTTTTGTCACTAGCTTTCTGTATTTTTAATTAGCAATAAATTAATCTTTCTCTAGTCGAGTCCCTTTTGCCTGTGACAGTAATTGGTGAGTGATGTCCTCTCCTTATCTTTCATCTTACTTTCTTCCCCTGTGCAGCTGAAGAGGAGGAGTGAGAGCAGCTTGCTGGGCACCTGGCAGCCAGCCAAGGTCACCCCACTACCGAGTTCTTGCATTTGGGGAAAGGCATACATTTTCCCTCAGCAACTTGAGCTATGAAGTCTTTGCCTTGAAGTAGAGGTACCCATCTGTTCTAGGTCAGCTGTAATAGGTATTTACTGCATTGCACAGTAAAGAATCACAGCCCTGTCTCTTCTTCAACTATGTTTAGGGTGGCTTTACACAGGAGGCTCTATTTGCCTGCATTGTAAGAATGCTCACTGAGTTTGGCTTTACAGGCCAGGGAAAATGTCAGCTCTGTTCCTCTCTGTGCATCATTTAAGAGGTGTTCAAAACTTCTTATGAAGCATTATCAAGTGAGGACGACAAAATACAATACCCACAGCACAGCTACCTAAACTGCTTTTAATATTAGGGCTGATTTTTAAACCAAGTCAAAGTCCATAACTCCACAGTGTCAAATTGATTTACTTGGTCTATAAGCATAATTTCTGAGCTTTTACTGGCATTATGGGGTGTTACAAGCCACTCACACCCAGGAAAATCCATGTACTTTTTTGCAATTAAAATGAGGGGAAGAGCCTTACTTTGGGTTCCTGAAAACAGTGGCCTTGTTTCCTATTAAGGAAATAATGAACTATAGGGTATTATATCTGCTAATATGTTTTCTGTATCTGACTATGGCCAAAAAAATTTTAAGGTCTTTTGACCTCCAAACTCATGCAGTCTTACAGGAAAACTTTATTTTTCCAAGAAACTCCTACATCAGAGACCACAGACCTGGAATTAACAAAATATACTTTGGTTTTGGGAGGTGATTTCATCATACTGATAAATTGCTTGACATGTTCTGTACATGTTGAAAATGGGCACATTTCTGTTTCATCTCAGATCTCTGATGTATCATAATTCAGACATGAAATCAGCCTAATTTTAAACATACATCTGTGCTTGATCTGTACATAGCTCAAGATATGTCTGCATTAATAATATGTATATATATAGGATGAATATAGACTTTGTTAAACACTATCTCAGAAAGTTTGCATGCCCTTTATCTTCCAAAAGATACTTACTTTATTTCAAAGTCACACTTTTATTTACTTAACATTCCACAAAACATTGAAAAAATTGCTTATTTGGCTCCACAAACAGTAGACGTCAAAAGCAGAAATAAGTAAAAGAAGGACAAAGAGAGCCCAAGAAACTCAGCAAAGCTACATTCAAAGTTTTAGTTGCCTTTCATTTTAAAACATGTGAGTTTCCAATACTTCCCCTGCTCATCAGGTAAGAATGCCTGATGGGGTGATCATCACAGAGTGATCACTCTTACCCATTTCTCATACTTTCAGAATGAGATTTTATGGCTCGCTTCTTTTGATTTACCTTTGTTTTGTTTACAAGGGATGAAGCAAGGAATTTTTTTTCACTTGAGCAGCTATCCAGGAATTCACATCACGTGCTTTCTGACAAAATATGAAATAGTACTCTGTGGTTACTATTACACATGCAAGCACACTTTTTACAAAAAAGAACTATACATAAAGGTATGCTGGAAATACTGACATGCTCCTGGAAGTACAGCCCTAGCATGTGCAAGATCAGATTTTGTTCTCATGCCAGTAATTCTATTCAACTTATGTGAGTGACAATCTATTCTGTTCCCTAAAACTATAAATTTTCTCTGAGGAGTTTACAATCTTAGGTCAGAATCCAAATAATAAAGAGGACAGCCAGAAAAATGGTTATTCATTCTGCATACTTAAATGTACATACTCACTCTTGCCTATATAAATCAGAAAAATGTGGATCAAGGGCAGTAACTTCTTATAACAAAAAAGGTCAAACTCAAGGAGGACTGGGATACAAAACTGTCAGTGACCTCAGCTGTGAAACAAATCCTCCATGCTCAAATTGCCATGAAATCCATGACAAAGATCCAGCAGAGATCCAGTGACTGAAGAACACAATGATAAGGCCTAAACTAATACTCAAGAGTAACCATTGTAACAATGGCTCCAGCTGTTTCCAAGACGTTCGGAGAGGGCAACACAAATGCTCAGAATGTTGAAGGGAATGCTGATATTCTGTTACCCTTCATTTGCCTAGCAGAAAGGCATAATTTGAGCCTAAATACTTCCATTGTTCTTATTAAAATTTATTATGACAAAGTTATTATTAAGACAAAATAAGTATTTAATAATATTATCAGAAATTTTAAAACTAACTTGAACCACCAGTTTCTATATTAAAAAAAAAGTAAACTGCTTAGGAATACATATCTGCATGTCAGCCCAACTGATGGGTGTCTGGAAGCAACTCCTTCATGTGAAGGAAACTAGTGATAATGCTGTGGAAACTGCTCCTCCTACTAAACAGTAATGCTGATATATCTAGGGCCCAGGAAAAAATTACAAAAGTATTAAACACAAAAGAAGGTGTCTTAGCACAAGCACAGTACACTCAAAAAAAAACCAACTTCATGATCACAATTCAGTTACAGGAAAACATCTAAACCATTAAACAGATGTGCAGCATGCCGAGTCTTATGTTATTACAACCTTTTAATGTAGAGCCTCATTCTCTCCCGTAATATTTACGTTTCTGAGTTCAACAGTGAGTTGACCTAGGCAGTTCAAGGTGTTCTGCAAACTGAAGATGTTTGCTTGGTTAGTCTCAGAAGAAGCTGTGTTAAACCAGGAATTTAAAACAGACAGGTCTATCCAAACACCTTGTCAAAGATCCCCGGCATTACAGACAAAATCAGCAGCCCTGTAGAAATCTGTAATATTACTCTCTCTGAGAAGTTTTTCACCCTACTAAGAAAATGATAAACCATGGCAATGACATGACCTAATTTGCCAAAGGACACCTGTAGAATTTGTAGCTAAATAAGAAAAAAGACTCTTTATTTTAGATCAGTGAAAAGTGTCCATCTACACATGGCCACTAGTATAGAAAACAGAGTCAGTATCACTTCATTCAATTTTCTGTAGTCCAGTTAAAAAATACAAACAAAACAGTGTGTGCAATACAGTTGGTGCGTGAGACACAGAAAAAGGAGAAACAAAGAAAGAGAAAAAAGGCTTTACTTTTATTGTAGGTATTTAGGGTTTGTATTATCTGTGGGACATCTCAGACTCCAAATAACAACATTCAGAACATGCACTGTCTACATATACCACTTCCTCTAAGACACAGCTGTTTTGAAAAGATTTTATTGACTGCTTGTAAAGTGACAAAATACAATCAGTGAACTGTAGACACCTTTATCACATTTGCTTTTTGTAAATTCCAAGGTCCATTGTCATAAGGGATTCCTGTAACCAGCCATCTGGGATGAAAACAAAAATAAGTGACAGGCATCCCTACCTCCCAGTCCATCTCCAGAATCAACCTCATAGATGCTCTCCCCTTCCATATTGTCTTTAGGATGCAGCAGAAAGCAATATCTTCCTCAAGTGATTTGCTCAGGCTCCAGAAGGAAGCTGAATCCACCCACTCTGCAGCCAGCAGGTGATATCTTTCAAATAAAAACATAAGAACAAAGCTATTTAGCCACCTCTGGTATACAAGAGATTAATTTAATTTCACTTAATTTCTCCCTTAAACCCTCAACTTTTCAAGACTGTGTGTCAGTTAGTTCTACATCCAACACTGCAGCTCCTTATATCAATACAGTCTCTTCAGTGGGTATCTGAGCTTCTTTTCCCTTGTAAATTCAATGGTGATTCACAGTTCAAACCCTCCACCCAATATAAAGAGGTTACATCAGTCCAAATTCCAGGACTCTGTTAAGGTGGAAAGGTTCAGCACAGATCCATGCTCATTGATATGGCCTGACAGGACTAGGAGCAATATACTATATACCCACATGATTAGCTCTTCTCTGGCACACAGAGTACTGTGAAACCAAATTACATGCAGTTTTCAAACAACTACACAGACTGAAAACACACAGATCATGTGGGTTCACCTTCTTACAACTCTTAGGGTTATTTTAAGTATAGGTGGAGAGAGAGTACATCAGTTTAGCAATGGATTTGATTGGCAGATGACTATCAAGATGCAAAGTGCAAAGATGGGTGTGGACAAAAGAATAAACCCACCTCATGGTTTACTTAAGAGAAGGACAATAAAGGAGCAAAATTTCTTTTCCTTAAATTGAGCCTAAATAGCTGATTGTTTTGCTATACTGTCTGGTGTAGCTAGTTTTTACCAGCACCTCCTCTTTCTGAATAAAAGAGAAACAACTGTCAATTAATTAAAAGAAGTACTAAGGAGTCAGGAAACATCCTCACATTAGTGCCTTTGAGAGGCAAAAAGAGACAAAAAGCAATCAGGACAGCATGGAGTTACTAGATTAGTTTTGCAGCAAGTGGAGAACTGTCACGTGTCAGACGCCCATGATCTAGACAGCAAAGCAAGAATGAGCTCCAACACTCATCTAAGTGTAAGACTTGTAGTATGATTATTTTTAAAACAAAGGAAAACAGAAACCAAAAGGCATCCAAAAAGAGCTCTCTGCCACAAATGAACTCAGACAGGCCAAGAACAGAAAACACAATGAGAGAACATGATCAAGTATATGAGTGATGTGATACATAAAACTGTTCAGGTATCATTAGTAACTTTGAGCTAGTCATGGAGCAATGTATTAGCTGTTTCCTTGCCAGTTTCAAATGAGCAAATAACAACTAATTTCTATTTGCAAGGCCTTCTCTTTTGCTTTTCCATGTCACTAGGAAAGCACTCAAATTGTCCCATGCAACTATGTCTTATTGAAGGTGTGGAAGCGGGAAAAAAATTTTGTATTAACATGAACTGCCTTGCATTCAACATGAATTCCGTTCTTCAACTTCCTATCAACAAGAAAGCAATAAATACTATAAACAAATCAGTATTCAGACATCAGGTAAAAGAAATCAACAGTTCAAGTATTACATCATTTTGTTGACAAAAAGAAGAGCGTACCTAGAAGTCTCACACCAGATGACCTCTATTTCTTCAGCTTCTTCAAGCATCTCTCTCAGCATCTGCATGTTTTTGTTGATTTTCTGCTGGTTGAGCCAGTGTAGGTGTATGCCATGTAACAGAACATGCATGGCACTGTAAAACACTGAGCAGAATTCCAATGAAGTGAAAACTGTAGTACAGCCATATTACGCTGCTGATGCCTCTTCTTACACTTGAATCAGCAATTGAAGGTGTTCTTCTAAATCTGCCTGCATGTTTTTCAGAAGGTCTGCTACTGCAGTTTGCCACAGAGTGAAGACTCAGAAGGGATCCGCCATAATGCTGATTTTTAGTGATGAAGTATCCATTGCAAAAATTTGGTAAAAAAAAAAAATCCATACTCTTAATTTTAAAAATATGAAAATACTTACCAAATAAATAAATTGAACACAACAGTAATAGTACCAAGCTCTGGCTGTGTATTTACACCTGAAATAAGTATGCTCCAAATGCTGATTTAGGATACTCAGAAGAACATTAACAATCACAGATGCTGTTTATAAAAGCAAATGCCCTCAAGCAATGAATATTGGATTCCCATGATCAAAGTTCTACTGTCAATGTCACAGGATTTAGTGCTACTTTTTCTAGACAAGTGGGTCAGATGAACAATTAACCATAATTTTAAAAAGTCAACCACAAGCCTTCAAATGTAAGAACTTTTCTTGCAAGTTTGCTTTTGGAAAGGTCATCTTATTCTGCTGAGATCTGGGTTTTTATGATGAATGCTACAGTCCTCCTGCACAGTAATACAGAAACATGTTTGTATAAAGTAACTGACCAAATGACATTGTGCACTGTCTAGAAACTAAACATTACATTTTCACCTGGGCCTTATGCCTGCATATGTGAGAAAAAAATAATTTGTGCCCAGCATAAATGCCTGCTTCTACATCTACTTAAACACAGCTGTTGCACAACCTAATGTGTTCACTTATCTGTAAACAAAAATGTGTGTCCTTACGAAAAATCCTTCAAGTGTCTCATTTTTGTCTTACACTGATTAACTAAATGAAGTCTGCATGCCTTTATCAAAACCTGTAGGTGTAGAAAGTACTAAATTTCAAGACAGTCAATGCATAGGGGTTGATTACTAAAATTAAGTACCAGCACTGAAAAATACAAGCATTTCAGTGCAAGATTACTAAGACAGTAAGTGGAACCAAAGTCTCCACTGCCTAGTTAGAAAATGACTATTCTTATTCTTATGGAAAATTGAGATTAAAAGAAGATAAGCAGAAGAAAACCTGTTTTAAAATAATTTATTATTTTATATACATTTAATTATGCAACAAATTAATTGTTTTTTATTACATGCTTGCTGTCTCTTCCCACTTGGCGTCCGTACCAATATTGCTTTTAATAGCATTTCACTCATAGCTGAACCTTTGGGGGGTGGGGGGGAGGCACTGTTAGTAGATACAAAACCCCCTATTGTTCAGGTCTGTGGCTAAGAAAACTTTTAATTAAAACTGAAAGCAACACTACTGAAATCTAGAGCTGCTCAAATGTAATCACAACAATGGAGTAACCACAGAGGTGGAATTTTTAGTAAAGAACTGCTTCATGCTTGGCTGTGTGTTTACCCCCTGTAAAACAGAGAGAAAAACCTGAAATGTTTCAAGTCAGTCCTTCCACAAAGGAAAAATTCCACAGTAGAGACGCAGAGAAGCACGAGTAAAGTTGTTTTAAAACAGAATGCAGCAACAAGCTTGATACTTTTAAATTACAGAACATTTGATACCTACATTACAGGACTCCTTTGGTCACACAGTTTCATTGTTTGGAAACTTCTTGATCATCTTGCTCATTCAAATCCTTCTCCCTACTAACATCATACAGTATGTCCCATTTTCCATTATCAAAACAGAGAATAAAGCCATGTGACCCAACCATCATTTGGTGCTGTCATCTGGTCCTTGATGAAAATGCTATCATGAGAGGGAAAAAAACCAATGAACCTGTTTACTTAATTCTTAGAGAAGTCTTAGGGAAGATGTTTCTGGTGTTGAGGGAATGTGACACAGAAGGAGGCTCGGGAAGAGTCTCAGGAAGACCAGTTGTTCACAACTTCTGCCTGAGTGCAGTTCACAGAACCCTCCTTGTCAGAGCAAGGCAGCAGGTGGCGGAGGGATGAAGTTGGGAATGCATAACTATTTGCATGATTTATATTTTTCTCTCAGAGTGGTTAAAAAAGCCTCACTGCTGTTAAAACCCAAGCCAAGGAGCTATGTTCCCAAGCAGATGTGTGGACAAAAGAGTAATAGATAATTGCTGTCTTCAGCTCTGTCTTCTTCAGACCAGAGCCTGGCTCCAAGTGCTGTACAGTGGGGTGCAGAGAAATTGCATATGCATCCAAGAAAACCCAATCCAATGTAAATGACTGCAGTCCCGTGATCTTTCTGAAATGACGTGGTTTGCCCTCCGGCTGCAGATATTGGGTTTTGCAGCATTAATCCCCACTAATGTAACATAATAATACCACTGGAGTATATGTACATTTTGATAACAACATATGAAGAAGCACAAATTGTGTTACAAAAATCCAAGTATGATAAGAATATTTATATTTGCACACTTTAAACCTTCAGGGAACTTGACAAGTTTAATTCTCCAATTAAAGTCAGACAGACCACAGTTTTCTAGATTTCATATCAAGTGCCGAGATAACAAACAAGACAATTAAAATGCAAAGGGAAGACTCAACTCACTGAAACACAGAATCTTTGAATGGTATGGATTGAAGGGACCTTGAAGATCATCTAGTTCCAACCACTTACTATGGCCAGGGACACCTTCCACTAGACCAGGTTGCTCAGGGCCCTGTCCCTGTCTTTGAAGGCTTCCAGGAATAAGGCAACCACAAATTCTAGGGGCAACCTATTTTAGTGTTTCACCACCCCCACAGAGAATAATTTCCTCCTAATATTCAATTTAAACCTCCCCTTTTTCATTTTAAGGCCATTCCCCCTTATCCTGTCAATATATACCCCTGCTAAAAGTCCCTCTCCAGCTCCCTTGCAGCCCCCGTCAGGTACTGGAAGGACACAATGAGGTCACCCCAGAGCCTTCTTTTTTCCAGGCTGAACGTCCTCAATTTTCTCAGCCTTTCCTCACAGAAGAGGTGCTCCAGCCTTCTGAGCATCTTTGGGTGCCTAAGTCACCTAGCACACTTCTCTGCTAACTCAAAGACCCCAGCAGTCTCAAACACGTTGTACGTGCACTTTTTCAAACAAAATTTTTCACAACCAATTCCTACATAAGCCCAAACTTCTAGGCTGCAGCTAGACAGATGTTTCTCAGGTGTACACTGTCAACTCCTGCCCATAAATCTCTGAGGGTGGTGCCATACCTGCTTCTGAAAAGATTCTGTTTCTCGAAGTTTACCATCAAATGGATCTACAATGAATTATGAGTGATCTCTCAGTCCTGTCTCTGCAGGCAGCCAACCTCACATAAGGAGTCCTGCCAAGCTAGTTATTTTTGCTTTCTCTTCATTTCACTCATTTGTTGTAGGAATTTATTCAAAGTTAATGAATCAGTCCAAAATTCTTCATACATATTTCAGTGTTTTTCAAAAAAAGATATCTACATTTTAGAAATGGGCATAAATCTTATATTCAGTCAGGCATGACCATGCTTGAGTTGTCCTGCAGTAATACATTAACAACAAGCCTTCCTGACTACCAGACCTGATAATCGTAATTCCTTCCTAACACGGCTTTCAGTGAGACTTTTTTATTATTCAGAGCCAGTCTGAGTTGAATAGATTCACTGTATATCGCTGCAAAGCTGCATTTTTTTGAGGTATCTCCATATGGAAATCTCAATGAAGTCAAAAGGAAGTTTGTTACAGACATGGGTATTTTAAACACTGACAAAATCCTCACTTTTCAATACATTAAAATAAGCTGCCACTCAAAATTTTACAAAATATGGTCAAGTGCTAACTGGTTTGCTGGGAACAGCCATGAAAGGAGATTTGTGTATTCTAATCCTGAAAATGCAGTTTGGGGAAGGGATAAAAATCATAACCAATAGATGAATTTCACAACTTCATTCCTCCAAAATATCCATCTGAATTGGCAAGAGGGGTGATTTCTGAGGTACTTCATTTCCACACACGGTTTCCTTAATAAAGTTTATATTTCAAACCCTTACCTGTTTTACTCACCAAACTGTTTTACTCCTCACAAAGCTCTTGGCTTTCTTTACATACATACTGTGACCACTGTCAGAAAGTTATTTGATGCACTCATGTGCAAAGGGTTGGCAATTCAGCCATTGTTTTAGCAGAACAGAGTACTACAAAACCTTTGACACTCTACTCCACCACAAGCCAGTGCCATAAGGTAGAGTGTGGACTGTGCACTGCAAAACAAGAGTTTCCATCAAGCTAACACAATATTCTCTGTTATCTTAGAAAAATAATCTTGCCATTTGGTTCCTCTGCTAATAGCAGAAACAGTAGCTTTGACATGTGAAGAAGCAGTAGAAGCCAAGCTAGTATTTTTTTAAAGCCACCTGATGATGCTGACAGTGATCTGGAAACATACACTACATATTATGGTTGCTGTTCTAGGCATACTAATTCAATAACAGAGGGCAGGATATAATATCAGAAATATTTTCTTTAAAGATGTGTCTAAGAAGCCAATTTCTCCAACTTGAGAATTTATTATGTAGTCAGTAGGAATCTGTGTATTGCTGCAAGGATTCATGAAAGAGTGAATTTGACATTTACACAAATTGATTTCTGCATACAGTTAAGCTCCACTACTGTTACCAACACAAAGCACACCTTAAAAGCAAAACCCAACATGACAACCCACAAAAAACCCCATAAAAACACCCCCAGAACATACCTCCTTGATAAAGTAAATTTTCAGTTCAATCTAAATATAGTCTTCAGCTTAGAAAGATCATGTGTTTCACATTAGAGACAATGCTAATAAAACAGCAGGATTTTTCTATTTCTAGTATCACTGTTTCCAAAGAAGAGAAACTATATTTCATTTTGAAACCCACATTCCTATTGCAATTAGCAATGACTCTAGAAGCATATAGTAAAAAAAAAAAAGACTAATCAAGACACTGATCAAAACATGATTTGAAGGAAACTGTACAGGAAATCTGAATTTAAAAAAGATAAAATCATAATAAGAAAGCAAAAGTGAAATAAAAAACTACCATCTTCATTACTAGCATAGTTTTACTTAGTAGTCTGCAGCACAAAACCCATTTGCTTTAAGTTTTAGCTGAAGGTCTAAATGAAGCATGCAATACATACAGAGTATTTTCTCATTTGCTTTAACATTAATTTTCAAGACAATGTTGAAAAGCTGAATTTATGCCCAGCTGTAGTCTTTATAACCAACCAAGAGAAATTTAGTTTGTATGCTAGAGCAACTGTGGAAATCAATTCTTAATCTATGACCTTGCTTACCACAGCTTGAAGCCTTGCGATAAATAAATGCCTTGAGCCACACACAAGAAACATTTAGTGAATCAGAGACAAATAACACAAATCTATATGTGTGTATATAGTATTAGAAAGGTCATATAAAATACAATATAGTCTTTTTTCTTGCTCTAACATACTAATGTTTGAAAGGCAGGACCTGGTAATTGCCTGCATTAACATCCAGGTGGTGAACAGTCATGGGTACCTATTTTCTTTTCAAATTACAGTGTTCATCCTTTTAGAGGACTCCTTGTAATCCACCTTTTTTTTAGTGTGGAAAATGCTAGAATGCTTAGAAATCTCTGAAAAATATCTATTTTCTTTGTCCTAGCATATACAAAGACTTTCTCTAAAGCATATTTAAGCTTCCTTGTGAACACTGTGCAGTGTTTCATCACTAACAACAGGAAAACAAATGCCAGAGCTCATGTGTTAACCTGCACTTAGTCACAATTACCCTCTTTTATAAGCTGAATATCTCAAATCCTCACCCCACATGTTATTACTTATTTCTCACTGGAGTACAAGCCAAAAGAAAAAAAAGAACCTATAGTAATGTCTCTTCATTAATATTTCACCATTAAAATTCACAAAAAAATCCTGTAAACAAACCTGTACGTCCTTAAAAACACACCTTCCATTCTTCATGTATTTGATTGACTGTAGATTTAAAAATCGAGTACAACATAGCGCTAGTTCAGCTAATTTCCCTCTTTTGATTGTCTCCTTCCTGAAACACTGAAATTCAAATGTGACTGTGACTGACACTCCTTTTAAGATTAGCATGGCATTATTAGTTTGCACAGCAGGTGACCAAAGTAACTGTTGGAAAGGTTTCCCTTATTTTAACCCTAAAGGATGTAATCTAATATGAAAAGAAAGAATTTGGAGGCTCACAATTACCTTTGAATTGGAATTGTACAAAGAAACCAAAGCAGAAAGAAGACTTGTTTTCTTTAAATAAGAGCTGCAGTCAAGGTAGACCATTCAGTCCTTTCTAATGTTAACATTTTTGCAGATCCTGTAACACTCCATATTCAGAACAAAAGCTAGACTTACACTGAAATTATCAGGCTCATCCTACTTCATTCTACCTGTGAGCATAGGCATACCTAATTAACATCCACAAAACAACTCAGGAGACTTCTGAACTTCTGTCCTCAATGTATGGATTTATTCCAGTCTAAGGGCAACTTTTACAAATACGATGCCAAGTGTTGGTCAGAAGTGATGCCTGGAAGTAGAGAAACTTTCCACAGGAACACAATAGTTTTCATACTGAAAAATAAGCAGCATTTGACCATACCCGAGAAGAAACTACTCTTACCAACAGCTAAAGAAGAGCAGGAGGAAGCACAATCTCGTGCATGCTTTTCTCAAAAGCAGGTATTTTAGCTTGGCAATGACCTTTTTAATACCTAGCTGGAGTGACACACTCACATTTCAAACTGAAGCCTCTCAGGTAACAGCAGCATTCTGCAGACACAGAAGCACATGAAGGTCTCAAATTCCCAAATACTTTGGAAATGACACTAACCAGAGTTCTCCACAGTGGTTTGTGGGAACCACTCAGCATGGCCACTGCAGAAGTGGGGAAGCCCACACAGCCCTCCTGGGTGGCCACGAGCTGCACAGCCTGCAGTCCCCCACCAACCTGAGACCCTCAGCACTGAGCAGCAGTCACTACCAACTCCCTACCCAGCTCCACCTGCTATGTCCTATCAGGCATTTTAAATTAGTCTCCGTGTTAGAGACTTAAAGGCAGCTTGTTCTAACTGCAGGAGAGTTGCTTGGTGTATTAATTTGCATTGGCAGAAACTACTTCCCCACTAACAAAGCAACAAATTTACATTACCATCTGTAGCTCTTTACAACCAATGACCCTTACAAAACAAGTTAAGATTTAATATTTGTGAAACAAAGCCAAGTATTCACTGATGCCTTTGTATCAGCTTAAATGACTAATTACTTTAATCAGGAAGCTCAAAAGATAATGAACTTGATTTATTATAAACACAGGGGCTTGCCCTCTTATAAAAATGACTTCCTCCACAGTTCAGGACACATATTGATTTATGGCACTACTTGTAATTCTCTTATTGTTAAATTTAATAATAGGTGAAAAATGAATTAAAAGTAAACTGGGAAAATACACATTCCCAATACAACTTCACCCAATTCCACAGCAATACTCATACATTATGTATATCCCAGTATTTCACTAACAGTAAAAATACAAAACTGTTTTGAAAAACATGCAGTGAGTACAAGATTCATTTGGTCAAGATTAGAGAAAGAGTAATTTTTGGCTTTCTCTTACATGACCCCTCATTATTTAGTGATACCTGACATCTGTTGCTGAGACCAGCTGAACTCAATTCAAATCCAGTTTATCTAGGAATAACTGAGTGAGTCATAAAAAATCTCTGAGGATAGATTATGAATCAATTATGCCTTAGAATTCCATCAGAGACAGAGAGACTGAGTCTGTCTGGAATCTGGTAGACAAGAAAATAACATCTTTGCAGAAAAGCCACTTTGGAGAGCACTTTGCTCTGTCCTGACCCCTGCACCATCAGTCCTTTACCTCACTGAAGGGCCATTCATGGACAGAGAGAGCACTTAAGGCATGTCAGGTCCCCATGACACGGCTTATAGATTAACTGCATTACATACAAACTACACAACACAGTGACAAACTTTACTGTACAGATCTTTTAAATAAACATTAAAACATTCATGTCAAATCTACCTACACGAAGATTAAAATGCTTAGGACTGTCACCCATGTGAAGTCCTCTAAATTTCTCCAAAGAAGATGACTGCCATGAATTTTCTCTTTCTGCATATTTATGTTGCAGAGTTTTGAGGAACCCTGAGGTGCATTTCTATATATTTTGCTGAAATGTTTTTCATAGCTCACTGGTAACCAACGAAGTTCTCTGGCTTAAGTTTTTTGAGTAATCACTGGAGTGCCAGGGTATTCAAGGACACTGTCACACAACTGAGTATGAGTACAGCTGCTCAGTTATTATAGAGGTAATTATTATTATTGCATCGTTATTTGCAGAAAATAATTAAAAAGGGCAACGTGAGACTATTTTAAATGTGAAGAATGTTTTCAGGGACTGGATAATCAGCTCAGTCTACATTCAACTCTGGAGCTCAGCTAAAACAAATCATATTCCTCAGGGCACCGCAACCAATGGATTATCATAAGACAAAGACACTTGGCAGCCAGGTTCCTATCACAGCTGCTTCTTGTGCTGACCAGTCACCATGACCTCATGTTCCCCCTGTTTTAATACATCCTCATACGGTCTCTTTCTCGTCTCATACTTAACACTACATTCCTCTGGGCAGAAACCACCTCCCTATGTGTTTACAGACCCAGCTGTGCCTAGTGACTCAGTGCTATCACAGTTTAAATAACAGGAAAGATATGTATCTGATCCTGATTTAGGGAAGAGTTGAACAACACATTAGATTAAATCTCTGCATTATCAAAGTCCATGGAAATCTTTATTCTTGAGATTAGGGTTTTTCACATTGTATCGTCATGTTGGTATCTTCTTTCTACAAACCTTTTTCAACCAAAAAATAATTTAGTCACCCATCAGTTCTGATACTTTTGCAATTATTACCACAACTACATCAAATGTGAGTAAGAGTAGTAATTTCACCGGCACTTCTGTCAAATAATCTCTTATTTATCTCCTGCATTTCTTCCAAGCCTTGTGGCACAGAGAGAAAGTCCCAGAATTCAAACTGGAATTCTGCAATTTGAAAGATATCCATCACAAGATTACTAAAAGATATCTGCTTTGGTCCATGAGGGGCACACAGGGGACTGACCTTTGCTCTATTCTGTAATCACTCACTGATGACCAGATACCAAACCCCACTCCCACGAAGCTGCAGAAAACCACCCACTACTGCAGTAATTACAGCAGAGACCAGAAGGCATGAGATACATACCAATGTAAGACAGAGTTTCATCGGGCTTGGTTAGCTCAGTTAGCTCTGACAGCCTGTGAGAAGTCTGGGAGATACTTATCCAATGTCCCACTGCAATCATGGTTGTCTGAAACTGCACACATCATTTTTAAGGACCACTGATTAAGATAGTTTATCTTCTTTGCTGGATTTTTAACTCATGTAAATGCCTTACAAATAAAGGTGCCCCCATTCCATAAAGTGAACCATCTGGAGTTCTTTTTTTTTTTTTTAATCCACAGTGTTGGAGGTCAGGCAGAGAACAAGCGTTCAGGGGAGGATTTGGAACAACTAAAAAGGAATGAGAAATATGGATTCAAAAAGAATTAATACAAAAGAGGAATCCTCATCTGCAAAATGAAGTTCCACTATTTTACACCAAAAAAACCCATTAATTACTAAACACATATTCACTGGTTAAATCTGGGTTAATGTGCTGGTTTTGGCGGGGGTAATTTTCTTCACAGTGGCTAGTATAAGGCTACGTTTTAGATTTGTGCTGAACACAGGGTTGATAATATAGAGATGTTTTTGTTATTGCTGACCAGCACTTACAGAGAGCCAGGGCCTTTTCCGCTTTTGGTATGGCCACGCTGACAAGGAAGTGGAAGGTGCATAGAAAGCTGGGAGGAGACACAGCCAGGACAGGTAAAAAGGGATATTCCAGACAATGTGACATCATGCTCACTGCATAAAGTGGGGGGAAAAGGAAGAAGGGAGTGACATTTGGAGTGATGATGTTCGTCTTCACAAGTCACTGTTGTATGTGATGGGCCCTGCTCTCCTGGAGATGGCTGAACACCTGCCTGCCCATGGGAAGCAGTGAATTAATTATTTGTTTTGCTTTGCTTGTGTGCGTGGCTTTTGTTTTTCCTATTAAATTGCCTTTATCTCAACCTATGAGTTTTCCAGCTTTCATCCTTCCAATTTTTTCCCTGATCCTGCTGGTGGGGGAATGAGTGAGCAGCTACCTGGGACTTGGCTGCCAGAGAGGGTGAAACCACAACAGTTCTGTACAGAACTATTCTGGCATGAGAGTGGTGCTACAGAGCAACATTTACTGGCATCCTGAAGATCATCCCAACCTGCAAAACTGTCTTAATTGTGAAATGCTTTGAACAAAAAATTTATATAAAAGCTTATATTTTAAAAGGTACTTCTGTTATTGCAGCATTAAGACTGGAAACTCACTCTTCCAGGCATTTATTTTGTAACAAACATTTAATTTCATATTGGGTTATGTTTGACAACTCTCATGGGGAGCTAAACACTCTGCTTTGCCACTACTGTGATTTCTGACACAAAAAATATGAAATAACTCTGAAAATGATAGATCAGGTTCACTAGCAGGCTTGTTCTGCTGAGCTCAGCAAGAGAGAAAGGCTGCCTGGTATCAGTCACTCCTAGAGGCTATTCTGACTTGCACTTGCTGGCAAAAGTCCTTCAAGGACCATCTGCCAGCCAGAACAGTGGGGGGCAGGGGGGGAGTCGTTCATGTACACATTCAGGTACTGCCAAGTCCTTCCCAATTCTCAAAATCTTCAAACAGTAGAAGCTACCACAAGCAATATTTAAGATGTCAGTATGCCAGTTTTTTCTTCTGTGGAATCTTCAATATAGAAGCACGCCACCAGTAGAGACAAAGAGAGGTTACATAGAAAGAGAAGAAGAAAACTGAACAGAAAAAGTAATTTATCTTTTACGTTCAGAATATTATGGTTATGGTCACAGGACTATGGTCAACATTATCAAGCACTGCAGGATAACTATACTGAAAAGATACATCTCAAAACACTTATTGGAAAGGCAGGGGGACACATCACATATACACAACAGATGTTTGCACACTAAGCTCATATCCTCAAAAGTGCTGATACAGGTCTATTTATTTAACTTATTACTATAAAAACACATAATAATCCCAAAGCATTCAAAATAGGAAATGCATAGCCGCTTATGTTCCAATAAGAGAACATTCTGTTTCCCTCAATCAGATTTAAAGAGGCAGATCAAAGAGAAAACATCTAAAATTAAATGCAAAACCTTATTCTGATTTGAGAAAAAAAAAATCATATACTACAAATACATAGATATATACCCTTTACATATATGCATATACATACATATTGCAAAGTTAGAGATTAATTGGCTTAGCCTGTTCTGTTATGTGTAACCATTCCATGCTCCTAGTTTTATTTTTCTGTAAATGCACCCTTGAAGGCATCAGCTTGTATTGAACAGCAACAGCTGTTCAGCTCTTAGCATGATTAGGATTTTCTCCCTCTATGGTACTGGACAAAGAGTATGGTGATCCTAAATGAGTGCACCCTACAGTTTTACTATTAAAGCCTTCTCTTCGTTCCCACCACGCATCTCTGTCTCTATCCCACTATTCATCACATACTTTTAAGTGACATCTAACAGTTAGATTATACTCAGTCTTAGACACAGCCCATGGAAACCTTCACCTGAAATTAGTAATACTGACTTCAGGGAAATGTTTGGTTTCATACCACAGTGCTCTCTGCCCTCTAGCACAGTACCGGATCTTTTAAAGCAGTGAGCAACAACAGAAGTTTTTCCCTATCATCAAATCTTCAGTTTAGGTTTTATGTTTACTTGGAAGAAAGAAAGAACAAAAGAACGAAAGAAAGGAAGGAAGAAAGGAAAGAAGAAAGGAAGAAAGGAAGGAAGAAAGGAAGGAAGAAAGGAAGGAAGAAAGGAAGGAAGAAAGGAAGGAAGAAAGGAAGGAAGAAAGGAAGGAAGAAAGGAAGGAAGAAAGGAAGGAAGAAAGGAAGGAAGAAAGGAAGGAAGAAAGGAAGGAAGAAAAAGGCATACTTGGCTGTCCAGATGAAGCACAGTGTAACTGGTGACACACTGTCTGTAGAAAATGTAAAACAAGTTCCTGTTCTGCAAGGAAAATTCCAAGCTAACCAGTAAGCCCCAGTCAGGTGAGAAGTAGATCTGCTTGCTGACACCATTTATAAATCTCTCCAGGATGGGAGAGGCTTTAGTTTTGTTTTACAGTGGCTTTTGCTGATCTATTGATATCAGTCACGCCTCCGCTCCCCTTTTCATGCAGTTCTACAGCCAACTGCCTGAAACATCAGTTCAGCTGTTTCTTTCGCACATTGATACTACAAAACTGATCCTGTGAACAGAGAAGATGTTTTCTGTATCTAGCATTAACACAGTAGCATTTTCTTCATTTATGTCCTGTTCCTGTGAAGGGAAGCCAACAGCAGGATCAATGTGTGGAATAGATCTCTACGACACAGCCTCATCTCTAAGCAGAGTTTCAGCACACAGACTCTATGTAACCAAGCCAACAGCATAAGCAAACAAGTATAAATATTAGGGAAAAAAATACCATCATTAGGAAGGTACTAGAAAATAATGATCTCTATCAGTGTGAAACCAGCAGCACCACAGATTAAAATAATGAATTACTTGTAGGCAAGGCTCAACTCAATTTGCTTCCCAGCTTCCTTTACCTTGTGAAGTGCTCAGTTCAAAACCAGAATGAGATCTGCTTTGAACTTGTGTCAGATTCCAGTCCAAGTTACAAGAAAACACACACTTGCACCATCTCCAGCAACAGAGATTACTCCACACAAGAAATTCCTATACACTTGCTAAGAGGTTCAAGGGTGAAGGCAGCAGGTTCACAGTACACTTGTCACAGTCACTGCACTGTGAGCTGTAAAACCAGGAACGGCAAAGTACACAGGCCATAACATCAGTTTTATTCTGCAAAAGCTTTTAGCCAAGAGGGTATTTTATGGGGGGAGGGAGATGCAGAAGAAAGCAGGGAGAGGGAAGGAAGAAGCAGCATCAGCATTAATCTAGCAGCACTCACCCTACAGGGCTCCCAAAGGTCTCCCAGTATCCTCTGCACTATCAGGGACAGCACAACCCATCAGCCACTAGGCAGGAGTGGGGCATGAGACAATACTGAATCAATTACTTCTAATCAGACCTTCAAATTATTCCCAACCATTCAGAACTTGGCAGCCAAACCTCAATTTAAAACAAACAAAAGAAATAAAACCAACCCAAAATCCTAAGAGAAACACAACCACAAAACCTATTTACAATTGAAGTTTCCTTTCCAATTACACATCAATTCTTCTGAATGTTTTTTCATGGTCCTGGAGGTTAAAGAATACTGTCCCATTGTGCTCTACCTGACATAAATTGGCAGCCTTCAATCCAGCACTCTCATAAAATTAAGTAAACTAGCAGAGAGATTCCTTTCTCACAAACCAACAATGCTGGTGTAAACACTAGTAAAAAAAAATCTCAGAATTAAAAAAAAAAAAAATTAAAAAAGGCAATTGCCATCCAGAATAAATGTAATTCTTAACTTATCTCCACTGCTTCCATCTTAAAGAACAAACAGGATATTGCTCTCCCAACCTGGTCACAAACTGCCAGAATACATTTTTTCATTCTCTCCTACTTAATTATCAAATCAAGCTTTTTTATCTTTTGACAAACCACAGAGCAATATAAATGGCACAAGGTCATTCAGCACTTAGCACACAGATAGGAACTGATAGACTGTTAGAGCAAAACCTCTAAATTCCAGCTAACAACTCAGCTCGTAAGCTCAAATCAATTTCCCGGGATTTGAATCACTGGGGCTTTTTTCATTACAGATTAATAAAAATTAAGGGATTGATTAAAATTTAAGTGCTTTTTAAGATGCATCTGTCCTTTGAAACAAATTAAGTTTTCTTTTTCCTGAAGCATATTCTTAAGAATTTTTAAAAAGGAACATATTTCCTCATTTGCTTGATCTCCCTGTAAGAGCCTAGAGTATTTGATTAAGCAAAAGAAAATCTACAAAAATCCACAGCCTCCTGGCACAACAACCATTAAAGTGCACAAGAAATTCACTATCAGCTCCAAATGCAGATTAGATGAGCTTAAGAAAGAAACTATAAACAGTATTTAAGTGCAAACAAAGCTTCCTTTTGCACTAGAAAATCTGAAGATGCTAAGGGTCTCAGTATTTACTCTATTAATTTTTCATTTGCTGCATACTAAAGTAGAAAAAACTTACGGAAAACTTAGATTTCATCAGCCTCAATAATCTTGAGCTGTTAAATCTCATCAGGCTTCCTAGGAATCGAAGAATGACAAAAACAAAAACCATGGGGTTTTGTTTTGCAGTTGATCTGATAGCATGACTTTGTGAAAACTCAGCTCATTTGTGAGTCAGGATTTTATGGGATGCAGAGAATGATGGTTACCTGTGTTGTCATTATGATAATCAGATGGCATTCTCATAAGGCTCCTGAAAGAGGACTTACACTCTGTATCACCTTTTCATTTTTTGTCTGCATATCTCATCCTGTGTATGCAGCAATTTTTTGGTTGAACTGTTTTCAACATCTGAGTTCAAATACCCTGCTACAAGATTAAAGGTGACACTCTCAAAAGCAATTTCAATACGCCTAAATTTTCTAGGCACTCAAAAGAAAATAATTAAATGGGTGAAATTGTTATTGTGGGACTTGGGGGACTATTGGCTTGTTTTTTCCTTGCACAGGGTCTGCTACAAATACATATTACCTGCATCACTGGAATATAGAAAGACTTAGGCAGGGTTGGCTCTATGTGTGCACAGAAAAATGTACTGCCTGCCCTGTAAGAGTTCACAGCAATGGTTCCACAATGAGTTCCATGTGTGGCAATGCTTAAACCTTAACAGATGCCATAGTATTGCTGCAGATCACTAAACAAATTTAAAACCAAGCATTTTTCACATACTCTGTTATACAGCTGTTGACTCATAATGGTATCTTGTCACAAACTGCTGGACTAAAACTGTGAACCTAAAGACTGATGGAGGGTAAAAACTTAGTCCTTTATGAAACGCAGAGAGACATGTGACAAATTCCTTCCTACTATGCCAATAATTCTAAACAGTAACATGATAGAAGCCTGTGATAACTATGTGATAAGTCTATGAAGTCAGCTGCACAGCCTGATAGTTGAGCAATGAGATTTCATTTCCGGTAACTTTGGTACTTTAGCCTCCCTTTTACTTACAGATGCCAATGGCATAACATTTTGATTAGAAGGCATTTCCTTCTGCTGTATCTCAGTAATTTATTTTTAGAAGTCCATTGCTGACACATGAAACATTTCTAAGTGCCTCAAATAAACATTCCTTTTGAACAATCTAACATTACACAGTTCCTTCCAGATCATCACACACAGAACAATATACTCCACCCTAGCTCCAAACCTGCTAGGGAAATGCTTTTCAAGATGGATCTCCAGAAGACTGGGAATAAGCAAAGTCCCTTCTGGTTCTATTATAAACACAGATCTATATTAACTTCAGACAGAAAGTTAAAAAAGGAACAACATTATAGCATGGGGGTTTCCCAACTATGCAAAGACCACAGATTATTCAATGTGGACCTAAAGTGTTTCTTATTCCTTGTTTGCAACCTGTGTCTTTGACACTCTGACACTTGATCCAAGATTCTGACTACGTCCCTTAAACTCTGTTATCTAGTGGTTGGCGAAAAAAAATGAGTTTGTAAATTGAGCCTGAAGCCTCAAACCAATTTATGGCATCTTCAGGAAAATATTTACATACCCTCTTGAAAGACTAGTTTAACCTTCCTCTGCTCCCAGTCCCTGGGCAGAAGCTCTGAGAGGCTGTACAATCACTAGGATATAACTGGAGGTAAAGACAAGTTGATAAAGTGGAAGCTCTTAAGACAGGGATCTGTAACTATAAATGTAATGCCGAAGCCTCTTGTCATGTAAGCAATCATAGTAGAAACAACAGATTTATGTACGGAAGGACTCCAGGATCAAGGAGCTCTGGGATGCTCTGGGCCATATGATGGTTTACAAGTGTGCTACTTTAGATCACCACTATTCAATGTAAATATGCAGAAAAAATCAGACTCGGTATTAATTAGTATTCACAGAAAGCAAATGCAGAGACAGAAAGATGAATGTGGTATGAATAAAAACTGTGTGAAAAAAACAGTCTCTATGACCATTCTTTTGTGTTTTACTGAAAATGTATTTTTGTACTTGAATTTAAAATAAAGTCTATTATAAAAAAGGTTTAATTGTGACAAGGTATATAATTATCTTCAAAGATTTACATGGCAGAGAGGGAGGTTTGAGCTGAAATTCTGGGCTTCTGGTGTGTGGGAGGCCAACTCTGGACCTCTCTATAGCTTTGTCAACATCAGTAAGAGATTAGCAATCTGCACTGCACTCAAAAGAGCTGAAAAAAATCAAATCCACATGATTTATTGGCACCATACAAACATTACGTAACATGACTTATTAGCAAATATCCCAGTGCCATGTATTGTTGTGACAAGGTTCCTCAAACTGCTCTCCACTTTATGGATCAGTCTCAAATTACTTCTCAACAGGACTCTGTCATTAATTTTAATTATGAACATAAGTCCATATCCCCTGCTACCTGACAAAATTAGAAAAAAAAATTTAAAAGTCAATATCTGTTTTAGCTGTATATGGAATGAATACTATTCTGATTCATATCCTTTAAAGAGAAAAAATTCCCTTCAGGAAGTCTAGTTTGACTAGGAAAATGAACTATTCTTACTTTATGATCTTGTGGAAACAGACAGGAACAATGCCAAGTTTATACAATTATTGAATTGTACAATGGTCTCCTGTTATCATACCTGTTTACAAACAGCCATAGAAACAGAGTTAAACAGACTTAAGGGCCTACACTACAAATGACAATCAAGGCATTGCAAATCCTTCACACAGCATTTGAAACTAGAAAAGTAATTCACCATGACCTAACAGTCTTGCTAAGCCTTTGTTTCCCATTTTCTCAGATTTATTTCTGTATTTAAGAGATGTAAATTTGGCTGAAAACAGAATACTCTTCACTGTATTTCAAGTATTTAGTACTTAAGTAACTCCAGGAATGTATAGGAGAATTCATTTGCCAAACTCGTAAGCATTCATTATTTTTGTTCTGAAAACTTGCATCAGTCATTAATTCCTCTCGCATAATTTATCACATATTTCTGGTTTGGATGACAACTATCTATTGTAACTGCAATACATACTCTTTATTTTCATATAGTATAGAATGTTACATGTCTAGCTTTAGATAGGCAGATTTCATTAATTGTAATATTATCTAAAAACGAACATTAGTTTACCAGCTTAATTGATGTTAATATCTAAATTACATAGTAATTATGAAAAGAGAAATGGTTAAGATATGGTTTTGCAACAGAAACCTCATCGTTCATTTAGATACTGGAAACCAACATACACTTGCTTATCAATTTCTGGTGCATTTCAAAGCATGCCTCCTGGTCTAGTGCCCTACAGCTCCTCTTGCACACACAGCTGCCACCAGTAAGTGCTTTTCTGTACCACATTTACAACCAGGCTGCATTCAGTTATTCACATGCCACTTCGGAGACTTGTACATAAAGCATTGACAAAGTCTTTAACAACAAAACAGGGCAAAAAGGAAAAAAAAATATACAGGTGCCATCCAACCACAAAGAAATATCAAAAGGTGACAGCAGTCAAGCAGAATAATGCCTCAACGAATCCAGCCCACGCTGCTTTATGGCACATAAACTGATGATCTTAAAGACTGGTGGTTCACTGAAGACAAGGGGTCAGCCTCCATCCAACAGCCTGTCCTGCAGGAACCACTGCCCTGCAGCAGCCTCTGCACAGACAGAGACTCTTCCACCCACTCACCTCCAGAAGTGACTTCTTCAGAACTGGGCTGAGGAACATTGGCAGGACAGTGTGGGGAAGCTTGCATTGCTGCCGCCCTTGCTATACCTGTCCTGTGGAGAAATAGAGGACTTAATTTCCAGGGCTGTCAGACAGCACCTTCCACATTACAAGTGACGGAAAAAGAAATGAATTTGAAAACGCCTGATTTGAGTGAGTACATTTTGGGGTGTGGTGAAGAACCCCCAGTTCCTACTGAAGTATTTGGAGTATTTTCACATCTTCCGTGCAGCTCCGTTTGCAGCAAGCTGGATTCTTTGGTTCATGAGCTGATGATGCTCTTGCCAGTTACCTATGTAGCAAGCTGAGATATGGTCATTGAGAACCAACACAATGAGACAGCCTAAATAAAATAATTAAGGAAATAATATTTAAAATAATCTGTCAACTCTGACATGAACAAAAAACCATTGAGCAGCTCTCCCTTCCATCTCCTTTTCAAAACAGCAGTTTTCTGCTCTTTATATGCTTCCTTTACAGAAACCATTACTATATGAATTACCTAACAGAGGAACAGTTATTTTGCTCCTCCTGTCCAGCCCACTCCATAGAGCCACTTTATTTTACTTCCACATTAATCTACATAGGGTTACCACAAGAAACGATCCTAACAAAGACCTTTTTCCTTTTTAAAGAAGAAAAGGAAACTTTCCATAGTTCTCATGGTTTCCAGCTGGGACAACAGTTTTCAGTCACCGGTTTTTAGTATGACACGTTCAAATGATTTGTATATCCCAAAGTACAGTGTATTAGAGAGACAGAGACAAAAATAATTCTATCTGAAATACATGAATAAATCATTCCTTTGAGCATGGTGATGAATGCAATGTTTTACAATTTCCAAACCAACTCTCTAAAGCCCTACTACAACAAGCCTGTTTGTTCCAGAAGTGATCTCTGTACCTTTCAGAAGTACTGTGATTTTCTGGAGGAAATGTCGAGTTTAGACACTGAGGACTGGAAGCTAATGACCAACCATTTTATTCCAGTATGAGTGTGCACTGAATACTGATGTTCACAGGCAAGAACAATTTCCAATAATTAATTGGAAAAATATCAGCCTTCATTGCATTTGCTTAACTTTGGTCAACAGCAATGTTAATCTTGCAAGTGAACTGAGAGACAAGACAAAGCCTACACATGTGAGGCTTATATATAATTCAGAACTGCTGAAAAGCATGGAAAGCAAGACAAGAAAACGTGACTATAATATTGCAGAGCAACTCTACTAAGGAAAAAACCCTAAACCAAAAAACCCACACACACTTGTATTGCATCAATTACTTCCTCTGAAGAGTAAATGTAAGGGTAAATAGAATTGTTCACTTTTTATTTGGGCAAAACAGACTCCTGCATCACTCACTTCCTTAACAAAGTGCCAGACAGCATGTTTCTTCTTTGATTTTTTTTAATGTGCAACTGCACACTATTTTTCTCTAAAGTTCCCAGTTTCCAACATACTAACCCCTTCAAAGCAATGAAACAGTTTGTGTCTCTGAATATCTGCTAATTGGAGTATAATTATAGCTGTCTGTGAGCTATGACTATAAACAGACTTTGGCCAAAATATTTGAAAGAAATATCCAACAGAAATAATAATTGGTCACATATATAATATCATATTTAATAAAATCAGTATTTAAATATAAAATAAGATACAGCAGGTTGACTCAAATAAATAGGACTGATTAATTCTGTTCTGGCCACTACAGATCGATGTCCTGTTCACCTTGTAAGGCAGTGATTATTCTCAGCATTAACAGGAATTTTAGTAAATCTGCTCCTTTTCTTTGTGTGACAAAAATAATGAGTATCAGAAAGAAGCAAAATGAAAAGAACCTGACAACCTTAGGTTTTATGTGTTGCCTAAAGCCCTCTCAGAGTCACCAAAAAGCTGTCCCCAAAAGGCCATGATACATGGATAGTATAGATATTACAGTAACAAGGCACTGATAGTACAGATCACATCTCCAGAGAAAATATTTCAAATAGTTTGAAATATTTGGCAATATCTTCTAATAATCAATGAAAGGACTAGGACTCCTAATATATTTACTCTCATTGATATGCAAACTGGCAAATGCTAAAACGGGGGAGGGGAACCTCTACAACTGAAAGCAAGAGCTGAAATGGTAACAGTGCAGATTTTTGTTTCTTTACTTTAGTAATCTACAAAGATATCTATGCCATGGTTTTCACACTTTGAGGATACCATTTATTTCAAAAACAAATCTTAAGTGTTCAAAAACAAACATTATGCATTAAATGCTTCAAAGAGCCTTTCCTTTGCTTACATCCTCCTGATTTTCTCCTAACAAATTATTGTTCTCCAGCCTCCCCTACAGTCTACATTGACCTATGTACACCAACCACTTCAAGAGGCACTTCAAGCATATGGGATATTTCTAATAGGTAGGATCACTTTCACTGTCTGGGAGAGTAATTCATGGAATAAAAAAAAGACAACCACTTTGTCTCAGGAGGAAGATACATTCCAGAGATTACTCCAATTCAAACAGAAAGCTCTTCCATGACAGAAAGCACATGCTATTTTTAGAATGAATATGCATCCTGCCACGAAATCCAAGCTAGAATACCTCTTCTCCCTCCTTGTTTAAATCTTGTGTAGAATCTGTTGTGGGACTCTAATACAACATATAGGGACTCTAATACAACTGCCAGACTCACTTATCACCTCCGCCAGAAATTTTCATGTGAATCCTACAGAAATTATTTGTTTTTCTACAGTTCATCTACCCTTTGAAAAATGAAGACAACCCACCTTTCAGTCTCCATGACTGGAAAAAGAAATGGTGAGCACTACATCACGCAGGCCTTCAGATGAATGAATCCATGCATCTAGGGCTGCAGCAGTGCATTCCCAAGCAACAACATTCACGTGGTGCTTGAACATAACCTTTCCTATTCTCTGCAGGTGTGAGAGGAATGTAGTCCCACCTGGGTCTCTCCAACCAACCTACAGCTGAATCATGTCGCTCATGACTGTTACAGAGCCCATACTTAAATCCCAGCATCCAGAAATTATACTGCTGGTACCTGAACTTTAATCAATAGTCTCCACAAAAAAAGGAATAATGGCACTTTCAATATACTGCATGGTATGGTTTTGCTAAGAACCTATGATTTTTTTTATGCAAGCTAAAAAGAATATTGATTTCTTTCAAGTCCACTGTGCACTAAATATAATTTCCACTGTTACTATTTGAGATATGAGATAAAAATGCCATCTTTCTCACTAAGAAAAGAACAAGTCTTTCTTGACGCAGAAATGCCTAAGGCTATTTGGTATATGTCAAACAATCTTGGCAGCTGGAGGTAGCCAAAAATGTACACTGATTCATGAAAAAACATACAGAAAATTCACTTTGGTGCCAGCCAAGCTTAGGGTACGTTCACTGTGCACTGTGGACTGCAAGACACTGCCAATTTAAAACATCCACAGTGATAACTAACATTACAAACTCAGTGCGTCACCTTCAAGTTACAAACCAAGGGAAGGCAAGAAATGGCTGTAAAGAAAAAAAAGAAAAGTCTATATACACTCTGAGTAACTTCAGGAGGTCCACCAAGAAGTGCAAAATTCTGCACTTGGAGTGGAAGAGCTCCAGACATCTATCTGAAAAGCAACTGTCTGGAAAGGACCTGTGGTCATCCTGGGTGCTAGGCCAAATATGAGCCAACAGCGAGTTCACATCAGCAAAGCCCATGCTGGCCCAACACTAGGAAGAAAGTGGCCAGAAGAAAGAGGGAAATCACACTCCACTCACGCCTGATGAGGCTACACGTTGAGCAGTGAGGAAGAATTCAATGCTCTTCCACAAGTGACTGAATCAGATTATGACAAAGCTAACCATTTTTTTAAGACTGATTAATTGAAGTGAGTAATTCTGCACGTGGCACACAATTTTTCTTCCAAAAAATGCAACTGTGCAAATTCTTCAGTCGTAGTCTGGTCCTTGATAGTGGGTTAATCTTTCAGGTTTGTCCTCAACCAAAGAACTCTGGGATGCTCTTACAGGAATCACCAACTACAGGAAGACTCCTCACCAGCTTAAGTATTTACCTAAATGTTCTGCACAGAGCTCAAAAACCCCTCTGTGTCATTATGACACTGTGAACTTTCTGGAATCTCTAAAAGCCTAATTTAGGAGGACAATATGAACCTAACAAATAAGCATAAACCCAGATGGGAAAATGAAGAGGAAGAATTACTGTTTTCTTAAGACATGTTTTTTTAAGGTTCCGGTAGAGAAAACCCTGAAAAGTATCTGTAACAAAGAAAAATTATTTTCAGAATTAAATTATGTTACTGACATTCATGAAATATGCTGTAATTTTTTTTTTCAGAGAGATTTAATTATACCTTTCATACTACTCATGCATTAAAAGATCTTCTGGTTAGCATTAATTTGAATTCTATTGCCACATAAATTAATACAACTTAGACACATTTATCAGCCCTTTAAATAACAAAGTGATGTGTCCAGGCAGCATATCCTTGAAAAGGAGAAAAAGGCATACAATTAAAACCTGAACTGCAATTACTTTGCATTTCAGAAAGTTAAAAAGTAGCCTGGAGCAAATTACCTCCAAGAGAAAATCTGGAGAGCAGTTTTGCTTCAAGCAAAGTATTTAAAAGAAAACAACATGCAGCATGAGTAAATCATATAGCAGACAAAAGGGTCAAAGAAAAATAAATGGGTTGTACTCAAGTTAGTATAAATCCGAATGCATAAAGCTCCTAAGGAAACTTGCAAAGACAGTATTAAGGTCACAGTATTCAACAAGATAATTTTAACCCTGATTTTAACCTTAAATTTAATAAATCATATTATGCATGAGAATTTCCAAGTAGATTTCCTAACTCATTATGCAAATGAACAAAAGGGTAATTCTAAATAGCTGTAGTAGCTACAGCTTTTTGGTTAAAGGATAGCATATGGTTTACTGATGAACAGAATTGCATTAAACCCTAAGAAATCTAACTAACAATCCACATAATTTTAGCTCCCAGAAACTTTTGTGTGAAACTGAAGAATGTACTTACATTTCCTGACAGCAGTAGGAAAATCTAAGCTTTGTAGATTCTAACAGTTCTGAATACAGTAGATGGAGTTCAGCCACATTTTCATCTTTACCTACTGTTGTCCTAAAGAACAAAGCAAGCAATGGTATTGAATCTCTGAAGATTTAACACACTTGAAACTTCCAGAAAGGTTTTTGGTGAGCACTGAGATAAATTCTTTAAAAAAAGCTCTTCCAGTAGCAGGAGTTATAAACTACATTCCCACACTATATACAATGCAGTACTGAAGACAAAAGTATCTAAGCTTACTGTACAAAGTAGTTAGAACAAATAGATGCAGAGATTAAGATAGATTAATTGATGTATAGATGCAGAATAGGTGCAGAGGTGAGGCACTGGAACAGGTTGCCCAGAGAAGCTGTGTATCCTCCTTGAAAGTGTTCAAGGCCAGGCTGGATGGGGCTTTGAGCAATCTGGTCTAGTGGAAGGTGTTTTTACGGTCCCTTCCAACCCAAGCCATTCTACGATTCTATGAGATTAAAATCATGACTCAAATCACAAACAAAATACATAGTTTGTATATACATACATGTATTTTTCTGGATTTACAATATGTACATAGAGTACAGAGAATACAGCCGTGCAAAGCCATGCACGCGGACCCAATCCCGCTCCAGCTGGTGGCAGGTCCTCAACAGACTTCATTGGATACTAAGTGACAATTACACAAATGCTTTTAACAACCGGTCAGGATTTTAAAGCTAACATTGTTGCTCTTTGATAGAAACATAGACCCTAACGTCCTAACAAATCTAAGCAATGCATTTCAGTTTTTTAAAACCTACCAGAGTAAAAAAATTAATTTTTTTTTTAAAAATCTATTATTTAGTCACTACCATTTCTACAGCAGGATGGCATGAAAGACTGAAATGTTAATAGTTAGTGACTCGAACAATCAGCCACTCGCAGTAGCAGCAGGTGCTTTGCCGAGGCTGGGTTTGCAAGGTCACATCCCAGGTGCAGAGGGGGTGAGCATCCACCACCAGAGGCTACAAGCTGGAGTTTGAGGCACATAAGGGAGAAGGCAGGTAAGAAGCAGAGCCTGCAGAGGCGGGATAATGCTTTTTATCATGCCAATGTCTGTCGTAGACAGGTGTCCCATGACACCAGGGATTATAAAAACCCCCTGAAGCTNTGTGTGTGCAGTAGCTGCTGAGCGACTTTCAGCCAGAAGTTGGTTTCGGAGTCACAGCACCCCACCCAGAGCACCCCCGGAACCGACAAATGTCCTCCCTTAGATAACAGGCTCAGTTGTACAACTTCTCCCAGGGGAAGGACCAGGGCATTCACACATAGGCCTGAAGGTTTTCATCCCTTCTGATGGGGCACAACTGGCTCAACCATGCTGGCATGAGAGGCAGATGTCATGTCTTAGAAGGTGTCATAAACCACCAGAGACCCCCAGAGTGCCTCCTGACTAATTTTTGGGGCCTTCCACCAAAGGACTGCATGTGATCCAGTGTTACATCAGACAGTGTAAAAGTGCNGTCACACGTTATCTAAATGCCCCCCCCCCCCCCCCCCCCGCCAGTAAGGGAGGGGGTGTCCAACAAACCTGAATGTTTATTAACCCATTGAACTTCATGTTTTGGGGGCTTCCCCCACTCCCAACTGATCAAGATGGAGACCATCACAACTAGTGGACACCAAATAACAACAATCAAGCCTCCGTTGTAGATAAGTGGTCTTATCTTTCCTCTCCACTATCTTATCCTTTCTTTCTCATTCTTTCTTTTCCTTATATATTTTCTTAAGTGGTATCTTTATACTTTCATACTGTTATATTACTACAGATAGAAAATAACCAAAATGGCTACATACCTCCTTTCCACTGCAAGCACATTATTTTAAAACAATCCCTACATAAATATATATATATATATATATATATATAAACAC
>VZTH01011344.1:264249-319219 GCA_013397815.1 Aleadryas rufinucha | reverse complement strand
TTTTTTTTTTTTTTTTTTTAATAAAGATTCCTGGAACTTGAAGAGTAGCAAGTACTGCAGATAAAAGGCAAGTATCACTACAATCAAGTCAAGCAGCAAATGGAAAGGGAACAATGGTTGTCAAGGAAGGAATTCTGTGTCCTTATTTCTCTCCCCAGCAGTGCTTGTATCTACATATTCCTGATGACTCTGAAGTCTGAGCAGGGAGTATTACTTCCAGAGAGAGAAATGCTGAGAAATTAAACCTTTAGTGTCCTGCCTGAAGAGAGATGGGACAGTTGCCTTCTGGCAGGAATTAAAGCTGGTACGGAAATTTCACAAAAGGAATTAAAAGATGGTCTGGAAAGTGGCCAAAAGGAGATCAAAGGAACTTTAGCAGTATGAAGACACATACCGGAAGCACATGAAAAGGAACTTCAAGACAGACCATGAAGTTTAAGAGTTAAGGTTACCCCTCTGTTGCCTGGGTAGAAGGCTGTGTGAACCAGGGGAAAATGTGAATTATTCCTGTGAGATATTTAGTCCAAAAATATTCATGCTCTCTTATATAATTTCCAGTCTTGACCACATGTCAGATGTCTAGAAGAACAGATGTATTTTAGATTCGGCCCAAATTGTGAACTATAAGAACTGATCAACACATCCTTCTTCCTGTTCTTCAAGTATGCTATGTTACTGGATCTGAGATTCAGACTGGGGAAAAAGACTGATAGCCAGTCTGATGACTGTCTGTGAGTTAAAAGATCTTAAATACAGATGAACTATAGCTCATGCCTTATGCCACATTTATTGTTGTAAATATCTAATATAGGCATGACTAATCAGTTATTTTACAGAAACACAACATCAAAAGTGGACAGTTTTTAAAGCAGCTGGCTTTGAGAGCAGAAATGGACCATCCATGGATGTGATCTGGGTAGCCCCAGAGTTGAAAAGAGGAGCTCTGGGGATTCTGAGTTGGATAAATGCTAAAGGGAACTGTTGCACTACTTCTTTTAAGAACTATCGTGATATTTTACAGGAGGTTATACAGGTGTTTTACCCCACCTCTACTCTAGCCCGAAGTGCTGCTATTGAACTCTGTCAATAAACTCTGTTCATGCTTCCATCAATAGAAGCAGTTTTTGAAAAATAAGATTGGAGAAAGGAAAATCTTTCTGTGCTCCATCAGGTTTCTCAGCAGGCCACAAAACAAGGAACTGAAAAAAACAAAGACTCTTTACATAAACTCACAAGAACCACCACTTACAACCTAAAACACAAGACTTCAACAAATTATTTGTCCAGGACGTGTAAATAGGTGAAGTTACTATTTTTATGAGAAAAAACTGTGCTCAAGTTGTTTGAACTGTGCAGCAGCTCTCCTACTGTCAGGTTCCACCGATAATGGCATGTCCTAGTTAAAATGTTTAGGTATCTCTTGCTGTCACATGTAGTCAATCTCATCTAGCTACCTGGATTTATTTTATACTCAGGTATTAGCACTATTTCCCTAAAATATCTTGCTGTGCAAAATCCCAAAGGGTTTCACTTAAACAATAAAATCTCGGATTTTGGAGTCCCAATTTCTGGACAGCAGTGCAAAACCACCAAAGACAAAGTACAGGAGACTCTGGTAAGCTCCTTTATTCCTTTCTTCAAGCTCAGTTATTTGGGTTCTTTTATTATGATAGAGTATGTCTGTACTCATATGCACAAACAAATTTCTCAATGAAGATTTTTGGATCAAAGGTGACTTAGCAAGAGGGACATTAAGGACTTTGAAATATTTGCAACATTTCAGGAAAGGAGACTGCCAAACTGAGTATTTTTAAAATAATAATAATATTACTAAGTTCAGTCATTAAAATGTAAAATATAGGAATAGCTTCCTGTGCTAACCTCAATATAACTACATCCATCAAGTCTCATCTGTAATAACCAGGCTTGTGTTTGCTCTGTGGGGTCCAAATTGCTAATTCTTCCCATTTACAACAACTTCCTGGCTTTCAAGAACAAAAATAATTTTCTGTCTAAATATACTTACACTTAAAAATCAGAAATGAATCCCTCTGCAAACAACTCTCCACACTGGCAATCACCATTGTTAGTAATTATTTATAGTGCAGAAGCATCAAAGCTTTCTGCTTTCACATTTAACATTACTACTATTACTACCATTTCCCAGGAACATCCAGGATAGCTGTTGAACATTTTTCCAATGTACTTACAGTTGGTGTTTCCTCCCTTCCTTCTACTGTGCATAAATATTGCAGAAGCCCTATAATAAGGTGGTTTTGAAGGAGCACAGCAGCAAACATCACTACTCTGTCTTTCCCACACTGACCAAACTGGTGCACATTGAGCAGGTCGTAGGGAGCAGCGGTGGGACCCTGATGACAGATGGCAACTTTGCACCAGCAGAAGACAGCACTGCCCATGGCCACCCGTGCTCTCAGGAGCAGCAGCTGTGGTGGTTCCCTCCCTGACAGCAAAGGACAAATATAAACCAGGCCAAGTTTGCTGATATTTTCCGAAGAAGCCTAGGTTGGTGGGCTAGCCATCGCCTCTTTCCCTCTGCTCTGATACTTCCCCTGCGATAGGAGAGGCTCCAAGAGCAGCAGGGAAGGAAAGATGGGCATTCCCAGGCTACAGATTCCTCTGGAGAACAGGCAATTTGCTGACAATAATGGCACCCATGTCAGTTTCAAACCAAACCTCCCAGTTTTAAATACCTTGAAATTAACTTGAAAGTATGAAGAAGTAAAAGATATTGTCAACAATCTAAACAAAAAAACACAGAAAAATCAGCACAACAAAGAGCTGTTTGTTTGTACCCTGTACAAATCACATTCAGCAGTAATTTCTGCAGCACAGTTCAAAGTTAAGGCAACTAAAACCCTTCACTTGGATGTAGTGTGAATTCTTGTAGACAGTAAATCTTGAAGTTTTAATATAATTGGCTGATTTGCAATATCATTGCTGCTAACAGATGCAACTTATTTGTCTTTAAACTAGCACTTTTTTTAACATTTACATAGTAACACAAAAGGCCTCTGCTCTGTTTTTCTTGTTTTTCTGAAATGCATGTGGAAGTGCAGAAATGTCTTCTCCATCAAGTAAGGGTGCACTTAACCCTGGAAAATAAAATCCACATTCAAGGAAACAGTTTGTCAGAAAGCTGCAGCTCATCACCACCACAGAGGAAAATCAGAAATTCAAGGACACTGCTTCTCACACCATGGCGTAAGGAAAACTTTGCTCCAGTCACAGCCAAGTCTCACTCCCCTGACCAGCAAATACTGTCACATATAGACCAAAACAGCCTGTCAGTCACATGGGACTTGAAGGACAGTGCCCCACGTACCAGCTCTTACTGTCTCCCAGTGCTGAAACTCCTCCATTGCCATTCCAGTACTTCTAGATTCACTTTCAAGCATAGCAACTGGGAGGAGTACAGACACACCAGAAACATGCAGCAGCAGTCATCCACGAAACTTCTGAGTGTAACATACACCATAACACAAGTGCACACAACATGCACAAAATCATAGCCATATTGCACCTGAGCAATGAGAATAACCATCATCCATATGACCATTACTTGACTCTTAGTAAGGCATTCCAGGAAATTCTGTAAGATGTAATAATTCACATCCACCTGTTTCAAAGAGACTGCATATGTGAATTCTGCTTTGAGCTTCACTGCTGATTAAAGAGAATATACTTGACCTAAATCTTCCATTCAAAAGAAGACTACAGAACACACATCTGACTTCATCTTGTACTGGTTATTCCCGTATCACAGATCTGCATGCAGCAATAAAAGACATCAAATCAAGCAGGGTGTCAAATTATACATGTAGCATGACAAGAGTCTTGTGTGCTACCTTGGCAGCCAATTCAGGCCTACACTCACCAGTCCACTGTGCCTATTTGTTGAATTTTTCTAATTAATTATTATTACTGAATTTATTAGTTGAAGTTTTCTTTTTATCACAGAACAATGTAGAAATAAAGATATTCTATCAGGAATTATTTATGAAATAATAACACAGATCCTGATTTACAGCAACACACTTATTAAAGACCTCGTGCCAGGTTCTATCATGAAATGATACCTCTCAAATAGTACATGATGTTTTGTTGACTGGATGAAAGGTTAGAAATAAATTACTGATAATTGGTGACCAGCTCACTGATTGAAAATTATTTTTAGTTTCTATTTGAAGTGTTCATTTAACATCTTAGAATAAGGAGAAATAATATGGAGTCATTAAAAATTGAGAGAAAGAAATAAGCAATCATTTACTTCTAATTCAAGTCTGATGATCTTTATTTCTACTAGAAACTGGCCCAAAAACTGGTAGAGCATGCTATGGCTGTCCTTAATGCAAACAGTACTACCACAGGCAGCATTAACCTCAGAATTTACTCAAATGGTGTTATTTTGTACAGTCATTGACTATTTGCAGCACCTGAGTCACAGGAACAGCAAAAGCACTGTGCAACAGCAAACAGGAAGAAGTAAGGTAACAATAACAAGTTCTAAACAGACTTGAGTTGAACTGGAACTAGAGAATATTAAACCAACTCTTAGTCTTTTACTTTCTTCTGCACTCTTAGTAAAACACAAAAATGTCATAACACAGATGTTTGCATCCTTTTCTTCTCTTTTTTGTAACAGATGGATCAGTGAATATGAAAGAAAAAAACACAGCTATATTTAACAATACAGATCCCAAACCCTGTCATATTAATAATTCACAAAAGTTACTGAACTGCATGGCATGTTGTGCTGAGAGATTTTTATAAGGAATCAAATCTCTTAATGTACATTTTTTTTACTCATCTTTCACTGGCAAAATACAGTCTGCTTTCATTTGCATTCAAGCAATAACAAAAACAGGAACAAGAGTTTTTCAGTAAGGAAACATTCCTGAGAAAAGGAACTCCCTTACCATATATAAGACTGCTTTACTAGGCAGGGGTTTTGTTCTTGGGAAAGAACTGGGGAACTTTCACCAGGAACCAGTAATATAGACCACATTCATGACTAAGGGCAAGCTTAGCATTAACCTAAGAACTATGGAAATAGTTGATCAGGAAAGTGCCTCAACATGGCTAGAAGTTCATTTAAAACCCCTTCTTGTTTAAAAAAATCCCAAAAGTCCCCATAATAACTTTATCTAATTTTCTGAGGTTATTACCTTTCCCTGGCCAAACAGCTACACTGAGATTAGCCAGCAAATACTTTGTGTTGTCTCAGCATACAGTCCTTGAGACAAAGCCTTACTATGGTGATGAAATAAACTGTGGATGGAAAGTTTCAAGGATATAACTAGTAATGATGTAGTAGTAACACAGCATAAACAGTAAGGACAGATTACCTTTTTATGGCTGTAATAAAAGACAGTCAGCTCTTCTTCATTATAAAATATTCAGTGTTATTGTATAGTGTTTCACATTTTAAACTGATGCAAGAACAACATCTATTATTCTCTAAATTCACCATTTAAATATGTGACATATTGCTGAAATGTCTGAGGCTTACATAGAAAACATACAGAAAATATACTGCGAAGTACAGTCGCATAATGATACATGCACTAAATAATCTGCTCCCATGGCAAACAATGACACTCACTCTACCTGCACAATGTTGTTTAGTTTTACATTATTCAATACTTTTAAACTGTCAGTTTCAATCAGAAAAAAGTCTGGCAGAGACAGAGAGCTTGCATGGATCACATTTCTATGCCTGCGTTTTATCTTACACACACATTACAATGTCCATGTCCAGAACTTCCGCTTTTAAGGCTTATATGTCGTTCAATCTATTACATGTAACAGTTATACAGTTAAATATACCATAAACATTTCTATTTATAATGGTTCTAGTCTGCTGGCACCTGGAAAAGCTCCAGATTGGTACAAGTAGGTTCTTTTTCAGCTCCATGTTCTCACTGTCATAGAAGGAACTTAGCTGGTTTGTCATGTAGCTAATATTCTAGACTGTTCCTTTTTTTTGTTAATACATCTTATTCACTTCTCCAGGACCTCTAGCACTATACAGCAACCAAATACATTTATTATTCAGATAGTGAGTGCAAGATTGTCTGTTGAATACATATGCATGTGAAGAAAGCCAAGGTTGCCATCAGTCCCTAAGGGCAACCCACCAAAACCAGTGACCCAGCATCAGAGATTTATTCCTTTGCAAATGGGGAAGATTGCAGCCCAGCTTAATCACACTTGGTAAAGCTCTACAGGGTACATGCGACACTGGTGAATAACTGTCATCGGGAGAACAAGACATTAAAGGAAGATCCAAACCAAGTTAACTGCATGCCTTTGAAGCATGTCCTGCAGCTCAGAGCGGCATGAAGTGCCCTCTTAGGATGACCTAACAACCAGTCCTTAAACTAACCCCATCCTTGAAGAGGTAGGTCTTCTGAGGAGGCAGTAGCAAGTTAACACTAACATGTTCCTGCTCTTTGAGAATGATCAGAACAACAGACTAAGAAACTCCAAACTCCCAGCCTAGGATCAACCATCCTAACCCCAATCCTGATTTATGGTTTCTTCATAAGGTAGATTTGGCAAAACAGAGACAACAATATTATGAGTGCCTAACAGGCATAGTATGAATGGAGTACTTTGAATGTGTAGCTGGTACTGCATCATGACAAGCATTGCTGGCAGTGTAATTCACTCTGGCTAAATCTGTACTTCCTTTTCTGGGCTTACTGGAGTAAATTGCTACCCCATGTCACCCATACAGACATTGCCTTAAATATCTGTGCTGTGCAGATCCAGGCTTCGAGTAGCACCAATGTTTGATTTTCCTGGATGCTGAACCCCATATCCAGCTGCAGGTTTGAGTGAGTGAGCAAACAGATCGGGCTTCAGTGCAAGCCAGTGTGACAGCAACGCTCCAGCTCTGCCTCCATGGCTTCACCCAACTAAGCTGCATGAATAAAGATTACAAAGTCAGCAACATCACGTGGATGGAATAAACCTTATTAATCCAAATCTTCAAGGCTACCCACAACATTCATCTGAATTATCACTGTGAATAAAAGAACCAAATCCGTGCACAGAAAGACATAACTATATCCTGTTTAAGGGGCAAAGTTATGCTTTAACAAGGTTTACCCCTATTCTTACTCAACTCAAGGAAAAAAAATAAATAACACAAGCAACTAGACTAAGAATGAGCAGTAATTTCCAGGGTAATTCTAAAACTGTTTCTAAATGAGTTCTGTAAAAAGATTAAAATCATCAATATTCACAACATAAATCCTGAATTGATGGAGGTTGAGAGGAAGAATAAGAGGAACCTCTTATACTTTTCTTAATAAGGAGGAATCAGTGAACTAGACTGACCGAAGGTGAACCTGAGCCAGCAGAGTGGTACTTGTTCGCTGTATTCATCCAATTAATACCTCAGGTACTAAGGTCTAATTCAAATTATATTTGAGATGTTTATGGGAGAAAGTTCATAAATAAATTTCTTTTTTGGCAGATGAAATTTGATAATTTCCTCTAATTTTGATTACTGAAGAAGAGAGATACTAACTTCTTTAGTTAAGGCAAAATGAAAAGGTCCCAAAATCTGTTTTCATTATCTGCAGAGGACTTTTCTTTAAAGTCATTAGGAAAAAACTGGGGGTTTTTATACTCTTTAATAAACATTTCACATGGTTATGATTCAGTATGTTTTACACTGCACCAGTCATTCTCATTATTCTTCAAATATCATATCTGAGGACATTAATACACCATTAACATTATTAACTTTTTAATAGAAGTTAAGCCATATGGAACCAAATGGCACAATTTGGCCATATAAATGTCTAGATAGTGCAGGTCAGCTTCTGCCCCACTGCAGCAGTGCAACTCCACTGGCTCCACTTGCATTTGCAGGCCTATATCAAGGGAGGAACCTGTGTCTTTGCAGAAACTGGAAGTATAAACAACTTTTTATTCCTTCCCAAAACAGAGATATTCCATAAAAAGGCAGGGATCAATTCATATGCCAGACTTGTCTGCATGCAACCTGTAATATGCCTTCACCCACCAGAGAAGCATTTCTCCAAACAAATTTGGGATCATGGAGGTGAAACACATCCTTTCACACCGTTTGGCAAGAATAGTGAATTTTGTCCATTATTTCCATTAATTGTTAAATCAGAAAAATACTGAGTAACTGAATTAACCTGGCAGTTGAGTAAGAGAGTGGCACCAATGATTCCTGCAACTTTTTGCCCCCACCAGGAATACAGCAACCATACCACGCAATTCACTGTTCTGAATCAGATCCTGTGTGGCTGATCCCAAGGCCCTGGGACAGCAAAGCATGTCAGCAGTCCTGTCAGTTTCACCATTAATCCTAAGCACATGTAACATCAAGGGAACTCTGGGTATGAAGGACATTCTCTGCCCGCTAAAGCACACAAGCCTCTTTTATCCCCCTTCCCTCTTCACTGTCCACAATATTCTTGCCCTCTCCCCAACAGACTGTCCGTACAGTAATGAAGGATCATGTTTCTCCCACCCAACCCATCTTCTCCTCCCGTGCCTCTCCTCTCTCCTCAGTGCTCCTCCAGTTGCTGTGGAAATAACACATTTTACTGACCCAACACCTCCTGGGCAGCTGGTTCCCACAGCTGCGGTGCAAAAGGCAATTAAGATAAAACACAGCTCAGCAATGAATCACAAGCCTGAACAGATCTCAGAGGTCATCTAGTCCATTCCTCTGCCCCACGGGAGGCTCAGCTATCCCCATGTCATTTCTTACAGACATCTATGTCACCTGCTTTTAAAAACTTCAGCGATAAAAATTACACAAGCTCCCTAGGCAATATATCTCGGTGTTTCACCACCTCTGCAAAGAAGTTCAATCTTTCCTCACAGCTCACATTTTCTAAGCCTCAGATCTTTTTCCTCTCTTTCTTTACAAGTCTCACCAGATCTTTTCTGTTTCCTTCACACAAACAACTCCATTTAAGCAGTTTGCTTCAAAAACTACTTTTGAAAGTGATCATTGAAAAATTTACTGTATATTGCTGCTGGAATTAAATCACCTTTTTCCACTGTGCAACCATAACATAATTTTAAGGACTTTAAATGACAGAATTATTCATGTTCTGCTTCTTTTAATGCTATATTGTAGTTGTGCATGTGTAACAGGAGAAACAGGGCCAGGTAGTCACAATTGTCATATGTGTGTCTATAATGCCTATTACCAGAAACAGTGTAACAACAAATCAAAAAATTGTTGAGATTTAAAAACCAATTCAATTTTCCATAGTCAAGGTAAAGCCACATTCGTCACAGATAATCCCAATCTTACAAAATAATGACCTATCAAAGAGATGAAATTTGACTTTGCTCAAGCAAGCAGTTTTGTTAAGAACACATTCAGTCCACTAGCGAGAGCAGAGCAAATCAGATTTGGCTCACAGCTTTCCTATACCCTGAATTCATACGTCATCTGATTATTTGGGCTTTTTTAAATCACTGAAAAAGTAAAACAGGAAGGGAAGTAAAGCAATACTATAGTTAACGCACATCTTCATGATTTTTGCTAGCTTTACTTTCCTCACTGAACAGTTAGAGGAAGAAAGTACATGTAAGGATTAGAAATACCTCCTTTTGTAAATTAATTTAGTCTTCTGCATGGAAGAGCAAGGACGAAGGACACCACTTACCGACATTTTAATACTCTGAAAACAAGATAAAATTTTAGTTATTCACAAAAAAACCAATGAACTGGTAACTTCTCTAATACACTGGACACAACATAGTGTATCTTCATTTTAAATGGTGGATTACAAAAGGTAAAGAAAAACTTGGATTGGACCCCAAGGAAGTGTAACAAGGTAATATATTATTGCCTTTCTATTGTTGCTTCATACAGCACTTAACATGTCACAGGACCAACTGCAAGGCCTCTGAAAGGACTAAAGGCCTTTACGGATGAGAAGTCTTAAAGTTCTTTCACAGAGCCAAATATTTAAACAAAAAAATTACAAAATCCCACAGAAGAACAAACAAAGCACATTTTAAGCACCAGTTTAACTAATGTATTCATTATGCATTTTAAACAAAGTGTATCAATGAGAAATTAAAATTTGTGATGCTCCTCTTTGAGCTGAAGGTCTCCCTGGAAAAATTTCACAGATAAATCCATTCCCTCATGATTTCCAAGATCTTTTCAAAGGTGTGGCAATGTCAGATAAAACAGATGTGAAGAATTCTATTACATCTGACAAACTCTGCATTCCCAACAAGAAATACACTAGTCAGAGATGAAAAACTAACACTTTGCTACTGAAGATTTCAAGAACAGATGCCAACATATTTCATGATAACTTCTGATCACAGGAAAAATATAATACAGGCCAGCACTGATATTTGAAATGTATTTTGACCCATTTCAGACAAGCCCCTCCATGTGCAATGACAGAAGAACATCCAGTACTTATGATCCAAGTATCAAGTGAAGATAAAACATGAGAAAAATCTAACACTTGTATCAGCAGTGTCAAAAAATACTAAAAATCTCCATCTAATTTTTAGAATACCCATGACATAAAAAAGAGATTACAGATTTGCAAAATCCACAAGGAATTATTTTTCTCAGATTACAAAACTGAATCTGAAGAGACTTGAAAGTTCAATTTTTAACATAGCTGCACATCTGAAATTCACCATGTATTAAGTACATTGCAGTAATTATACTTGCATTTTGCAGAATCTAAGGCATGAATTTACAAATTTAAACAAAGTTTCTTCAAATGTTTTTACAGGTGACTACATCTCAAAACATAAATCATCATTCTGAAAAAAAAACATTAACCAAAACTTCGAAACAAATTTAAAAATGCACCAAAACATGAACCAGAGTGCAAAGAATGTCCTAGAGGCAAGATTAGCAAGCAATTACACCAGTCACTGGTAATAATTACAGTACACAACATTTTTAATTTTTCTTCTGAAAATCTGCCTTGTGGTCCCAGTATGACAAAATCACCCTACTGTTTTCTCCATTCTAAAAAAATTCAAATCATCAATAATCAAGAGAGCATCAGCTGATCACGTTTCAGGATGCAGCATGGGAGTATTAAGTGACTGAGCATTGATCAAATGACGACAGAATCTGGAGACTGTGTCTCAAGGAGTATTGGTTGACCCCGATGTTAAGTATGTTCATATTATATAAGCCTACACTGAGTTACTGTTTCTGCTGCTGAAAAGTGCTGTTAAAACTGCACATACAAATATATTTGCAAAGTCAAGCACCTACAAACACATTTCTCCGTTTCAATCCATCTTAAAATGGCCTACTCTTAAACCAACTTTCTGGCAAGGAAATACAGAGCAGTACCTGACCCAACCATTTCACTGTTCTCAAGGTAAATTCTCTCAGCATTTAATGTGTCACATGCAGGAAAATTCCTTTTATGTAATAACCTACAAGTCACTGAATGATTTAAAATTAAGGTGCCTTTTCTTTTCTCATGTACCTTGCACAGACACAGCGGATGGAAAGAAGGCAGCAGTATTTCAAAAGATGATGCTTACATATCCCTTCCAAATGTATACAGTTCTCTAGGGAACAATCAACTCAGCAATGTCTGTAATGCTCGGGCTATAATTACCAAAATGAGATGCATAACCTTTATTACACCAGCAAACAGTTAACTTTGCAAATTATTTCTCTTACTTCGGTGCTCTCAAATCTTTCATCTTTTTTTTTTTTTTAAGTAATCAAGTGCTTCCAGTTTTCCACATTGCAGCTACTGTGCATTCAATGCCAAGTGCTGCACACCTCACTAGCAGAAACTCAGCACAATGCAAGACCTTCTCCAACCCGTGCAGTTTCATATACTGCTGTAGCATGTCAGAATGTCTTTGGGATTTAGCAAATTCAGACAGATTCTGTTGCTACATCCCACAGAAAAATGCCTTGAAATTCCCCCGTTTAAAAAAAGAAAAAAGGAACAGCCTACATCTCCAAATATGACAGTGCATTCCTGGCATAGAATATGCAGTGCAAGAAGAGAAAAATGACAGTATTTATGTTACCTTCAGTCACATAGTTGTGGTCTCGCAGAAAGCTGTGGTTAATTTTCCGTGTGTCCGTGTCCTCGCCCATTTACAGCAGGATTACTCAGCATGCCTATCCGCAGTGGACTGATAGCATCAGCAGAGGTCGTCACAAGAGCACCATCCATGCTGCCACTGCCTAGCAGAGGCGGGGAACACACCGGGCCACTGAGCACAGCATAATGAGAGCGACTGAGGCAGCACAGATTGGGGGGTGCGAATAACGAGCGGGGGAAAAAAAAAAAAAGAAGAAGGAGGGGAAAAAAAAAAAAAAGGAAAAAGAAGTAGCGGGAGAAAGCCGGAGGGAGAGACGGCTCCGAGAAATGCAGAAAGGCAGTAGGGAGCTTGCGTGAAGGGAACAGAGGCACTTCTCGTACAGTTAAAGAATAGCCCAGTTGCTTCGCCAGGTACTCCGCGCACAAGTGCCCCCGCAGCGCCGGGTCCCGGCGGCGGGCGCTGGCGGCGATGCCGGACTGCAGCGGGAGCCGCCCGGAGCGGGCTCGGGCCGCGCCGCTGTCACACGCCTGTGCTGCATCAGCGCTGGCCCCTCCCCGCCCGCCGCCCGCGGCCCAACCGCACCGCATCTGCATGGAGCAAAGTGAAAAATGACACTGCAGGTAATTATTTTAGCTCTTCTGCCGGGGAGATGGGCAAGGAGAACAACTGAGGGAGGGGATGAGAGAGAAGAAACTTCAAGCCGATTAAACGCGTTTGCATCGACACGTACTGCACACGAACATGCGGCCACGATTTTGTGCTAGTCGTACTGTCATCTGCAGCAAAAGCAACAGTCGTTCAATGTCAGCCTCTATAAATAGTACCGAAATTGCCAAATATTTGCCCGTGCGAAAGGATTCGTCAGAGGCAAGGCAACCATTGGAAGGACGTAAGATGAAATAACTATTATTTATCATTTTTACCCCCAGTTTTGTAGGTAAATGTAAAATTACAAAGTATTTAAAAACAATCTCTCTGGCTTCCCTGTACAGGAAAGAAAAGGTGGACAAAGGAAATGTTTGCAGGTCATCGGGTTTTCTTAAACCTGCTACTCTTTCAGTTCATTATCCCATCATCTTGGAAAAGCAGTGTTGAAATATGTACACTCAGAAATATGAAAACAATTAGAAGAGGAGAATTACTCACTTGCATTATAAAATAAAGCTTGCTCTTTAGTCCAAGTGTTTAATGGTTTATATTACAGACAAATTCTTTCAACTAAACAGGCAAGCAGTTTCCTTTAGCTTTTGGTATCTCTTCAAGAAACCACTAACTGTTTGCTGCAGAAAGTATGTATTCGGAAAAGGTAAGCACCACTGAAGTTTAAATATTTGAACAGAAAACAAATGGCTGTATATCAAAAGCAACACTACAGCATAATAAGGGAGTCCACAATCACAAAACCAATTGAGGAAAGAGAACAGTCCTGTGCTTTAGGCCCTGGAATTGAACATGGAAAGTACAATTCACCTGTCAGCAGCATTACTACAGCATTTTGTGTAACACTGGATGAATTTTTATAGTTTTTTGTGGTTTGTTTTTCTTTCTTTTTAATGAACTAGGACATAGAGTTCTTGAAGGAAAATTCAAGTACCCTGCTATTCCTATAAGCTGGCATGTGACTGAAAAATGTAGAGGACTATGTAAAAACTTGCTGAGACATAAACATCTAATTTCAAGATGAAACAAGGCTGGGAGGGAAAGAAGAATAGCAACAGAATGACCTTCTTCCTTTTCTCATTAATAAAGCAAAGTAAACAGAACCATCTCGAACCTGACAAGTAAATATTGTAAAATCTTCACATTTGAGCAGGTGGGAAAGTAAGAGAAGTTATTGAGTACTTGCACCTGTACAGAACCCATTTTACATATATGTNTGTTTGCAGGTCATCGGGTTTTCTTAAACCTGCTACTCTTTCAGTTCATTATCCCATCATCTTGGAAAAGCAGTGTTGAAATATGTACACTCAGAAATATGAAAACAATTAGAAGAGGAGAATTACTCACTTGCATTATAAAATAAAGCTTGCTCTTTAGTCCAAGTGTTTAATGGTTTATATTACAGACAAATTCTTTCAACTAAACAGGCAAGCAGTTTCCTTTAGCTTTTGGTATCTCTTCAAGAAACCACTAACTGTTTGCTGCAGAAAGTATGTATTCGGAAAAGGTAAGCACCACTGAAGTTTAAATATTTGAACAGAAAACAAATGGCTGTATATCAAAAGCAACACTACAGCATAATAAGGGAGTCCACAATCACAAAACCAATTGAGGAAAGAGAACAGTCCTGTGCTTTAGGCCCTGGAATTGAACATGGAAAGTACAATTCACCTGTCAGCAGCATTACTACAGCATTTTGTGTAACACTGGATGAATTTTTATAGTTTTTTGTGGTTTGTTTTTCTTTCTTTTTAATGAACTAGGACATAGAGTTCTTGAAGGAAAATTCAAGTACCCTGCTATTCCTATAAGCTGGCATGTGACTGAAAAATGTAGAGGACTATGTAAAAACTTGCTGAGACATAAACATCTAATTTCAAGATGAAACAAGGCTGGGAGGGAAAGAAGAATAGCAACAGAATGACCTTCTTCCTTTTCTCATTAATAAAGCAAAGTAAACAGAACCATCTCGAACCTGACAAGTAAATATTGTAAAATCTTCACATTTGAGCAGGTGGGAAAGTAAGAGAAGTTATTGAGTACTTGCACCTGTACAGAACCCATTTTACATATATGTGGGTTTTGGGGGTGACAATACTTGAAAAGTTATTTCTGCATTGAGAGCATCAGTCACTACTGTGGCAGTACCAGCAGCTCTCCAGTATCTGCCCTATCCTCTTCAGAAAAGAGGAAGGAGGCCTTGCAAATACTGATACTTAGATTGGACAAAATTGTTCTAATCTATGTGATGGAGCTGGTTTATTCTGCTATTCCCTGACACATTACATTCCCACCTTGGAGATGTTTTTCCAAAGACAAAAGGGTCTATGAGCAGTACGCTCTGCACACAAAATCCCAACTCTGCTGAAGTCCTTGGCAAAGAGTGCAACAAACAGCCAGTTTACACTCAACTATTTAACAGGGCAGTTAGACCAGTCAGGAAGGCCCTTCCCTTCAGCATCTGTGCAGGAGACAAACTGCCTGGCCTTACAAAAGTAACCTAGATGCTTCTGTTAGGGACCTAAGCTCCCTATGTACTCAGTGTCGCTTAAACCTCTCATTCTCCATTTCATACACTGGATGCTTAAGTGCTCAGTCAGGCATCCAAGTTAGATAACAGCATTAGAATCACAGAATCATTTAGACTGGAAAAGACCTTTAAGATCATTCCTACCATTAACCCAGCACCATCAAGGCCACCACTAAACCATATTCCTAAGTCTCACATCTGCATGTCTTTTAAACACCTCCAAGGACAGTGACTCCAAGACTTCCCTGGACAGCCTGTTCCAACTCTTGACAAGTCTTTCAGTGAAGAATTTTTTCCTAATATCCAATCTAAACCTCCCCTGGCACAACTTGAGGCTGTTTCCTCTTGTCCTGTTGCTGGTTGCCTGGGGAAACAAGCCAATCCTCACCTTGCTAAAACCTCCTTTCAGGTAGTTGTAGAGAGTGATAAGATCCTTTTCTCCAGGCTAAACACCTACAGCTGCTCCTCACAGGACTTGTGCTCCAGACCCTTCACCAGCTCTGTTGCCCTTCTCTGGACATTCTCCAGCACCTCAGTGTCTTTCTTGCAATGAGGGGCCCAAAACCAAACAAAACTCAAGGCATGGCCTCACAAGTGCGCGTACAGGGGGCCAATCACTGCCCTGCTCCTGCTGGCCACACTATTCCCAATCCAAGCAAGAATGTCACTGGCCTTTTTGGCCATCTGGGCACACAGTGGCTCACGTCCAGCTGCTGTCAACCAGCACCCACAGGTTCCACTTTCCAGCCACTCTGTTCCCAGCCTGTAGCACCACTGGGGGTTGTTGTGTCCCCAGTGCAGGACCCAATACTTGGCCTTGTTGAACCTTGTAAAATTGGCCTTGGTCCATCAATCCAGTCTGTCCAGAACCCTTTGTAAAGCCTTCCCGCCCTCCAGCAAATCAAGAACTCCAGTGGTAACCAGCTGCCTGCTAGATATAACTCCACCCACCAGCACTCTCTGGGCTCAGCCATCCAGCCAGTTTTTACTCAGAAAAGAACACACCCGTCCAAGCCAAGAGCCGCCAGTTTCTCCAGGAGAATGTTTCGGCAAACTGTGTCAAAAGCTTTACTAAAGTCCATGTAAGCAACATCCACAGCCTTTCCCTCACCCACCAAGAGGGTCATTTCACCGCAGAATGAGAGGAACTGGGTCAAGCAGGACCTGCCTTTCATGAACCTCTGCTGGCTGGGCCTGATCCCCTGATTGTCCTGTACATGCTGCGTGATGTTGCTCAGGATGATCTGCTCCATGGCCTTCCTTGGCACTGAGGTCAGGCTGACAGGCCTCTAGTTCTCTGGTTCCTCCTTCCAACCCATCTGGTAGATGGGCTGCACATTTGCTGACCTCCAGTCAACTGGGACCCCCTCCTTCCAGTTACCCAGGGCTGCTGGTAAACCATGGAAAGGGCCTCAGTGAGCACTTTCACCAGCTCCCTCAGTCCCCTCAGCTGGATCCCACCCATCCCCACAGATTTGTGTGTGTCTAAGTGGTGTAACAAGACACCAACCATTTCCACTTAGATTACGAGGGCTTCATTCTGCTCCCCATCCTTGTCTTGCAGGCTCAAGGGCCTGGGTGCCCAAGAACAACTGGCCTTACTATTAAAGGCTAAGGCAAAGAAGGCATTAAGTACTTCATCTATTTCCTCATTCTTTGTCACTATGTTTCCCCCTGCATCCAATACAGAATGGAGGTTCTCCTCACCCTTCCTTTTGTTCCTGATGTACTGGATTCCTCTGTGAAGGTAACACTAAGAAGCTTCCTCCTATTACTGTGATGACTCCTAAAACAGAAAGAAACATCACCTTTCAGGGTATTTGACCTGAAAAATCAAGCAGCACATTTGAGTAAAAATGCATAGGAACAACTTGTATCTATAAATACACAGAAAATGAACATGTTCTCTCCTTTCCAAGAAAAACATTTATATAGAAAACTTATTATTGATAATAAATAGATAATAAATTATGCAAATGATGGGTACAATCTCAAAAAAGTTACACTGACAGTCTGAAAAAAAACCCACTGGAACCATTTTCTTTGTAAATACTTCTAAATTTCTGTGACCAAGGTGTCTGCAATTTCTACAGTGGTTGAGATAATTCTGCCCTTCTTGTTGTTCCTGCTCTTCCATGTACACTCACCAATAACTGCCCTTTATTTGTCCTCAATCAGTTCAAACTTCACAATTTCTATGGTCTGTCATTTAGAGTCTACACTGGTTATTTGTTAGGTGTAATTTAAGCAGTTAGAGGTGTTTTCTTTTTTCCTGGGAGCCAAGTGGACGCGTTTTTGTGAAGTCCAAATAGTAACTCCCATCCAGAGATCATTTTCTCCACTCACTGTTTGAATAAGAGAGGTTCATGGACAACTTCCTTCGGAATCACATCTGGGTCAAATCACACTTACCTTGTTCTTCCTATTTTTAAGTTTAAAAAAAAATCTCATAAGGAGGAATGGAATGAGGAGGAAGCCTTTAACAAAAACACTAGACAATATTCCCAGTGTGGATGCAAATGCTTTCCCTAAGATTACAAGCCAAATCCTTACTGTGTGGCAAATATTAGCACTCCACTGACTTAAGTAGGTCAGTTCACATGAGAAAGATTAGCAAAACTCTGCTCTAAATTTGTAGCACAATGCAAATTTGTGAGCCAACATTTGCAGATAAGTAGCTGTGCCATTTTAAAATGCTACTTACCAATCCCACCTATAACCTACATAATTTGATCTGGTCAAATACCCGGGGAGAAGGTGCTGAGGAAGGAAGCTTTAATCAAAAATATATTGGTTATTTGGACTTTCATAGCAGTTCATAATCCTACTCATAAAACCACCCTCTAATTGAGCTGAACACAGTACAAAGAGAGAAATAAAAGAGTGTCCTATCTTAAAGAATTTATAAGTAAACTATAAAATAGAAGAGCTACATACAGATCAGCAGCAACATTTAAGTAAACAGTGAGACAGTAATGAGGATGGAATCCTGGTTTAGAGCTTTCTTCAAAAGAAGGTCATTAGAGACTGCGGAGAGAAGCAATAAACTGGATTCAAGAGGTTGAAAAATAACTGCATAACAAGAATAAATCGAGCTTAGACATAAATGGAGGAGGACTGGCCAGCAGGTCAAGGAGGAAAATAAAAGACAAGAGCAGGCCTGACACAGGTGCCAATACAGACTGTGGGTGTCACTAAAAGAAGAGTTAAAAGGAGCACAACAAACAAAAAATGGATCTGTGCCAGCAGGAGAAAAATCTCATAGGACAGGGAAAGAGAATATTTAAAGAGAGGAATAAACCTACATTTCCCTTTGTCAGAGTTTTGGGCAGAAGAATTGGAGAAAGGGGGAGGTACAAAAAAGCGGTCAACCAACCAAGAAAAAAAGTCAGAAATGGAAGCCAGAGGCAGCCAGTGAGTACCCTGAGGAAGGAATCAAAAACTATTTATGATACTAATGGAATTGAGAATGTAAGGTTTGGTAACAGCATAGTCTAACAGTAAGGAATTGAAGAAGATAAGAACAAATATATGGCTAAATGACTGTTGATCATGTTTGCTCATCACATTTCCAACAGGAAGCTCTGCAGCAGAAGAGAGGGAGGAATTAGGCATTAAAAGGCAATTTGTCCTGAAGGTTACTGTGTAATCCTATTTATAAACACCTGTTGAATACATGGCCATCCTGTTTTGCTCCTGCAGAACATTTATGTTCTTCTCTTAAACACATTTTCCTAAAGAGATTTTATTTAGCTTTGTCAGATGCTAAGAGACACAACCTTTAATAATTAAAACTCTTGACATCTGAAATCGAACATCATCAGGTACTCCAAGTCTCTATTTTACTACCCCCAAATTCATCACTCTGAATTAGAATAATTAAGCTCGAACTGCAATTGAAAGAAACAGCAGTTGAATACTTAAATATTTTGTCTAACTATACTTCTCATACACAAATCATTCTGTACTTCACTTAGTAAAATACAGTGGCTTTAAATGAAGTGAAACTGTATTCTGAATTGGCACAGAACTTTAATTTTTAAAGAACAAGAGATTTAAAGCACTGTGATGGTAACAAAATCCTTAGAAGCTGCACAAATTTCACCAAAACCAGACTATCTTAAAATATTACCTTAATTTAATGTTTATAACATCAGAGGAGGTTTTTAAGAGCTTTGACAGTATTTGTTTCTAACCATATCCTAGTATCTACAAACTGTGCAAAATAGTACAAAGTTTATTCAAATGAAATAAGGTAACACATACAATTAGCTGCAGAAAAAAACACAACAAAATATTTAGTCAACCCTTGACAATTATAGCTCATTGCATCTGAATTTGCTTACCAACAAAAAATATTTATAACCAGATGTCGTCTCCCTTTTTGCATATGTAGAGAGAAGTAAAATACCCTGCTACTTACTTCTCCAGTTAGGCCATCAGCAAATTAGCTTTGGTGTTCATTTACTTATTCATAATGTCCACAAAAATAAGATTACATAGTACAGTCATACTTCTACTCAAAATACTTTCATTTAAAAGGACAAAGCAACAAGGAATAAAAAAGCTATTGCCCTAGTCTTCCTCCAGCTCTACTCAGCTTGACAGAGAAGGGACTCAGAGGTCTCTGTCAGGTATAAGACAGCAAATTCGCTCCCTTGAGTTTGTGTAGTTCTCCTTCACACTATTTGAAAATCCTAACTTTAAAACAGGAGCTTTCAAGGTAGCTTTCTCTGCTACCTTGCCTTTCTTAGTACTGCTGTCCAGAATGAACATTCGCTCTGGATCGTGGCCTCCCCCATGTTTGAGACGAGATCTACACTGCAAATTGCAGCAGCTAATGTTAACCCAAGATAACTTTGAACAAGTTAGAGCTTCAAAACAGTTCAGCTCTGATGGCAGAGACAAGAGCATGAGCTCTGTGCCTTGGAGGGAAGTTACCCTACTTGTGATTAAGGCAGCAACAGTACAAACATCTTTCCACCATTGCTTATTTTGAAGTCATTCAAGTACAGTTTATTACATGATGCCTACTTGCAAAAGAATTCAGCTAATGGTTTTGTGATATTAATGAATGTATCATAAATTATGCTGCTAAGAGTTTGCCATAAAAATACATACCTGCATTCCCATACATTTCTGAAGTCCTTTTTGTATTTGTTTAATAGTTAATATAACATACAGCACTACCATGCAGTTCCTTTTTAGATTATTTCTGACAGCTAAACAAAAGCAAATAGATACTGCCAAATGCTATAAAAAGCAATAGAAGAAAAATTATAACAGTCATTGCTCTCAAGTAAAAATTAATTTTGTCTTATTGTAACACCTCAAAAGTAATAATTTAGAATCTTTACATTTATAGCATTTAATTCATATTTCACTACACAGTCTTCAGTAATTTAATATTTAATATTTAAAATTATGATGCAGCCCAACAATTTTGAAAAAACTAATGGCTGCTATCACAATTGGAAAAATATGTCATTATTCAAAAAGGGGAAGTTTCTTCAACACACTACCTTTTGCTGTGTAAAATCTAAAAATAACACCTGCCTGGAAGAAGTAATTTATTTTTAGCCCACATACTCCAGACACAAAGTAAAACTAATGCCTCCCAGCAGCTGGTGATTCTGGAAAGCAAGCAATTAAAAGTTATCACTGAGTAATTTAAATTACAGAAGCCAATTTCCGTCAGTGTCTTTCACCCTCTCTGTTCAGGTGAATGTTGCATAAGGATTCTGGGCTAAGGCAGTGCCACTTTAAGGTTTGCAGAAAACCAGAGCATGGGATGAACTGAATACACACCATATCACCATTTTCCACACAGGAGCCAGCAGTTTTGCTCTATTTTTCTGTGATAGGCTGATGAGAGTGGTGAATCAATATGAAGAGCTCTGGGCCTGATTGAATGATTTTTACTAACTGAGAGAATGCAGCCAGGATATTTGGACATAAGGGTTCCTGCAAGAAGGCTCCCTGAAGCAAAACAAATGCCCTGAGCTATGAAATTTCTGTGCCCCCAGGATGCCCCTCTGTGATACAAGCTCCTCTCTAGGGCCACTGCATCATTCTGACTGGAAGGGAGGTTTCCCCATCCTACCACAGCAGCTGCACACCACAACCCTCTCTGTGCTCCATAACGATATGTTAATCCAGTCTGGGAACCTACCCTGGGCACAGCTTTCAGGTGTCTGCTATGAAGAAAGGAAGAACTTGGAAACATAAATGGTTTCCTATTGACTGGCCTGAATCTGGCCAGAGCAAGCCTGCAGCAAAAGAGCTGGAGATTTATTAGAAACAGCAACTGCATCTTTTCCTGGTCCTTTTGTGGTTTAAAATCACATCTAAAACAAGTCTGGCAACCTATCAGCTAGTGAGCTCAGGGAAGCAGGTAAGAAAAGCATGAACAAATTCCAGGAGGGAGTTCTGCACACTGTAGGGGCAAGTTTTAATTTGGCAAATTTCAGAATACTGTAACAGATTTCAGCAGGATCTAGGTTGAGCAAGAGATGGAAAGCAGGGCTGCAAAATCATAGGGGAAGGAAAAGCAGAAAGAACAGATAACATGCCAAAAGGAGACGCTGGAAGTTTTCCCAGAATTTACTAATTTGGAGGTTAAGCCTATTCAATAACTGCAGCAGGAATGGGAAGAGTGGTCTAAGGGAAAGAGCACAGGATGAAGAATAAAAGACCAAGCACTAATGCCATCTGTGAGGCTTTAGTCATGCCATTTATCTTCCTTATCCTTTTTCACTCTTCTACTTCCTTGCATAAACACTGTCTTCTCTACTGCAGTCATCACATGGAGACTGAGGCAGGACCCTTGAGCAGTGCTGATACTTATGAGACACTGTTCCTAGCTAATGAAGCTCATTGTTTTTAAAACAAGCTTGTGTGTCCTCTAAAACATGAGGCAGATTATTTACTCCACTGCAAACAACATCACAGTAAAAGGAAAAAAAAAACATACGAGAAGGGTTCAAGATGAGTTTCACATAGAAAACTTCTCAGTCACAGGGCCTGTCACTGTGCCAAGCAAGCCAGGGACCCTGGTGGACAAAGGAAAACAGAGCCTGAGGAAGAAAGTAGGGTTAGGGACAAGTATTGAAACAAATACTTCCAACTTAGCCTTTAACTTTCTACAGAGGTTAGAGGTCTGCTCCCAAGTTTCTCAAATTGAAATGCTAATACAAATATAAATATATTCCAAACAAGAAATATTAAGTTAGGTTTGGTATCATTGCATTACATGCTGGAGAAAGTATACTACTAATTCTGCTAAATTAGTTTCGTTTTAGAAATACTTTATACAGGTGTTAATTAACTCAAATACAGCATCACTTGCATGTTGCCTCATACCTAATGTATGGGACGGCATGTACTTTGTTACTGCTGTTCGGTGTGTGTGGGTCACTCTCTCACTAAAGGGACACCCTATGACAGCATCCTCTCTCCAAATTACCCTACAACTTCAGTAAAGCTGACTAATATGTTCTCCTGCTGTGCAGAGGAGAAAACCTCTTTAAATGTATGTCTCTACATGCAAGCCTTTAAAACCATGCTGCATTTAGTTTATTCAAACTAAAATTTTTATGTTATGTCCTTTCTTGCTCACAAAAAGCAGAAAATCTACTCACACTACTAAAAAATTATGAATTTGTAAAGGAGCAGTAGATCCTAAGAAGGATGGTTAAAGTCCTGCTGGAAAGGGCTGGAAATCACGAAAGAAATGTTTCAGTGGCTGTTCATGATGAACAGATCACAGGCATCAGAGCTCACAGTGCCAGAGGCTGCTGATGGGGACTGTCACAACAGTGGAGCCTCAGGACAGAGCTGTGTGCTGCCTCCCTGGCAGGTCACCCAGCACACTGCTAGAAATGCTCTCCAGAGAAGACCTTTCACTGCACAGCCAGGCCAGGCTGCAATCACAAAACTAACTTCATACCCTAAGACAAAATGACCCACATCTCAAATAACTTTTGTAGATGTCAGGCTCTGCAGTGGGACATAAAGCCTGCTGAGACTAAAAAGCCTGGAAAGAGACTAAGTAAGAAACTCCACATATATACATGGTGTGAAATTATTATAAAATTGTCACTTGAAGGCCCTGGACAATCCAAAGAAATGTTGCTTAAAACACAGATCAGAAAGGGGCCTGGAAAAGGAATTTATAGCAGGGATACAGGCACTGTCAGGACTTTTTTACACTGTGTAGATATATTTGTGTGCATATTTATCCAAGAAAGGAACTGGGAAGAGAGGGAGAAAAATACGTGAGAATGGTATTCAAACCCATGCTAAATGTCACATTCACCTTTCCTGAATAGCAGTGGACTAAAACACACATTTCAGCAGTACCCTGGTGTGGCATCTGGGTGGTCAGGATACTGCACAGTCAAACCAGGAAGACAGGAAAACAGTTTCTAAGACAGCTTCCAAAACAGCATTCTGGAAAGATTAAGCTGATAAAATACAGAAATCTCGAGAGATGGAGCTTGAACAACTTCAACAGAAAAAAAAATCCAGAGGAAAGAGATCAAAACAAGTACAAAGAAACAAACTTTCCACACAAGATGAAGTGAGAAAATGGGAAATTCTTTTCAATACTATGGCCTATCACAAAATATCAGAAGCTGACTGAGAATTTGTAACACCTCTAAAGTATCTATGAGGAACTGCAGTGAAAGGACAAAGAGTAACTGCAGGTGCAAGTTGGTGCAAATTGAAAAAGGTGTAAATTGAAAGAGGAGAAATTTAGGTCAGATACTACAAAGAAATTTTTTGCTGTGAGGTGGTTAAGCATTGGAACAGGTTTCCCAGGAAGACTTGTCAATGCCCCAACCCTGGCAGTGTTCAAGGCCAGGCTGGGTAAGGCCTTGAGCAACCTGGTCTAGTGGGAGGTGCCCCTGCCCGTGGCAGGACAGTTTGGGACTATAATCTGTAAGGCCCATTCCAACCCCTTAACATTATATGATTCTGTGATTTTTCAGACTTAACAAAAATAATTAAAAATCAAATCAAACTAGCAGATTGTATTCACTTTCACATTAAAATGCAAACCACAGGCACTCTTCCTAACATTTTTCCAATTCAGATCTCAAAATATTTCAGGGAATAATAATTCAAGAACAATTCCTGCACATGGCAAGTCTATTAAATAAAATCAACATGCAAGACCATTTATTACTGGTTTTGAATTCTACACACAGTCATACAAAGATGACAGCTTAGAAGGGAACTTAGCCCAAAAGACTATGATTTTCACAAGATCACAGAATAATGACATGGCATCTGACAGGACATTCAACCTGACTCCTTCTTTTCACCAGTGTAATTAATTAATTCATATAGCTATAATGCAAGCAACTTTTTCTCCAGCATTACCTTACACCACAAAGAGTAGTTGCATATTTCTATGTTCTACAATAACTAAGGTCACATGCAAATCCAGCCATCTAAAGCACCTGCAGATCCCAGCCCTCCTGGGCCACAGATGCAAACAAAAAAGCAAAACAAAAAGCTCTTCTAGAAAATGGTTGTGTGCTAAATTTTTTTTTCTTGTACATAATATTTACTGCAATATTGCTGAAATGGCCTCAAGAGAGAGGAAAAATACTAGTTGTATCAATATAAACAATGATTTTGCTGTTAGCCTTTCCTCCAGATCATCCAAATATTTAAACTACTGTAGCATCTGATGCACAGTAACAAACGCTGCACCTGCTGTAAGAGCCGAAATTTCTGAAATAATACTTACTCCGCAAAACAAAAGCTAAAAATAAATACAAGCTATTAAAAATGGGAAAAAAACCACCAACCCACAGGAAACAAACACATAAGTATTCAATGGTGTGAGAAAAAAAAAGTAATTTGTATGCAGAAATGTAGAAAGAAAGCAACATTAAAAGTTTGCAAGAAACGTTAAACCCAAAATTTTGAGGAGTATGAAATCTGATACTACATTGCAGTAAACAGCAAATGCACCTAAAGGTTCTCTTCCACTTATGGCCACCCTCATACCAATAGCAGCAATCAAAATTCAGATAAACAGAACAAATCATGGAGGTGATCTGACACTGGAATTTGAGAATTCCAAGGTAAATAATGACTGTAAAGAGTCCTGTAGGAATAAACTGAAAGGAATGGAAGCACAAACATCAAATTAAATCACTTTTATTTTGGCTCAAGACATAGTAAGTGCAAATTAAATTATAGGAAAACTTACAAGGGATAGTACAAGTGGAAAGCTATTAATTGATTTTGCAACCTAATGAAGGACTAAGCACCTACAAATTAAGTGCTGCAATGAAAACAACAGAGGTGCCTGGCCCCAGGGAGAATCTGGAAACGTGGGGTGAAGTGCTTTGCCTACCCAGTGTGGAAACATCCTGCTCGGGGGGGAGCTCCCTAGAACCAGCACCCAGGAACACTAAATACGCACGTTCATACATTCTTTCTAGAGCTGAGAGGTCTCAAATAAGGTCACAAAGGAGATGTGCTTGCTGATATAAGATCTACAGCCTAAGTATGAATATAGTCCTAACAGCTGGTAACACTGAGTATTATTCCCTGAAAAAAATGGGAGACAGTCTTACGTTATTACATAATTGTGTGCTGCTAAGTCATATGGGAAATACAGTATCATTTCCTTTTAGTTCAAGAGAAAAAAATATCTGGATATGGACATTTACCATACTTCCTGCTAAAGTTGCGCCAGGCATTAATAAAAAATGTATTATTTGTAGAACCAGAAATTATCCCAAGTAAAAAGAAGACATCTGTGTCTTTGTGATAGAAATGCTCACCATGGCCAGGAAATCTCAAATTTTTGAGCCAAACCTGAGGTCGATTCCAAGTTTTTGCACAGGCAATTATTTTATGTAACAGAAAAACAGTCATCTGAACAAGATCTGTAACCACAACTGCATGCAACAGTGTGTAAGAGAAAATTCAACTTGGCAAAGGGGGAAACAGGAGCCCTCAACCAACAGAGGCCAGAATGCCCCAGCATAACCTGCTGTTGGGGAAGAAAGGTCTGCTAAGCAAAACCAAGATCCAGTGCATCACTAACCACTTTAACAAAAAAGAAGGGGAGGAGTGGCCACTTAATAGTACAATTTTTGCTAAACTCTGCAAAACTATATTTAAACATACTTACAGCTAGACAGGGATTAACACAGTTGCTGAGCAAGCATAAATGCTAGGTCTTAACACATCTGTAGTCTGTAAGAGAATGAACTAATTTAAACTAATGAACTGCTGAGCCAGCACGATGCAAAGACCAAAGCATGGGAAAAGTAATGCAATAAAGGTATGCTTAAGACAATTATAAATCAAAGAAAAGAGAATGATGTCTCTAAGCTTCAAGGAACAACTACCTGGGGAGGCATGAAGAAAATTATCTATGAGACACCATACCTAAGGGCACAGTGACCAGCCATCTGAGGATGGAACAGAAGCAGTTAAACAACATAGTAGTCTGGGAAAGCAGGGAAGTGAGCTGTGGTTATGGCAGTTTGGCAGGAATAAAGGCAAATTCAAAAGTCAGCATGGTGGGCACATCAGATGAGGATCAACACTACACACTCCAGCAGCAGAAAACTGACTTTTTGTGGAGACATCAAAGTTTTTTTTCTGAAAAACCTTGATACACCAGGAGGGATGTCCTTTGGTCTCTCATGCCATGAGTGCAGGCTGTAAGAGAGGGGGTTGGTGTTTCTTATCTGTTGGGAGGGCATAAACACCTTAAAGTAAATGTGTCTACCATAATCACAAAATTACAGAATCACAGAATGGTTAAGGCTGGAAGGGAGCACTGGAGGTCACCTGGTCCAACCTCCCTACTCAAGCAGGGTCCCCAAGAGCACATTACTTGAGATTGCATCCAGACGGCTTTTGGGTATCTCCAGAGGCGATGAAATTACATATGCTAATGACTATAGGCTGTTCCTCATACCCACTGTCATTTATGTAATCTCTTTAGTTACAGAGTTCCTCTGTCAACACCCCCACTGCCATTCTTACCTCATCACAACCTGCCTCACGGTCTGATTGCTGACACTGCTCGTGATCCTGACTTGTTCGGATTATGCCATAGCTAAGTGCCACCGGTTTTTAGCTGTCATTGCTTTGCTTTGCCCATTGTCGACCTGTATAAGCTTTTAAAAAATCCTATCTCCTTGTAAAAAGAGTCTTCTTCCTTGCCAGAAAATACTGCTGCACACCCCCTCCATCAAAGCTAACCCACATTAACACAGTGTCAAAAACATAACAAAAAGGAAATACAGCTGCATTTTCTGTTGGGCTAAATGTATGCATGCAAGAAATACTCTAAGCCTGGCTTGAGCTTTAAGGGTAATTTCTTAGTTTCAGAAACTCAGTGGAGAAATGGGAACAACCTGATAAATTTAGCCATTTCCACAGAGGCATCCTATGAGCTTGACTACATATACTCAAGTATATTTAAGCATATAGCTAAAGCATTGTTAAGCATCTAACTATAAATCTCATCCTCATATCAGTTAAGCACTTCTAAAAATTTTAATATGCAGCTATATTATCAAAAATTTTTCTCAAATAAGATGGGGCAGAAACATCTGGCAGTATTCAATTTGCATAGTTCTATTTAAAGAAATTTAATCTACATATTTCCTCAGTTGCACTCTTAGAAGTGGAATTTCTGTAACTCTTTGGGACAGTAATTAAGAGTGGCTTCTTAATAATTCAACTAATCTATAATAAACCAGGAAGATTTATCTTTTATTTGTGCCAATGATAGGAGCTTTTCCAGTTCACCAGGAAAATATGAATAGCCCAGTAATTTTATATAGGATCATTTCAGAGGAAGCACAGTAAACTATTTATTCTATAATATCACATTGTTACACGCAAAGCTCAAGAATAAACAAGCAGGTCAATATATGGTGGCAATAGTTGAAATAATAACAAAGGAATGAAGAGAGAACAAAAAAATTGCAATTCTACTTTGCATTTAAGCATCCAATTCTCCCTCTCACATTCCAACATCTCACACACATTTTGTGAGGACAGTAAATTTGCCCCAACCTCCACTGTGCAGCTGAGTTGTCCTACAGCTTGTTGGTGTGGGCAAACATCAGCACTGCTAGGTCCTGTAAGACAGCTCTGGCCACCACAGGCAGCAGGGCTGGCTCAGGGCTTTCAGACCACCCCTTCCCACATTCCCCAGCACTGAGGACTCACATGAGCTACCAGAAGATGAACAGTCATTCTCTTCCCTTCCCTTCCCCAGCTTTGGGTGTTCCTGAACTAGAACATTCTTTCGGTTTCAAGATCATTTTGCTTGTTTCTCTCTTACAATACCATCAAAACCCTTGAAAACTTTTACAGTCCCATACACAGTCACATATAATGAGAAACACTTGTTGCCACAGCAATTCTTCAAAATTCTGTTCCTGCCACCATCAGTAAAAGTTCTGCCATTAACAAGAGCCTAACTCACCTTTACTACATTTTATGGCCAAGAGCTGATGCTATTGCATTGCTTATATTCCGTTTCGAAAAAAAAAATCCAATTAGAATGGATTCATGACAAGCTAGACTCTGACCTTTAGTTTTGACTTTGGCTGCCTTTTGTTTGTTTGTGAGGCCCTGTAATTGTTTACACACAATATAAATTGAATCTGTGGCATGTGGAATCCAGGCTCTGCAGCCTCCGTAGGTAACCTAGGGTTATAGGTTAAAAAACACTGACATCATGACAAATTGCTGTAATTTGAGGAATAATCTGAAATCCTGCTGGGACACAATTGAGTCTGTGAGCCTAGTTGTTAATGATAATAAAAGCTGACACAGTAAAAATGATAAAATTAAATAGAACACCCAGCAATATAAGTACCTCCAACATATGACATTGACGATCCAGTTAAGGGGGCCAGTAAAAAAATCACTGGTGAGTGATAATACTCCATTTCCAGTCACAGAACTCTCCACTCATTTGTGGAAATGCTTTTGTCTTTTCTGCTTACAAGCTAGCTGTTTTTCATAATTTTCAGAACATGGCAGTTTTCATAATATCTTCAGTAATGCAAGGTCATAATTCCGCTTTCTGATTAGTTTGTGTCTATGTACCAGTAGATAAAACCTGTATTTTTCATGTAGCACACCCATGATACCTTTCTCTGTCTCTCTGACATATCACAAACCAGCTGGCAACATAAAATATAAATTGGCTAGCTATAAGAACAGATGAATCATTAATTACTTATTCTGTACCAAAATAAGAGAGACCAATTTTACAGTATCAAATGGCAAGTGTAGCTGCTAATTAAAATTATATTAAAAAAAAAACCAACCAAACTCAATAAGCATTATTTAAGATTGGGTTGAAAACGATCTTTAAAGGTCATCTAGTACCCCCTATATATATATATTACTGTTTTAAAATATTAGCATTTCCCAGAATTTAGAAACATCGGCACTGAATTTTGCTTTGGCTTTGACTCTGTATTTTTATTCTCCAACAATATTTAGATATTATGGATTAGTCCATTTCATTATAAGCATTTTAAGATTTTTATTCTCTCATACTAAATTGTACCTCTCACAGGCCTCACACTTCAGATTATTATTCTCAGCTTTGCAGGATAAGGGAATAATGTCTTCTCACAAATACAGCTTACAAGACAAACTATATGCTGCTAATGTGAAAAAATCACAAAATTCCCAAAACTAAAGCTAACCAGTTTCTGACATCTCTTCTTTCTGATAATATGGCCAACCGGGAGTCAAGAGTTTTCCGTCAGAAATTGGCTGTATGATGAAGAAAAAAAAAAGGAATACAACAATGGACAGGGTAGACTGGAAAAGCCTGAGAAACCACTTGGATTTGTTTTAGAAATGCAAGAAGACTGAGATCCATTCTTTGAACTGGATGCTGTGATAAAGTCTAAAACAGTAACACCACTGACACTTGGCTTCCTTCCAAACCTCTTTCAGTTTAATCCCTAAAATAAACACTCAAACCTGAAGACTGAAAAGTTAAAAGAATGCCATGTCTTTATTCATAATTAGCAGCCAACTGCTACAGTTTTCCGTTATAATACAGAAAACGAATGCAATGGATCTTCCTTTTAATGGCAAAGTGCATTTACAATTATTTCCAGGGAGTTTTTTTACATCACTGAAAGCTATGCATGAGGATCCGAAGCTGCACATGCAGCTCATAATCTTCATGCAGTGGATTCTGAAGATAAGGACTGTTACACAGAATATCCAGTGCCTTTTGACACACTTTTATGTTGCATGGCATGTGGGTGTTCAGTTTTATATCGCTATGTATTAAAACATTCTGAAATTTCTACATTTTTGTAAGCTATTTATCTTTTCTTCATGTTATCTTATTTCTCATAAGATCTTGTATTTCCTCTACTCCTCTCCATATCCAGCAGCTTCTCACTGACACCTGCCAAAGAGAACACCAGGGACAAGCCAATCAATTTTCTTCTTATTAGGATTTTCTTTTGTTGAGGTGGGAGCCTTATCAAAGGAAACAGCTTTCAAGAGCCCATCTACAGAATAGAGAGGGGAAATAGTGTCCAACTGAAAATAATGTGCAAATTAGGTTTTCATTCAGGGCACATAATTTAACCACTTCACATCTGATAAGGAAAAACATCATGAAACCCTTCACTGGTGTGAAGCACATCGAAGCAACAGTTCTTAGACAACTTCTTCAAAAGCCAAGGGTCCCTAGGATAAGTTGATTGATTTGGTCATTTCTTCACCCAAAGTGCTGTCACTGATCTCTGTGTTACCTGGTAGGCTTCTGTCAGGTTCTGCAGACTCCTCACAAAGGTCTCCAGATCAAACAATTTAAAAGTTACAAGTTCAAATTTTGAAGTAATGTTCAAAGAGTATTTCTTATCTAATAAGACTTTCAAAAAAACACCTACATTTAAATGTTGTGAACTGTAATCGAACACACAACTAATTAGTATGAGAACTGACCTTGTTCTAAACACTCTGGTGTATGGCAAATAGCCCTAATTATTTGCTCTATCAAGAAAGATTTTTTTTAAATTTGATTTTAATTTTCAGTAAGAATAAAATATTCTAAATATAAATGTATTTTCAAACTGTACTATAATAAAGCAACTGTAATTATACAAAGCTGATGAGTGCTTTGTCCTACTTTTACACCAGATTTTGCAGCATTCTGGACACAGGCTTTTATCCTTTCTTGATCACAACAAAGCAGCACGATCACAAACAAATCAAGGCTTCACACCATGGACTGATCCCTTTACTAATTTCACAAGGACCTTCACTGATTTCACAAAGGACTCCCTCTTGAAGCAGGCTGATTTTATAAGAACTTTTGCATGGATTGTGCAGATTGGGGCCCTTCTTGCTTTGTTCTTGTACAAATAAGCATCCACTTTGGCACACTTGGCACTAACCCCACATTTCTAAAACTCAAGTGTTTTTCTGAGCCCGTGCCCAGCCCTAGAAGAGAATGAAAGATGGAGTAAAACTACAAAAGTTGCATAGCTTCTTATTTTGACAGTATCATTTTGAAAATTCTTATACATTATAAAGTGTCAAATTTGCAATTTTACTCCCTGTAAAAACAAACAAAAACTACAGTAAAGCCTGAAACTATGCACAATTCAACTATGCAACACATGCTAAAGGAAAATATCTGGTACATAAATGAAAGAACTTTTTCCAAAATCTTTTTTGTTTAGGAAAAGACTTGATGTGGCACTTAGTGCCATGGTCTAGTTGACAAAGTGATGTTAGGTCACAAGTTGGACTCAATGATCTCAAAGATCTTTTCCAACCTAGTTAAATCTGTGATTCTTTGATTCTTTTAAGGACCAAATTGCAATTTATGATGAAAGACAGAAAATAAATTCTAGTAGAGTTGCACTGTATTTCTACAGAGTCTTACAGGGACAAGTCTTGAAAATAATGCTAAAAATAGACAACACAAATGTGCAATAAAAGGTCTCATAAGTATCTTTATATACTTGCCATGGAGACATTAAGCTATCTAAAGAAGCAGCTGAGCTTTACCATATGAACAGATGCTCTCAAATTGAGTCTTCCCAGCTTTCAAATACATTCCCAGATACTAGTGATTAGAGAACTATCTATCTTGAAGAAAACAGATAATAATTTTTATAAATATATAAGAATATAAATATATGTATATCATAATGACAAAATAAAAAAATAAAATAGATTTTAAAGCTTTGTTAAAAGTTGCAGAAGTAACAGCTGAACGTATCCAGTAGTTTCCAAAGACAATTTAGAATGAACAATGGAAACCTGACTCTTTCTCAGTAAGAGTACGTAGGTATTCTAGTGTTCATTGCAAAGATAAAGATAAATTTAGATTTTATAATTAACTCAGTAACACATCTGAACAGGAATTTAGAGTTCCCTCCTGGGAACTTCAAGAATGAAAAAGAAGCCAGAGCAAACCATGACATGGTTGCACAACTATAAAATGTTAACAGCTAAACAGAAGATCTAAAGTTATTTTCACTTCTTAAAGCAAGCACCATAGTTTAAGATAATCATTGCCTCTAGCTTTCACAGTGAGTCTAAGGACTCATAGCCTTGGGAACAGCCTCTGCAGTTATTAATCTCAGTAGGACACTTTAAAATGAAATCATTTTAAAGGGCAAAAGATGAAGAATTTAATATTAAATAAAGATAAGACAAATTAATATTGCAAGGACAGACAGGACACTGACCTTACTAATACTATTTATACAGCATCTTTAAATAACTTAGTATATTTAGAACACACTATTTTATCTGTAAAACACTTGTTTCAAATCAGCTACACTTTTGGAAGATTATAGAGAATTCATTTGACCAGCACCATCAATATTAAACACTATATGGAATGTTATCTTGAAGTAGCATTTAAGCATTTTGCTTAACTAATAATTGCACATTACATAACTTGACATATTGTAGAAAAATCTGAGTATCTACTACATGCGCAGATTTGGGAGCTGGCTTTCACGTCACATCAACTAAATAACAGCTAGTAGTATTACTTGGAAATGCTGTCTTAGGAAGAAAGCAGAAAGAACAGACCCTCAATTAACTATCACGACTGGAAATATTTTTATGCAATTTTTAAATTGACAGTACAGTTATAGGTGAATTTCTCACTTTTATATCATGTTAGTGAGGCCTTTGTTTCTCATTTTTAAAAATACACTGAACTTCACGTAAACTTTAGTCAGGATTTCAGGACATGACCCATTTTGAAGATGCACTTTGCTTTCTACTGAAAATGTGTATTATCTAACACAATACAAATAGGTCAGTGCTTCTGTTCTAGTTCTTTTTGTTATAGCTAAAATCAGTACAGACTAAAATTAATACACACAGCAGATAAAGAAAATAGAAGTTATTACCATAGCAATACCCAAGAGATACAATTAGGTCACAAAAACTGGGGGAAAAAGAGCAAAAGCATCACTTCAAAATCAATAGGCACTATGAAAGGATGAGTTTAGCAACTCCAAAAACAATTAATTGTGCATTAAGCAAATAATCACTATAAAAAGAAAGGAAAAGGCGCTCACCAAAGGTTCAAAAACACAAAACCAGAAATTCACATCACCATAGCATTACCAAACCATAAGGTGGTATGCCAGCAAGCCTTGGACTTCTAAGCAGAGAATCAGTAATTTATGTTCATAAAATTTCAAGAACAGAAGAGTAAGGTGCTGACAAAGTAGTTTATACTTAAAACCAACAAGTGCAACTCAAATGCCATTTTCTTCTACATTTACAACATGCTCAATAAGGCACAAAGTGTTTCTCATCATATTTATGATGCGGCACAAGTCAAAGAACAAAGTTTTGCCACAGTTCTCAGTTTTCTTGTAGTCACAAGAAAATGGTGACTGCTGGTCAGAAAAAAAAATCAAAAACGTTGTGCAACTGATGAATGACTGCAGTTGGAAGCCAGAATTACTGCTGCTATTATTGGTATCATGTAGAAAGCTAGCACAGGGATGGTGAAAGCTGTCCTTTCTGTTCCTCGTGGAAACAGATTCCTCTGGCTTCTTGTGCTGGCCCATTCCCCCTCCCATCTCCTTCCTCACTCACTCAGCTCCAGACACAAACCCTCTGTTTTAAACAGCCATATAAACAACAAACGTATAAATTAACATTATAAAACCTCCTTAACTATGTAAGTTTTATGTAACAAACATGCAAAATGAAGAAAATACCTATACCACCACTCAAATACAACCAATGTGTGCCAGTTATTTAATATGCCTAGTATATGTTACATTCTCATTCCACAGTCATCTTCTGTTTATGTCTTTCAGAAGATCAGCCCTAAGGGACAAGGGTACAATATTTGTATGCTTTGCAGCAACATTTGTGCACCACCATTCTCTTACATAATACTGCTTGGTATGACAAAGTTTCCAGCTCTGTAAAGGACAATGCCAACAAAATGCAGATTCAGAATCTACTCTTCATTTACAGCAGTTTCTTTTTTGAACAGCTGTTGTTCTGTTTACAAAAGTGAGATTGAATACATTTGAGCATGAAGAAGAGTGAAAATTCAACACTTGCAAAAGCAAATATTATAGGGAACTGCAAATAAGAGCATAAAATCAGCAGTACGTGCTCGAAGCTCCCTGTATCTCAGTATCCTGACAAGAACAGCAGTCTCATGACGAATATAAAGAACAGGGGCAGCATAGAAAAGCCTTTCCTGGGCTCCAGCAATTTGTAGGTCAGGGACTACCTCAGAATACAGCTTTTGGATTTCTGTCAGTCTCTCCCAGATTTTTCTTCCATGAATGTATCCAATTGTTCTTGAGCATATGTAAACTATGGATGTCCCTGTGGCAGGAATATTCCACAAAGTGTTGTGTGCCAGGGCATTTTTAATAGTGTATAGGGATACTTATGCATGATCAATTATAGCCCAACTCACATACATTTTAATCAGAAAATAGAAATTCTGGTGTTGCATTTTTTTGAAATGAAATGCTTTCTAATTAAAGTATATCAGAGTTTAATGTAGTTCTTTTTAAATGCAAGANCCCATCTCCTTCCTCACTCACTCAGCTCCAGACACAAACCCTCTGTTTTAAACAGCCATATAAACAACAAACGTATAAATTAACATTATAAAACCTCCTTAACTATGTAAGTTTTATGTAACAAACATGCAAAATGAAGAAAATACCTATACCACCACTCAAATACAACCAATGTGTGCCAGTTATTTAATATGCCTAGTATATGTTACATTCTCATTCCACAGTCATCTTCTGTTTATGTCTTTCAGAAGATCAGCCCTAAGGGACAAGGGTACAATATTTGTATGCTTTGCAGCAACATTTGTGCACCACCATTCTCTTACATAATACTGCTTGGTATGACAAAGTTTCCAGCTCTGTAAAGGACAATGCCAACAAAATGCAGATTCAGAATCTACTCTTCATTTACAGCAGTTTCTTTTTTGAACAGCTGTTGTTCTGTTTACAAAAGTGAGATTGAATACATTTGAGCATGAAGAAGAGTGAAAATTCAACACTTGCAAAAGCAAATATTATAGGGAACTGCAAATAAGAGCATAAAATCAGCAGTACGTGCTCGAAGCTCCCTGTATCTCAGTATCCTGACAAGAACAGCAGTCTCATGACGAATATAAAGAACAGGGGCAGCATAGAAAAGCCTTTCCTGGGCTCCAGCAATTTGTAGGTCAGGGACTACCTCAGAATACAGCTTTTGGATTTCTGTCAGTCTCTCCCAGATTTTTCTTCCATGAATGTATCCAATTGTTCTTGAGCATATGTAAACTATGGATGTCCCTGTGGCAGGAATATTCCACAAAGTGTTGTGTGCCAGGGCATTTTTAATAGTGTATAGGGATACTTATGCATGATCAATTATAGCCCAACTCACATACATTTTAATCAGAAAATAGAAATTCTGGTGTTGCATTTTTTTGAAATGAAATGCTTTCTAATTAAAGTATATCAGAGTTTAATGTAGTTCTTTTTAAATGCAAGATCAGTTAGGGCTTTTAAGTCTAAATATTAGCATGTTGTAACTTTTGGTAAGAAATGGCAGCATTTGTAACAGCTGCTGACTATTACCAAGAACAGCTTGCCTCACAGAAACGTAAGACCAGCAGCATCCTCCTATCGTGCCTGTGGACCAGAAAGAGAGGCAGTCTAGTGCCCTACTCCAATTAAAGCTGACTGGTCCCCATCCACACTGCTGTGAACAAGCACCTTTAGATCAGCTCATTTCATGTCCACATTGCACAGCACCTGGCTTGTAACTCCCCTGGGCTGTATATGGTGCCTCAAGAGCCAATGATTGTTGTTCTGCTGGGTTTGGTTTGTTTTTTTCCAGTTCAAAGTGATTGAAATTGTGAGAAAGCTGTGATGCACAACACCAGAATCAGAGCATGATGCCAAAGGCACATGCATAGAAGTAGGTCAGGTTAGGGCATACAAAGATGCAAGTACTGCTGGGGCAGAGATCAAGCACAGCCAAACTTGGCACAGTTCACATCTATACTGCCCCAAGCAGAACCTGAATACACTACACCTCTTGTGCCTGAGTTTTCTCTTGAAGGGAACTACTTCAAAAGGAAGTGCAGGAGCTAAATTATCACATCAAGTGAGCAAAGTGTGGGGTCAAGCCAAGTTGGCACCATGGAGACACTGTGTCTTTGTCTACACTGCTAAGCTAGAGACAGAGTATGGGGCTGGGTGCTGGCATGCAATTTATGTCCCATTAAGCTGTTACAACAGTTCCCAGAATGGCTTTTGTCTGTGTCAGCTAGTGCTCTCCTGCAGTGTCTGGGAATGGATCGAGGACAGCACAGGCCAAGGACCATACCAGGGGGTAGTTCAGACGCATCATGCAACTTTGCTCTGGACAGGAAAGGAGTTTAGCCATTAAGATGCAAATTTTTATGTTTCTTGGCTTTAAAGCCAAAGGAGAAATCCTGGTCCCTTTTATTTACTAGTACTGTCTCTTTATCACAGCTCCCTCTGCATTCTTAGCTCAGCATGACCTAGGGAACTCAAGGAAAGAGCTTCCTACACCTTCATTCCTTTCACAGAAGTAAGGTCAAAGCATCCACACACATTAGTAATAGCTTAGTTAAAAATAAAGAAACACAAGACTTCCATTGTCTATACTAGGTTAACAAATTAATTCTATGAAGAAAACCCCCCATTATGCTTCGAAATAGAGAGCACCTTAAAATTCTGCTTTCTCTGGCTCTGAACTCCTGATGCCCTAAGATACCTCTCAGACTCAGCACACATTTTATTGTACATAAAATAGGCAACAAGTGAAAAACAAGAAGTTAACACCTTTCCTTATAAATAGACAGCAAGGAAACAAAGTTTTCGGTAGTTGTAAGGATCTTGTGAGCAGAGGCCCATCAAGGAAAGTGCTGTACCTAATAGAGAGCAGGTTTGGTTCTCCAGTGACAAAAAAGCAGTAGTAAAGGATAGATTCGACACTACTTGCAGTTAACCAAAAATATCCTATCTGTTTTAAACAAGACTGAATCAGTTATCAGTAAATCAGTGAATAAGTAATCTCTAGATATTAAAGAAAATTTACTTTCCAGGCAAATCCACATAGAATTTGCTTTTAATTAAAAAAAAAAAAAAATCCTCACTGCTTTTAAATTCATCCCTAACCTCTGATTGGTCTTTTTGCTTATTTGATTGCTATTATTTTTCTCATTTTGCCATGGCACTGCCCAAAGGCTTGCTCAGATTGATGTTTGAACTTACATTTTCTGAAGTATAAATAACATTAGCATTTAGCAAAACCAATCATATTCAAAAATCATAACAAAAGACATAGAAAAGTAATGGTAAAAATAGACAGACCAAATAATTAAAATGAACAGGCTCAAGTTCATGAAGTTTGGAAAAACTTCACACTGGATACTAATCCTGGTTTCTGATCAATGCAATGTATCAAAACAATATAGAAAATTTACTAAGTGATTAACCTTTGAAGGTATACCACATTATTAAGAAACTTTTTTCTAATACAGTGGAGAAATATAAATACATTTTCAATTCTTGTGTTTTAGCACATACAAAAAGCCAACATGAGACCTCTTCTTCCAACAGAGAAATTACCTGCTGTGCTATTTGAAACCAAATCCTGAATACTTTCAGAAAACAACCATCAAACTAAAGTCTGAAAATGTAGGCCTGTAAAACTTTAGAATAGAAAAACTTGGTCAAGAAGTATCTCCACTTTGAAAACTTACTGTCTTGCACCACATTTTATTTTGAATTGTAAAAGTTAAAAAATAATAAAGGAGGCAGGAATACAAATGAAAAATTAAAACAGCTGTAAATCAAAGAAAAGTAGCACAAGTATTCATAAAGAAATATAGAGGCATTCACATCTAGATCTGGACCTGAGTGTCAAAAACAAACAGTATTTTAGAGCTGGCAACTGTTATGTAATCTGGAAAATTCACAAAATCAGACCAGCTGTTGCCTGAACCAGCTTGTACATCACACACAAATCATCAGAAGAGTGGGCATCTCAACCCACCAACAGCAGAAATGCCAGAGACTGAAAGGGTAAGCAGAGTGATGAGGCATGTAAACTGTACAAAACTCCAGAGACATAACCATGTGTCTAGTCATATCAGCTAAGGGAATCTGTACTGTATCTCTTTTAATTCACAGCTTCTCTGGGCAACCTGCTAAATGTAACCTGTTCTCAGGTCGAGCCTTTTTCCAGAATTATTTCCCCCAATATAACCCACAGGTTGAGGCAGGTAGAATGGCAACAAATAGTTGCAAACTCCTGCAAAAAGCTTTAATTGGAGTCTTTTATCTGAGGTGAACTCCTATTCAATATAGAAAAATCATGGTTAAAATAGCACTGGACAAGGCAGGAAGATATTCAACTTTGTTACTGAAAATAAAAATCTCCTCTGCTATTATAGAGGGGAAACAAAATCACAGAGCTCTGTTTTATTATGCAAGACAACAGACTACTACCTTTGCCTTAAATGCTTTTGTTAGGGTATCTGCAAAACTTACTCCATTTCACTACAGTTGTTTATATAAAGATAAATATTTGGAGATGTTTTTATTCTAGTCATTTATCAAAACTGAAGTTCATTAACAAATACTTCCTGAAGTCTCTCCTCTTTCTGTACCAGGTACTGTGCAGACATTTATTATTGACTGTAATTTTTTTAACCATTTTGGTACTGGTCTTTTCAGCAGGAAGAGCTGTGGGGAGCTGCAAGAGGGAGGAGAGAAATGGCAGAAGAAAGACGGACTCATGGGGAAAAAAAGATGACAGAGATGTAAAGGACATGAATTACAATTCCAGAGATTCAATTTATTAAAAAAAAACTTTTAAAATAAAAGCTCACACAGATAAAGAAAAAAATAATACAAATTTGACCAAATGCAAACACTGCAGCTTGGTTCTACAAGGGTAAAAATGCCACGACTGGAATAAAATGAATCACTTCTTAATTTGACTCCTGAAGGCTGAAACTGAAGCTGAGTAAGTTCATTAAAGAATGAGTAACATCAACAAAATGCTTCTGCAGAAAAACCTCCATTTCCTTTAAAGCTCTCTGTCCATGACCTCTGCAAAGAACAAGAGCATGTGAAACACGCAGAGCTCCTGCTTATCTGCCAGTGCTGGTAAAATAAATACAGAACAGGGGATGGTTCCGTTCTCATCAGCCTCAACACACCATTAGACACTCGTATGTCAACGCACAGGCTGAACAATCAACATTTATTTCCAATCAGTAAGCTCAGCTCTTCAGGTTCAGGCTTGTCTTCAGCAATCTCACTACATATCCCCTCTCCCACCAGCACCACTCCTTACAGCTGATGGCATAAATTACTCTGCTAATGCTTACAGCAAAAGCAGCAAATGTGGCTTCTCTCCAAAACAGCAAGAGGGAAGATTATAAAGTCATAATTTCTGATTGTCTCGTAAAATAACTGCCCAGGCATCCTGTGCTCCATCTGGTCTGTGGTTCTCAATCTGTGATATGCCACCTCAGAGCAAGGACTCAAGCTGTTAGGGAGGTGCCATGTCAGATGAAAACAGAAAGCCAGACTTCCTACCTGTGCAGGGCAGTAAGACTGAAACTCTGTTGCTAATGGTTTTGTGAACTTCTTTGAACAAAGACAACTACATCTGAACTGAAAGGACAAAAATTAATGCAATTTCAGCTACTTAAAATAACTTAATAATATTTAAAAGCTGTATTCCTTGCAAGATTAACCTGAATTACATTAGATTATTTTGTTTTTCTGATTATATCTCCACTCAACACTATAAGTGAAGCCAGATCCTGTAGTATTAGCTCTCACCATTTTATATTGCTCCCAGCTTTCAAACATGTTGCACACCAACGTTTTTGTTTTAAAAAGACTTTTTGTGAGTCAGTACATCTCATGTTGCCTTGTTTAAATTCTTCATGCTTCTTTTCAGCTGGCACATAGCTGCTGTCTGTTTCATTATACAGCCTGAAGCCTCGCAGTCTGGGCTTTTGTTTTGTAATCACCAAAGCAGGAGAATGAGGACAGATTTCATTATAAATATTAGAAAAATACCTTAATTTGTGCTTTCAAAGCTAAATAGGCCATAAAAAATAAAGACCCCAGTTAGTCCCCATTTCCTCCAGAACCTTCTAATTAATTTTCCATAATAAAAGGAAGGTTACAGATAGGGTAATTGGCAAAAACTTTACAGCTGGAAGACAGAGTGGTCTATTATGTCCCCAGAAAACACACCTTGTATGACCCCTTATCAAGCAAAAAAGGAAGATATCTATGAATAACTGGTGATTTCCTTTTAATTGAAGCTTTCTATGCAATACTGCCTTGCTCAACTTAGTTTTTAAGCTTCTGAAAACACCAAGCTTTCTAATAAGCAATATAGTAGCTAGTCAGCACTTGCCAGAGCTCTGAATTCAGTGTTTTCAGCCAGTCATTGCAGCTCATTCACAGCAACACTCAAATTTTGTTTTGTTTTGTTTTTTTTTTTTCCCAGAGATTCAAAACTAAACCCTCAGAGAAAAATAAAAAGTCTAATTATAGGTTTAAAAATCTTGGGCAAGAGGAGTCTAAAAACTAGCTGGACTATATGTATCTAGTATCTGTAACAGGTATACATGGAAGGTATCCATTCAGGAGCTTCCAAAAAGGGCACAAGACACTGGAAAATGTGGCTAACCACAGCCAACTGTTATTCTTCTGATTCTGTAAAGATCAATGGAAGAAAGATACAGACTGATGAGTTTCAGGGATTCTGAGATTCATAACCAAGCCCCCAAGGGGACTGGGTCTGACCTCCTGAACACACCACACAATTCCTGGCTGAATAAACTAAATTGGGCAGGGTGGCAGGTTACTGTCCCCCTTCAACTTCCCGTGCCTTTACATTGCTCTTACATTTAATCTTTCTAACAGGTTGCTTTTCCATCACCCAGTTACTTGAAGAAACAAACCACCCATCATTCACTCTCCAATTACAAAATACTTTTGTTGTTGTTTTGCCATTAAAACAGTCACAGATTAGCTACATTGAGACTCATCTCTGTCAGAGCACTCACCTGGTTCTACTGAAGTACTCGATAGAGAGTCCCTCCTTTTTCTTATTTTATGCCTTATCATCACATTTAGCTCCATTTTCCAAAACTAAAACTCTCCCCTTTCCATGCTGATTTAAAGATTTTACTGGAGGTTTTTTTGGTCATTTTAAGGTGCTGTGGCTGATCTTGTCTTATTCAGTCAGGCTATTTCTTGAAATATGTCTGCTAAAATATCATCTCAGATTTTTAAAGTTCTATGTCAACTTCTTTCATCCAGAAATGGTGTAAATCACTTTATTTTCATATAAATAAATAAAAATTCCTTTATTTTAAAATACCATTTTTTTATCTTCATCCTCAAAGTCATGACACTATTAGCTGCTAGTCCTGTGGGTATTACAACTCAATTTATTGCCTTACAAGTAGTTCCAAAAAGCTTTTTAAACAGACAATAAAAAATTATTCAAGGAACTGCAACAGCAGAATTTATGATCCTTTCCCGTCTGTGAGGGAAAAGGTTTCAGGCAGATATGGGTAATTTGAACATCATCTTATTTGCACAGGTTTTTTAATCTTTGTAACAGTACAGGCTGAATCTACATATTGCCAAGCAATCAAATAAATTTACAGGATTGTGTGTTGTTATAAAACAAAGAAGCAGGCTGAACTTTCGATTCATAATCAGGGAAACATCTTTAGATCTCAATACAAAAGCCATCCTTGAATTGTAAAACCTACACTGTCTTACACAGGGGAGGTTCTGAAAGGCTTCAAGAGGCCTGAAGGACATTGTTGAGAACTCCAACGAGTAAAGGAAAAACTGAAACACCTGAAATCTATCCTGTGTAATGGTGACTTTAAGCACTGGTACTTTACTAGTGCCTAGAGATTCGTGTGACAGACCAGAGCCTTGTGTGATAGGCACCACACAGAAGCAGCACTGTAAATTCTTCACAAATTTATCCTCTAAACTCATTAGAATGATAGTGCAGTCCAGTCACTATGGCTGAGTAAAGCTTTTAATGGAAATAGGTTTCTCCAGTTCTGACAGGGAAACATGCAGTCTCTGTATGCTACAGCCTGGCAGCTCCAACCTGTCAGCAGCCCGAAGAGAAAACTAGTAAACTAGTGTTCCTGGAAAACACAGCCAGATGATAATCATAACTGCAAAGCAGACCATAAGAGCCTGAGAGGCCACAGGCCAACCCCAGAGAAGGAAATCAGATAGAAAACATATACAGATAAACTGGTCTCCGCTATGCAGAAGATCAGATTGAAGGAGTACTCTACTCACAACACAATGCTCTGCAAGCAAACAAACTAGTTTAGATACTGCAAGCAGTACAGAGCAGTCTGCTCAAAACAGCACAGCTGAGGAAAATGAAAAAAAAAGCCAAAGCAGGCTAAAATGGCTCTCTTCTCCTACAGGACTCAGCTCTCCCTGCAGGTCACAGTCCTGCACCATGCAGCCAAGTCTTTGATGTCCCCATGCTGTTTTACATTTAACAAAGCCTTACCAGAGAAGGGACACAAGTAGCAGCCAATACATTCATGGGTCACCTGCAGTGTTCAGAGGTGGTGTCATCAGCAAGGACTTGGTTTCCTAAATCACAGCATCTTTTCTGAGGACAGGAACCACAGCTGGGGAGAGGCAGAACCCACCTAATCTGTACCAGAAAGAACATATTTACATACAGGCCCTCTAAATCCACTCCTTTGGGGTTGGGTATTTTTTAGGAAGTAGAAACCAAGGCCCTGAGGCAAGAGAGAAAAACCTTTTACTGCTGTGGGTAGGGATGTCCTACAGACTTCCTGACCAAGTAAGTGGAAGGGTTTTAACCACACAGACATCTCCTGAGAGGACAACACAACACTAGGCTGGCAATGCAGGCTGTGGCACTGCACTGGTGACAATTTCCTAGTACAAACACTGAAGGGGCTCACTAGCAGCAATGCTGCTTAAGCTGCCACTCACAAATAGGGATAAACTGGTTGGTGATCCTTGTCCAGTGGCCTGGGTTGCAGTGACCTCAAGGCAACTGGCTTGAGGACATGGAAAAAGGCTGGAAAGTTAAGCAGCAGAGTGAGGAGGGGTTTTAGAACTGGAGATTGAGGTTTATTCAAGGAAACAGCTGGGTAAAATCCCAGGAGAACAGGCACAGGGAGGGCCTGGTTTTTGAGAATTCAGCAGGAGGAAGCCCTGTGGAAAGGCTAGGAGTTCCAGCAGTACGCCCACTTGGCTTAGGAAGAAGCTTTTTGATGAGCTAAAATTTAAAAAGAAAAAGGAAGATGAAAACCAGGACAGGCAAAAAAGAAAGGGTACAAAAGCACTGTTGAGAAACTTGGGCACAAAACAAGGGGGGCCAGAGCTCACCTGAAGACAGGTCTAGGAAGGGAGGTTTTGGGAATGTAGGGAAGCCATGAGCGTGACAGCTGTAAAAGGAAGTTCAGAAAACGTGTGGGTGACAGACGGGGGAGAGAAAGCAGTGAGAGACGACAAGAGAAAGACTCAATGTCTTTTTTTGTCCCCATGTTTACACAAAAAGCTTCTGCACATAGCAGAACACTACATGTGAGAGGCTGGACCATGTAATGTTAACATTCCTTCAAACTACCATTCCTGGGACTAAACCATAAAGTCGAATAATCGAAGATACTGCACTACTCAAGTACAATGAAGGATTTATCACGTAATCACAGTGTTTGTCTTATAATGACTCTCCATACTTGAAGCTATATATATCCTTTAAAGAAATATTCCTGGGGGATTTGAAATGTAATTTACTTGTTCCAATTACAGCTGTGTATTGAGTATGAGCAGGTCATTTTGAAACAGTTTTGAGTTTGTTATTCTCTGCAAATTACAACCGGAGAAACCCAGACTGTCTCATCAGTCAAGACAAACCTGAAGAAACATGTTTCCAGTAAGCTTTAACTGCTCATAAGTGCTGATAATTTTGTCCTGTTGAACTTCTACTACCCTCTATCAGTGCTGTGAAGGACAATCAAACAAGCTGGAGAGAACTGGGAAAACAAGGTGGAAAGCACTGTTCCTTTAATCTGTAGAGGTTATCTTCTACCTTCCCCACCAAAGCATCTGAAACACCTCCCTATAGTGTGTTTCTAGATCCTTTGTCATGTCAGGTGATGTTTGCTCTTACTCTCTCCCCTGGGGCAGCAATGTTTCAGGAGAAAAGTGTTTTTAATACTTAGGCAGTTGTCTGTGACTGGAAAATGTAAGTATTCTTTATGTAAGGAAAAACAAGCAAAACGGTTTTAAGAATAAAAGGTACTTTTATTGTATTTAGAAGGAATAATAATTTTTTTCCTCTTTTCTTTTTTAAGTGAGAAATCATAAAACGTTCTAATGCTACAGAAAACAGGGAGTTTGTGATATCTAAAATTATCTTTTTAACTTCTCATGGTTGCCAAGATATCACATGTATCAGAACTTATCTACAATATACTTACTTGTCTCTCTTCTCACCTAAACTGAACCCCAGAAGAGGCCTCGTCCCTTCCACCGAAATAGTCCTGCAACAGTTGTTTCACACAGTCTTCAACAGAATGGCGAGCACCACAGCTGACAACACTGTTCCTTTAGCTTGACAGTTACTTTCTAAAATTAGCCTTTCATATTTAGTTACTTAATCTTCCTACAGTGCAATTATGAAGGCATTTCTTATTGAGCACAGTATTAATCCATAAATATTAATGAAATCATAAGCCTTGTCTATTGATCATGGTATTGACCTGTAATTCTCCTGATAATCATTTAAATCTATATAAAGAAAATATAAACTCTCAATTAAACAGTCAAAATCATGCAAAAACTCCTGCACCTCTTTTATAAACTGTGGAACATAGGAGTGAGAAAATAAGTAATACTGGATTATATTGGGAAAATTCTTCACCAAAAGGGTTGTCGAGGACTGGAACAGGCTGCCCAGGGAAGTGGTTGAGTCACCATCCCTGGATGTATTTAAAAGATGAGTGGAGGTGGTGCTTTGGGACATGGTTTAGTGGTGGACTTGGCAGTGTTAATAGTGGGACTCTATGATCTTAAGGCTCTTTTCTAACCTAAATGATTATACAATATTTTTTATTTACCTTCAAGGCAAAATATATATCTGCTATAGCTCAGAATTAAATTCTGTAAAGAAGAAACTATTTTGGAGATTAAACATATTTTTCCACTTGGATTTAGAGTTTTATTTGATATTTCCCACTACTTTGTATTTTTCTAAGTTACTAAGCTGGATAAAGTTTTTAACACTGCAATAGTCCTTGCTATATTTTCAGTTTCTTAAAGAAGTATACATATTTAGAATCTCACATTTCACTAAATAAATAAAAGCAAGCAAACATACATAATTATATCAGTGAATAAATCACATAAACACAGATGATAGTGAAAATGTGTTTCCAAATAGCCAAAATAACTCAATATCCAAATAAAGATTAGACTTCTGCTTCTGTGAACATTATACACACTCTGAGGCAGCTGTGAAAAGCAGTCCTACAGAAACCTACACTCAAACTGGTTAAAAATGGACCCTTTTCCCCTCAGAGTAAAAAAAAAGAGAGAGAATCAACCCTCCACGACCCACAAACCAAGTTTTGCTGGCAAAACTTCGTTCTGCTGAACCTCTGTGAATCTCAGCATTCATCAGGCAGACCATTAAGATCCCAGGTACCTCTGGACTTTACCGGGTAACACTGTGAATGGAGTGGTACAGCAAACACTGTAAACTGCCAAGAAATATTGTGGAATAATGAAAATCACATATCCTACAATCACACCAAGAGAACAGTAATGTCTGATGATTTAGTACTGGGATACTAGCACTGGTAAGGGATATCAGTTTTAATGTGGGATTTTTTTTTTATTTTTTTGAACTTTGGTGCCAAAAAGACAGAGATAGGTTTTTCAAGAGCTTTAAAAAAAATTTACATCTCATTACACTTTAATTCCCCATGAAATTATAAAAGTGCAAAAATCACCAAAGTATAGTTTTTAAGAATGGCTGCAGCAAAATATAGTTGTGACCAAAGCATAGATATAAATCAGAGGCAAAATGAGAACAGAGGAATCTCATCTTCTTATCCTAACCCAGCTCCCCAGTACGGCCACACAGTTTTAGAGCACCTGAGTAACAGCAACAAGGACTGACTCACATGACAGAGGCCAGACCTGATGCAGAAACCTTCTGAGGTGGTACCTCAGTTAAGAGCCTCTAGGTGGAAGAAGGCTTCATAACCCCAGAGATCTAATCAGGGACCAACTCAGACACAGGGAGAAACAACTTACATCATATTTTCAACAAGCTTTGTTTTTCTCATCCATTGAATTATCCTTCACATGTTTTAATGCTCAAAAGCCATGAAGCTTCCAGTACAGTGGTTCAGTCAAACAAAGTGGGCAGCCAAGAAGCAGACAAGGGCTCCATGGTCACTGAAGGGCACAGAAACAATCACCACTCCAAAGAATTGAAGCAGAGCTCCACAAAGCTATGCAAGATAACGGAATTTTTTCCACAACTAATTAGAAAAAAATCTAGAACTTCCAGCACCGTGAATGTCTGTCCTTAATAAATACTTACAGAAGGCCAGGATATGAGGGGACTTTGTTGTGTGCACAGTCTGAGACAGGAAAGCAAAGGGAAGATCACAGTTGAGATCATCCCCCTCGCTGACAGCACAGCTGACAGTGCCAGCTTCCCCCAGCCCACTGAAACAGAAGGAGCACAGCATTTACAGCCAGCAAAGCTGATTTTATGGTGTTACACTGCAAGAGTCATATGCAGAACCTTATCAGCACTGAAGTTCCTCCTGGGGCTACCAACTCATGGGCCCAGCACAGAAATATCTTCTAAAGATATTCAGAGTGCAGTCCCAATCCTCTGAAATCAGCTACATCTCCTCCCTTCGCTGATAAGGTGTTACACAGTCACTGCCTAATTGGGCATAAAGGGTACTTGCACGGGGCATCACTCATCAACAAATTCTTGTGCTACCTGTTTGAATATTAGATGCCACAGGAGGAAATGTTAGGGCCTTTTCCCTCCTTCCTAGTTCTAAATCTTCATCTTTCAAAAGCAATCATGACAATATTTCATTTTGATTACATAAAGAGTTCCTGCAGAATGAAGAATTACTGATTATATTTTAATGACATATACAGTTGAACAGAGGAATACCAAATAAACACATTAAAAAGAACACTTGTACTTCAGTAAAATATTTGCTAGCAAATTCGATTTTATTTATAGCTACCAGCCTTTCTTTGACTATTAACAGAATTATAATCATAATGCCACCAGCTGCCAAACTGAAGCAGAAATCTCTCTAGTGTCCTACTATGTCAGGCCACTACATCACTGTGATAATGGATTCTTTCTTTCTTTTGACTTCATAAAAAATTTTTAGTTTGCCATAATAGTTTCTAATCCTCTTGTTTTTCATTGAAACACAAAGGAGCATTTTATCTCTACCATGAAGAGTTACTAATAGTCCCTTTAAAACCTTGAATGTACTTCCAAAAAACAGCAGTATCTATGAGAGGACAGACACAGCTAGAAAGTGAGTTTTCATATGTAATTTACAACAAATTCCACTTGTGATAAATATCAACCAAAACATTAATAACAATATTTTATACATAAATCATCTGAATAAAACAGTAAATTTACTTACCATATGTGGCACACATAGATTTAATTTTCCTTCATAAATAGCTCACCATCTAAATCCTGAAACAAAAAAAGCCCAGCCAAAACACCAAAATATTTACTTTTTATGTTAAAGAAATGACCAACACAAACATTTCCTAATGCAAAACAACAAGTGCTCTACGTACCTAAATTTATCCATGACTTAGTGGAGAATAACTGAGACTTCCCTTAACACCTATGAGGTCAATCCTTTAACAACTAAAGATTCAACACAGTGAACAAAGGTCTTGAGAATTAAGTGAAGCCACGCCCTTAGACTGGAGATCGTCACATTGAAACCAGAGTTTAACATTTTTATTTAATACTTGTTCTGAGAGAATAACTCACAGCTTCAACTTGACAACTTAACTAGGCATTGCAAAACATTTTAAGACATATGCTTTCTCCAAAGGGATCATGGTACAAGTTAATTTTAAACTAGTTTAAAGCTAAATTAGGGCTTCAGAAAAACCAGAGAGGTTTCATGTATTGTATCAATACACTTATCACAAGTCTAAATCCTGCACTATATTTAAAAAGACAGCATTTGAATACTTAGCTAAATGGAAAGCACTCAAATTATGAGATACAGCTGCAAAAATAACACCTGCTCTACTCACTCTTCCTTGAGGATCTGCTTAGATTAACACATATGTAATACTTATGATTTATTCATTGGTTTCTGAGTAGAAACGTAAAGTAGCTAGACTGAACTATAAAAAACAGGTTAGTATAATTTCTCCTTTTAACACACTTGAGAAATAGCAATATGAGCCCTGTCAGATTGTACATGGCTTTTTTTTTTCCTTGTTTTAGAACAGCTAATTTAAGCACATGATTCAGTTATCACAGCACTGATACATTAGGCCAGGAAAATACAGCCAACATTACTTTAAGAAATCCTGATTCTCAGATTCTAAAATTTAAATACAGAACTGTAAGCTCTAAATAAAAACTAACAATTATAGAAACACAACAGGAAGCTTGGTCTTCTCTAAGCACACATCCTTTAAACAGTTAATTAAAAAAAAATCATTTAGGAGTCTGATGATTAATTCTTAATGCACTGAAGTAGTTACTATGAGGAAAACAGCACAGTTCTCTCTTAATGCCCTATTGGCCCACTGTTAATATCACCTAGACTAGGAAAACTTTGATAAATCCTGACAGATATTGCTTCTACATGGTATTTCTAAAATTTTTATACTATAATGCATGGAATCGGAACCTGAAGTGAAAGGCTTCTGCAGTAGAAATAAGACAGGTAAAGGCATTTTCCATGAAATAAGAATCACCCCATACCTCAGTAAGTTGCTCTAAGGCAAGGGCAAAGGGCTTCAGTGCACAGTAATTAAATCTCTCTTTCATTTCATGTTCATTTGGTAAGGCGGGGAAAAAAGTAAATGAGTACTCATTTGTGGAAGCACTCAGGTTGTGGGCAAAAGCCTCCAAGAAAAGGAGTTTTACAACCTTCCTAGCAAAGAAATAATGGTTTCAGCTGGTAATCAGACATACGTGGCAGAGGCACCAGCGTTGTTTGGGCTTTTTTTGGAAGATGATGATTCATAGTTCCATGTTCCATTGACTGAGATCTGACAGATTTTCCAAATAAACGTGTACAATCTACAGCCTAGGTTATTTTACAAACTGACCTCAAAGATATTCAAAAATCACATGAAATTTTCCTGCAGTCTTCAACATGAACCTATGTTGGAAATGTGTTCCAAATGTCAACTCAATCCATATGGAACTAAAACCCATTTTTATTAGGCTTTACTAGAACAACATTTCAAAAAAACTTCATCACAATAGAGTTGTTTGAGTTACATTTTTAACTTTTCAAGCACATAAGAAAAGAGCAATGGGATGAAGAAGAGTAGGCAATCATAAGGCAGCCAGGCTGTGTCCACAAGGATGTGGTGTGCAATAAACAGAAACGGAGTGTGGCATATGGGGACTGTCCATCACTAGTTACACACTGTACCAGCTGGCATCACAGCAGAAGAAATTTTTAAGAATGGATTTTGAATTCTGTGGTACTCTTAATTTATGAAGCACAAAACTGGATTTGTCCTTTTATGGAGGAAAATCGTTACTTCAAGTAAAAGATGTTAACAACAGGTGTTGAATCAGGATCAACCACCCAGGATGTGCAATTATACCGAACAGATGTGCATGGAATAAAAAGAAAGGGTGAAAGCATCTTAATACACCAAATATTATGTCCTTACATCCAGGTATTGAAAGTAAATGAGCCAAATCCTTTAAATTTTTACTCAAGCAAATTACTAATAAAGCCAACAACAGTTTGCTCATCAAGATCCTTAGTTATAAAATTTAAAACTTACAGGACGACTACTGTTCCCCACAGAAACCCCCTCATAAAATTAAGATCCCTATTTCTTACTCAAAGTAGAAAGAGTAAAGGAGTTTGGGGCCTAAAAGCTGTCTTCATAAAAAGATAATTATTCCCTAGTTCTGTCAAAAATTATTCATTTAATGCTGCACTGTGAGGAAATCCACAGTTCATGTTGTGAAGCAGGCCAGACTAAATTGTTAAAATTACCTCCTTTTTTTGATCATCAGTGTCTCTCTGAGTGCTTGATGCTGTGACATCAAAGCAACAAGTGACAACATTTGCCAACAGAAGCTTTCATAAATGAAATAATGAAATAAAAAGAATAAAGATTTCAAATATTAACTATTTTTAAACTATCTCAGTATTGTCTTTATATTAGAGATCAAATAGATAATTGCACACCAGCTTTCATCAAAATAGTCATCAGCTATAGTCTAATTTATCAAAGGTCACTCACTGCACATACCCTAAAAATGTCAGCAAGAATTTATACAGAAGAATCAGAGTAACTGGTATTTCCTAAATATGTGTTTTCTCTAGCACAGAATGGCAACAACAGCATGTGGGGTTTTTTGATTTTCCTGAAAGTTACTCCCTGCAACAGTGAGTTACTATCATTCCATGCTGTTTTTTAAATTTGTCTAACAAAAGCCATTAACTTTCAAGTACTGACAATTTGCAATTACACTCAGTACAACGTTTCCAACTCTTTAATTTTATACGCATCTCCCCTAGGTATACTAACAGGGTTTTCCTAAATTATATATATGAAATCTAAATTACGCAAAACCAAAACTGTAAAATACATTTCTATTCTTCTCATACTCTACATTTGATCTACAATTATAGCATATTTTCTAAATTTTCCCCATGAATATCCCTATGGAAAAACTGCAATCAATGCAGTAAAAGACTTCATGTTTAGTCAAGCAACAAAAGACAGAGCTAAGAGAAAAAAAGTAAAAGACTGTACAATTAAATATATATTCTGTAGTGTGTTTATCCACAGAAGATTACTATGCTGTACAAAAGGAATGATAAAAAGCAACAAAAAAGCATTTCACAAATTAGTAAGACTTGGATAATGCCTACAGAGTTACAATATTGCTATGAAGACTGTTAGCCCTGGGAGAGGAACTGCTTTGTTTTTGACATGGAAACAAATGTACGCATCCACAAAGGGCTGGGGGTTTTTGTCAACATCTTCATCTGCCTGATCTCTCATGATTCTGTCAGACATTTCAGTACCAAGGCAAGGCATGGTGAGCGCAACAAATAAGCAGACCTAAAAGACTCTTCAAGCTAGACGTAGCTAGAGTTTTCCCTAAAGAATAAAGGGTTCACCTTCTTACCAGCATAAAAGGCAAACACTTTCTTTTGTTCTGTGTAAAACCAAGAAAAGCTGAAGGCGAATGCCACTTCTTTAAACAAACAAAACACTGTACAGGTGCAGAGGTGTACAGCATATATGGGAAAAGCTGTAAAATAAGGGCTGTGTTATTTCTTTTTACAATCAGTTATTGTTTTGAATCTACTAAAGATTGTTCCTGATATTTAAAACACCACAATAGTGAAAGTAGGCAATTGCCCTTGAAGTCCAGTGTACTCAGAAAAGTTGGGAGACTTAAGGCCTGTGTTTTTGGATAAAATGTAATACTTTAACATACTATATTTATATACAGTATATATACACTAGTATATTTACACAGTATCATGCTGAAAGAAAAGTTTTAAATAATGTTAGAATAGTGCTCATTAAAGTTACAATTAGTCTAGACTTCACTGCACATGGTTCTGTCAGGAATTTGAATCACACTGAACAGCTGAAGGTGATTGAGTGGTGGGCTAGCACAACTGCTTTGTATCTCTGCAGGTCCATGTGCACAAAGTCCATCTCAAGTGGCCACAGCTGTCATTGACTGACAAGAACTAAACTCTGTCTCTGACTGGATCCAAAGACTGACAGGACTTCACAGAGCTGGATGAATTTTTGTGGGTGCTACCTGCATTCATTATATATGTTTTTAATCACCCTATCTTCCTGCCAAGAAATCCTGTCTTCAAGAAAAATTTAAATATTTTTATAGTAACTTAAAATGTATAATAATTGCAGCCTTAGGTCAGCAGTTTCCATCTTCTGTAAGACCTGTACCACTGAAAATGTACTTCCACAGCTCTCGGAATAAAGAAAATAAACCATGTTGATTGTTGAGCAGAATCAGGCATTCAAGAAAATATAAAGTAGTCTACATGACAACATGGAAAAAAGAAGTGGCTACAGGCAGAGTTCTAACCATCTTAAATAAAGAATGAAGAAGATGGAGAAATCAAAAAAAAAGGTAAGAGTCTAAAAAAATATTTCCATAATTCAGAAGAGAAATGCCTTGAGGAATACAAAAATCTAACGGCATATGTGAACAAAACCCAAATTCTCTATCAAAAGGTATTTGTAGGAGATAAAACTTTTTGCTGATAAAGACATTGTAAAAATGACATTTTAATTATCTGCTTAGATCTACAGGACTGGAATAATGACCAGTTTAAATCCTGCACATCTGTTGCTGTATTTTCTCAGTATTTTGAGGACACAGACCTTAAACCTTACCCCAAACTGGCTACCTACCAGTCAGATTTTCCTTCTATACATGGCATATTGTTACTTTGCTAAAAGCCAAATTACTGCACCTGATCTGAGAAAAGCAATCTCCCATAAGCTGAGCAACTGCATCTGAACAGGGTGGCAGAGGGGCCCAGGGGGCCAGAACAACCCCGCGGTTTATCCGAGCAAGCATGGTCCGCACTGCAGACCTGCTTGTGCTGTACCACACTCCAGCCACCCCAGGTCTTTTTCCATCAGCACATCTCATAATTAAATCCATGATATGCCTGTCACGTTAGAAGTCATCTGAGCTGCAGCAATCAGAATTCCGGTTTGAAAAACGTAAATCATCATAATGCAACCTAAGTCCCCTCTCTACAATCAGCAGCACAAACAGCCCTTCCACAGTGTTCCCACGCTGACCTCTGAGACTTCAGGCAGTGCTGACTGTCCACTGACAAGTCTGCAAATATGATATGACAGACTCAACCATAAAAATACAACAAATAACCCTTCTGATTTTATTACTTGTCATCTACTACATGTATTTAAAAAAAAAATCCTGAGCAAATCTCCTCTGGGAGGATTTGAAAAGCTGTGATTTAACAGACATTTCAGGATTTTCAGAAAGGAGAGGTATCTATGTTCTGTATCCCCAAATCCCACCTGAAAGAGGGGAACAAAGCCAGCAGCTACGAGTTCATGGTTTCAAGCAATACTTTACAACTGCTCCCTGTAGAAAAACAGCTATCACCTTGTCAGCAAAAATTGATATGAAAAGCCAGATTTCTACTCCTACTGAAGTCAATGAAAGTTCTACTGTAGCATTCAGTAGGTTCTAAATTGAGTCCCATCAGGATAGAATTCATTTTTTAATGATTTTCTCCTTTTCTTAAAAAGAGCAAAGTAACTGCAATTTTAAATATTAATTATTATCACCTGCAGACAATTACAGTAGAACCTTGTGACTTTGTAACAATGATAGAGATACTTGATGAGATTTTCTGAATTTTACAAATTAACCAACTGAAAAAAAAACCAATAGGAAAGCAACACAAATTTACTGAGTTTAGTTAAAATTGTTTGTACCACTTTATAATGCATTAGTCAATCTGATATGTTGCATCTTAGTTTTCAGATCCTTCACTTGCATTCCTGAACGTATTAAGTATCACTACTGCAAAGTGATACTTAATGTTAGGAATACAAAGGAAGGTATGCCAACCTCCTGAATGCAGTAATAAGCTTTTATTTCTCATCTAAATCCAAAGATTCGTTACTCACATTGTTTCCATTCTGCAGTCAGAATTCCAAAGCCACAAGACTGTCACAGTAGCTACACTTTCACAATTTGATTTTCTAAACTTTATATATTATATACAATATTTATATATAT
>VZTH01011344.1:243104-264224 GCA_013397815.1 Aleadryas rufinucha | reverse complement strand
ATATATATATATATATATAATATTTATATATATATATAATTAAATGTGGTCTACTATTGAAACATGGTTTCTGAATTTGACTTTTTTTTCACAACTATTACTATAAGGTTTATATCCCATAAAATTATGACACAACATAATTACATTTGAAATATGTGAAAATTATGTCCCTTTCATTTACTTTTGTCTTTTATAGCAATTTGTAAGTATTTATTCAAAATCTCCAGTGCCTTCATTTTCATTCTCTATGTTCACACAGTTGTTTTTCTGCATTTGTAGAGATCCTTGAAGCAGCTAAAGGCAATTGGGAAAAAAAGTTAAGATGCTAAAACAGTATTTTTTTTAATTAGCAAGAGACTATGTGAGAAGATATTGTAATTACTTCAACTTATTTCCTTAATGTACTCTTTTTCATGCTAAATATTTCTATAATGCAAGCCATTTTCATCTAAAACTACTTTTTATTTCTGTAGTTATTTAAAGTCTCTCCTCATCCCTCACACAATTCTTAAGACGTTATTTGGCAGCAGTGCAAATGCAAATAACCAGAAATGCTGCATGTATGTAACTCGATGACTGCTACATGCTGGGATCATCAAACTTTTAACCTTACTTCACACAAAAAGGATAGAGCTCACTTAATGTCATACCTGCAGTTGTCTTGTTTTCTCCATACTACTCATTATGTGGCCCAATCCCTTATATTTTCAATAGTTTATACCTTTCTATACAGGATTTCCACTGACTAAGAGTGTAAGAGTGCCTACTCAGCAATTCAGCATCGCAACCTAAATGGTTGGGATATCTAAAAACTAAAAACACATGATCAGGGACAATACATTTTAAAGTGCACTGCTTCTCACCTTGCACAGAAACCTTACTACAGAGAAAGATTTCAGCTCTCCAGAATGCTAACAACATACCTTCCAGTTTTTGTAACAGGTCAGACAGGGCTTATAGAACAGTGTTCTGCGTTTCACTACTCTGATTCATCTGCTCAACCAGGTGAAAATTAAACCAGCATCATAATATAATTATTATACTACAGTGCATACACGTCGGGCACTTAAATTAGGCTGCACAGGCAATTGCACGCTTGATATGGCAGTTCTGGAGTGTTCCTGAGAAGGTTTTCAAAGGTAAAAAATTTCCAAGTTCTTAAGAAAAGGAAACATATTCCATTAGATGACAGGAAACCTAATACCTTCACAGATCTTCTGTAACTCTGCAATCATAAGGTCTACTGGAAAATTCCCTGTTTCTTGAACCAAGTAGGTCACTGTTAGCTACAGAAACTTACCAGTCTGTGCTTTTAATGAAGAGCTGGTCCGAAAGTACATACCAAGAACTTACTTGCTGGACTATTGCTTCACTCCCAATGCCAGCAGTGATGCCATGCAGGCTTCTAGCACCAGAAGTGAAAAAGTTCTCAGATAAACTGTGTTACTCTCTAGGCTCTGCAGGAGACTCATCTCTGCGTCTCTCCTCCCCTCCTAGTAATGCCTCTCCTATGTTTCACCTCATTCCCAGTCTCTGTTCAGGCAGCTGCAGCACGTAACCATGATGACCAAGTACTACCAGTGTCCTCCACACCCTCACAGTTCTGATTTCCTGTACACCTGAGCTCCACAGTGCCAGTCCATTCCTTTTACCCCAGCATCCTTTTCCAAGGTACTCCTGACAGCCACTACCTGCTCCATGTCAAATCAAACCGTGATTCTTCCTCTACTCTGCCCCTTTCCAGCAGACAGAGAGAATGAAATTCAAAGAAGAGAACAGAAAGTTGTTCAATACTAAAAAACATCTCTGATTCCAATCAGATCAGAATTGCAGTTAAAGAAAGGTCAATTCAGCTCTGCATCAGGGAACATTCTATGTATGCTGAGCTGACAGAAAAGGAGAGAAAAAAGTCTATCTACCTGCTTCTATCAACACTTACATGAGATTATTTAAACAATCATTTTTCAGAGTTGATAAATCGGTCAAAGAAGAGTGGGTATTCACAGGGATAGTCAAAGACACTCTTAGAAACAGTCAAATTCATTATATTCACCTTGTCAAATTGAAGTTCCTCCTTCAAAGCATGCAAGTACTAGAGTTTTTTCAAGGAAAGGTTGATGGAATTCTTTTTTTAATGGGCAAAAGGATACAAAGCATTTTTTTGTGAGGCTTATGGTCAAAGCCAAGTTGGCAGTCTTAAACAGAATTTTCTGTGAAAAATCAGCCTGAAGCCAATCCAGGGGAAAAAAAAATTGTTAGCCTCAATGGTTAGGAGCTGGTCAAATTCGGAAACTGGAAATACAATCCTGCAAAAGGAACTGTATTGCCTTCAATAACAGAGCACAATCAACTCCTCTACAAAACTTCTATCAGAGTTAACAAATATAATTCAAACATCTCTGTGGTAATTTTGACAGGATGTCAAAAGAAATGCTTGCAGATAAATGTAAAATATTAAAAATTCTTTAAAAATTATACTGAATTTTAAAAAGAAACCAAAAAATTCTTTCCAGCTCATTGTAATTGACAAAAATAGGTATTTTCAGATGAAGAGAAACAACAAAAAATCTTTAACATGTGAGACAGTTTATTCTACATACCAACCCTTCATTACTAATAGTGACTAACATATTAAAGTCAAATTCTATCTCATATCTAACAGCCCATGATGCAAGCAGATGGTTTTAATCCCACCAAGGAAATTTTCTTTTCTGTTGAGAACTGTGAGGTGACATGACCATCCTCTTTCATCAAAGTCCCATGTTCCATTAGGAAATCCATATCTCTGGGGACACATGCACACAGAGGAAGTTACATCCTGGAGGAAAAACACATGCATAAGTAGATTTACACCAACTTTCTCCTCTGATGGCAGTAAGTGTTGAAACTATGACCTTGTTCCCAACACGAGGCACTTTTGCCACTACACATAAATCAGTTACCCATATAGGCATTTCCTCCCACAGGACCCCCATCACCTCAAAACAAAATGAGCTCATCATGATCACCAGCAACCCCTGGCAGTATTGACTGCACATTTCTCTTCCCTGGGCCTGTACGCACAGTGATTAATTGTATAAAATAACTACATCAAGTCACCCAGCAACAGTTATTGATCAACTTGTAACGAATACAAATGTAAAGTTAGTGTTTTCTAGACCCTGTGTCTATTTATGTATTTCTGTTTACTACAAATAGATCAATTTCAAGTGGAACATTTTGCTGTTTTCCAGTTATCTCAAATCATCCCTCTGCAGTTCTTAGTTTCCATTGAAGTTTGCCATTATTTATTTCACTTCAAATACTAAAACCACAACTACTACATGCAAGAGGACAGAAAGAAGAAAATAAAACCATCCTCGTAACTATCCATACTTCAAAGAAGCCCCAAAATATTAGCTATATACACTGGAAAAATAAATGTCATAAAGATGTTGACAGAAGCTTATGATCACAACAGAATTCTTACACAAAACCTACATCCTAAATATTCACTTTCTTGTTTCAGCAGGACATTGGGCCTTATGAATCAAGTTTTATCCAACACTCTCACACCAGGACACTACCTGCTCCTTGAAGAATTGCCATGATTCACAATTCCCAGTCTCCTTCCTCATTTCACAGCATTCAGACACAGTGAAGTTGCTGTGGAAAGACTAGACCAACTCTTCATCAGATGAATGATGAATTTAATTAATCTTCATGTGTTTATCTATTAAGAAATTTTTGAGCCACTGTGAATCTTTTAATTTTCAGACGGAGTTCAAATTTCAGGTTATAAACTCTTACACTAGAAAACCTGCATTTCCTATACACTAACAACTTTATTTTAGACACATGTGCAGTAATACGTGTGCAGTTCCTAACTAGCTTTTGAACACAATGAAACGGAACAATAAAGCTTTGGGAAGGCGGTGGGCTGCAGAGTGAATTCCCCTAACCCTGGCTTTGAGGTAGGCAGTGATGGTCCCTATAGGACTCTGCCTAGCAGAGATAACAGGCACTGTCAAAACAGGTTTCCTAGAGCAGATTGCCTAACAATCTGGGAAGGGCAGGATCCAAAGATTTCCCAAGGAGAACATTTTCACATCCAATCAGTCTTTCAGCTCTGCCCAGGCTGCCCATAAAAAGGCTCATATAGCAGACTAAGATGTGATGGAGGGCTGAGAAAAATCAGTCTGGTAGAAACTAGATGGAAGTCTAAATTAATTTTTTTGTAGTTTACTGAAGAGAAACTCTTATCATGAACTTTCCTTATCTTGTGTCATTTCCCTTTTTTTCTTTTATTTTAAATGACTGGTGCAATACAGTTATGCAGTGATTTTTTTTTCCAAATAAATTATGAGGTATTAGCATATGCCACAGTCAAAGTGATTTTTTTTTTTAAATAATCATGAATACTCAATCCAGCCTACAGATATAATAATCACCCATGGGAATGGGACTTAATATACCAATCTTCAAACATCATGGTCTCTCTCTCTCCACTGGCCTCACCTGAAAGGCTAAGAAACACCATATAGATATTTCAGCCAACCAACTTCTGGAAATCCTGTAGATATCATTTAAGTACTATAATTGAAATGTTTACATTTTTCTAAATTAGAAAGATAAATTCAAAACAAGGACACTCCCACTCCTTCACTAACTGTGACAATAACTAAATGCATCTAAGATGACCAAATCAGCAGACTTCGATGGCAAACAAAGAAACCAAAAGTATCCTACGAGATATTGAAAAGAAATATATTCCATATGCTTTGGAATATTTTATAATGGAACCTTAAGCGGCAGATGAAGTTGTATAACAAGATATATGGCTACATGCAGATAAATATCTGGTTTATTTATCCTTGGTAGACCCCATTAGCTGCAGGTTCAGTAGTAAGGGTAAACAAAGAGAAAAAAAATAAGAAAGTAGACCAGATTATATTTCACATTCAATATTACTCTCTTAAAAACAAAAGTCAACAGAAAGACAGAGATGGTAATATAATCAATTGTACATTACAAGAAAGCAAAAAGATACACTAATCCAAATGGCCTCTTTTCCATTTTTTCGTTTCTGCACTGTTTCAATAAAATACAGATTCTAATACTAAGAGATATAAAATGTGAATGGAAACACCTCTAGAAATTAAAATTTATGGCTCTCCTAGCAACCGTGTCTCATACACTTGCATACATGCAGTATTCTGCATGGTATTTGGTGCGAGCTTTTGTGCTTTCGCAGCAACGAGGTTGAATTATGGTTGCTGTGGGAACTATATCTTTGAATTTCTTGACTTGTGCTCTCATCTGAACTCAAATGTTACATTTACATAGGCAAGCATTTGCTGGTTTTCTCCACGTAAAGGAATCTACGTGAATGGTTACATATGTAAGTATTCTTACCAAAGAAACAACACAGCTCCAGGTCTGGAGAAGTACAGAGCTCCAATCACTGTCACACTGCACACACAAGAAGCAAAACAGAGACACATAAAACCTGTGAGTTAAATGTGGCAGGGTACCTATAGAAACAGCAATATGTGATGAGGTCGCTAAAAGTTTGGGGCTTGCAATTCTCCTTTATTTGTTCTGCCTTTTAACCACAGGGCTCGAATAGATGCTTTCTTTCAACCACTTGATGAGATGACACACACACATGCATATATATACATCTATACATATGTGTACAGAGAGAGAGAGAGAGAGATACACACACACATTTGTCAGCTGCTTCTTTGTAAGTGAGTGATCTTTGCAAGTGTGAGGGGGTCAGTACTGCCCAGGTCAGTATTGCCCAGCCTCAGTCAGCACAGACATTGCTCTGTAGTCATTGCAATGACTACAGAGGTATGACATTTGATGTGTAATATGGTCACAAGCTGCTCTAGAGACTCACCTGAGCATATGGGAGAGAGAGAGAGAGAGAAGAGATCCTCTTACTGCTACTAGAGATGTTCTCTAGCAGAGGTGATTTGTCCCGTAGTAGAATCAAGAAGCTTGAACTTTGAAGTCTGTCTTCTTGACACAAAATATTCTATTTACTGTTTTGCCATGGATAAGTTTTATGATTTGACATCATCAAGAAAAAGGGAGTCAAGTCCTTTACCAAACCTCTGTGCATTTCTGGAATTATCATTGAACAATTGTGCCTCTAAAATCATCAGATTAGAAATGAGAAATACCAAGTTAATACTGCAATATTCTTAAATTGAAACAAATTTCAATGCACAGTTGCTACTTCCAGAAGTCAAGATAGGTATTATGTTTTAAGGAAGATTTTTGATTAATGTGGAGGAGCATGAGGAGAGGGAGAAATCAAAAAGCAACATAAAGTCACAGATCCTGAGGCATGGTGTCATGTTTCTGAAGGAAGACCAGTGCACAGCTACACTGTCAATGTACTCAGCAGACTCTCAACGTCTCTTTAGCTTTCACTTAGGAAAGGTGGACATTCCACTAGGGCAAGTGTTCTTGGGGAAAAAAACTCAACCCAATCAATTTTTTTGATTGAAAAAGCAATCAAAGTGAAATATGACTGTGATGCCCTGGTTTAGAATAGAGGAAACAGCACACACTGAATGTAACAGCCTGCCAAGAGTAAGGGGGAAAAAACCCAAAACCCTACATGAAAAATCTCAAGGAAAAAAAAACCCACAGTTTTAAGATGTAGTGCATGAAAAATAAGAGTTATTCTTACTTTAAATTTATTATATCTACTTTGTATACCATTACAGAGGACTCCAAGTTAGTGCTTCTTGCAAATAAATGAAATCTGAAGCATGGGGTATTTCCACAATAAACAGCAGAGTTTCACAGCAAAAATTCACAACGGAGTTAACACAAGAAATTATCAGAAAAGCTTCAAAAACAAGAGTTATCTGACAAACAAAACCATATATTGACGAAAACTATTAAAAATAGCATTACAAATTCCAAAGATCATGAAGATTACTTAGTAGACAGATTTAACAAGAAACCATCAAGTCTTGCAAGGATAACACTTCTACTTTGCATTTTTGAGTCTAGTCATAACACAGAAGTTTTTTTTCGGTATAAAGAGAAGGAATATTAATATAGTTTGTATCTCCCAAAGAAATTGTGGGTTATTTTCATTTCAGGATCTCAAGAGTACTAAATATGGCAATTAGTTACAGTAGGTGCGTGCAGTGGAAAGGCACATCACTAACAATGCAACCATGCTGAATAGTTTTACAACTCACTTTTGAATGACACCTGCCCTCTCTATGAATAGAATGTCAAATCAACAGCCCCTGTTAGTCTGTAGACATAATTGTCTCTGAATTGAATACATCAGCGTTAACTGCAATACCAAAATGGTTCCAACTAAAATAATGGAACTGCCCCTTGCACCATACTTCTGCATATTTTGTAAAAATTTCATAATACAATGGGTGGAGAAAGATTTATGAGGTTAACATTTTGCATATTCCTGCAGTCAGCCCAGCTGTCAACTCTATTCACTGTGATATGAGTCGCTTTAAAATGTGCTTGCAAATAAACATAACCAGAACATCTGGGGAATGTATGCATTCTGAAAAGAAACTGTATTTGATGGAAGACTTAAAAATTTACAAATAGGTCATCAGTTTTTAGAACGTAAAAATATTCTTAAATATTATATTTCAATTATAATAGCCATGTGCAAAATATTATGTATCTAAAAAAACAGTATTTATTTATGCACTTATTCTGAAGCCTCCTGGAGGAAAATTCAAACACATTTATATTGATCTCATGTAACTTTCTTTTGATTTTTATATGAATCTTGCATAGACATAAGAAAAAAATGTGTGTGTACATTTGTGAGCATGTAAAAAATAAAGAAATTTCAAAAGTATTTTACAAAATAACTAAAAAAAAAGCCACAGAGTTATTCATGTTGGTACATTTAGATGTGAGAATGTTGTGCACAACTTCATAATGTAATGTCCAAATTGTCCAACAGAGCAGCTTGCATACATAGTCTGAATGCCACATGATGATACCACATAGAGATATGAATGGAATCCAGTGGCACCTTCTATGGAAGCAGTCATAGTTGTAGATTTACTAACTGGAAATATGAAATAAGTCAACAGCAGGATACTACCACATGCAGGAGTATTCAATGTCGATAGCAAATGAAATGCTTCATTTTCACCCTTCAGTGGCACTGCAAGGACTTTTACTATCCTATATTTATTTTCAGAAAGAGAATCATAGGATCATTTAGGTTGGAAGACACCCTTAAGATCATCCAGTCCCACTATTAACACAGCACTGCCAAGTTCACTAAACCACATCCCAAAGTGGCACATTTACATATCTTTCAAACATCTTCAGGGCTGGTGACTCCACCACTTCCCTGGGCAGCCTGTCCCAATGCCCAAACACCATTTCAGTGAAGAATTTTTTCCTAATATCCAATCTAAACCTCCTCTGGTGCAACTTGAGGCCATTTTGCTTGTCCCATTACTGGTTACTTGGGAGAAGAGACCAACCCCCACCTCTCCACAACCTCCTTTCAGGTAGTTGTCGAAAACAGTAAGGTCCACCCTGAGCCTCCTTGTCTCCAGTCTAAACAACCCCTGTTCCCTCAGCCACCCTCCAAGACTTGTGCCGCAGACCCTTCATCAGCTTCATTGCCCTTCTCTGGACATGTTCCAGCACCTCAAAATTTGCACAAAATATATAAGTTGACCACCCACAAATATATAATCAACACAGTGTTGTATTCACTCTTCTTCAAGAGAAACAAATATAAGCTTCCCAACACTTGAGTATCCTCTTAAGCTTTTAATGACAAAAAGACCCAAGGAATATATTATGCAGTTGAAAAAAAGGTCTCACCTGTTATTCAGTACTCCAGTTACCTCATGGAACAAAGTCACATCACTGCCATCAGCTGTTAACACAAAATGACTAACAATGAGTCTGAAAGTACAATAGCTTTGATAAGATCTATCATTACAGCAACTAGCAATCTAGGGTTCCACCAACCAATACCAGAACCTAGGTTAAATCATGCACTTGAAAATATGCTCAGGATGCTTGGGAAGTCTGGTCTCCTTCCTGACCATAAGTACAAGTTTTAATAAGCACATGTTTCAATGCCTTTTCCCAGTACCTCATGGTTCTTTAGTTTTATAGCCCACAAATTATAGATTGACTCACTATAAATTGCTCTGCAGTGTTAAAGAAAAAAAAACAGAGAGAGAAAGCACATTAGAAAGCACATTGTAGTGTGCACATTGGTTTTGCTATTTTACATATATATTGCTAGTTTCAAAATACCAGCTGTACGTTCTTACTGCGACAGAAGAACCACTCCTTACACAGAAAAAAATACAATGAGCCAGAAGCCACCTCTGTCTCACATGGAGTTGCACCGAGGAAGGTCAGTCACCACAAAGTTCTTCCTGCATGCTACAGAAAACATCTATTAAAAATCCATGGTGGGCCAGTCAGAAACATCTATGTTTAAAAAGACTCCACACATTAAGTAAAAGGGACTGCATCCATCATGTCAACAAAAGGTTTTAGTGTGGTATTTAAACAGAATATTTAAAAACATATACTGAACTGATACCGAAAACTGAAGGAATTTAAAGAATTAAATCTCTAAAGATGTCCTTAGAAATCAGCAAACTATGAACTGAGTGACCAAAAAAGCATCACATGAAACCCCTGGAGTCAGTCAGAAAATTAAAAAAACAAAAAAAAAATTCCATGGTGGGGGGTTAAAAGAGACTTCGCTAAGTTCTAAACTGCTAGAAATTTATGTGGCAGCTCCCTCTTCTGGATCACCAAACCCTGACAATTCAGCTGAGATGGCAAGATGTAGAACCTGACTAGTAAATAACACCTTTTCACTGTTGGTGGGTTTTGTCATGTACCATTAAGCGATCACACAGAGACTCGTGAGCTATTGCCCACTATTTTGAATAAAGAGTTTATACCCAAGTAGCACACTGTGAGGGAAAGGCAGTTGAAAATATGTGAATAGTTTTAAATACTTTTGAAATTTTTTCATCAGACAGTACAAACATGCAAGGAAAAAACCTGTATTGACTTTGGCTTTAAATTTCTCGGCATTTTACTAAAAAAATGCATTTTACAGAAAAGAACAGATCAATAAGAATATTACAATTCAACCTGTGTGGTCTGCAGTATGACATCTGAATACATATTTGCAGAAGTTAAGCTTCTGGGTTGCAGTTATTGAAACAGAAGAATCTTCTTGAAATTTCTTTCAGCTTTGACAGGTTCATACATAAAAAAATCCTTGCACAGTAGAAAAAACTTCTCTGTGCATCAGCTCTTCAGACACTCTGCAAGACAGCTTGGGCAATTTCTGCACACATTTATAAACCGGAACTGGAAAGATCAGAAAATTGGTACTCTCTATCCCTATAAAATTCATCTCCATAAAGGAACCCTGGCTTTCTGACTTGACCTATAATGGAAGAGGAGGCTTTGTGAAGACCTGGTGATTTTTCTGTATCTCAGCTGGAACCACAGGCAATTCTGTACTCTCTAAATTATCCATCACTACTCAAGCTGAATGACAATGTTTGACTTAAAAATAAAAATTACTCTAAATGGCAAATTTACGGCCCAAATGAAATCACTGTTTACTTCATCAGTGTAATTATTGATAATAAAATCATTACTTAAATTAAATTATTGAATATTTAATGAGGAAGAGGGTGCATAAAAGATGTCCCTGTTAAATTCTGGACCAGATAACTTGAAAGCATGATTTTTGACTTGCTAATAATTGCATAATCGGCCCATAACAGTGTGATTTCATCTTTCATGAGATATATATACTGAGTGCCTCATAAAGTATATGGCAAACTGAAATACCAAGGAAATTTTGATCATTCAAGCATGGATAAAACTAAAATTGCCAGGAGTTATTTAGATGGAACTGAAAGGATCGTATAAAATGGAAAGCCTTCTGGACCTGGAAAGAGTGAGAGAGAGGGAAAAGAGCTAAGATTTGCTGTGCAAGCACCTGCTGCAAACGGCAGACTTGCAGTGACACAGAGGAGAGACATCTCTGTCAAACTGTACAACAGTCAGTGGACTGAGACCACCCACAATTCCCTTTGAGGAGAGAAGAGTTACAGAGAACAAAGGGAAAAAAAAAAAGAGTTTATGACCTTTGGAAGAAGGAGCAGGCAACTTAGGAAGAGCAAAAGGGTGTCATTAAGTCATGTAGTGAGAAAATCAGAAAGGCAAAAGCCTACGGGCCCGGATGGGATCCACCTGAGTGTACTGAGGGAGCTGGCAGAAGAGTTAGCCAAGATACTCTCCATCACTTACCAGCAGTCTTGGCTAACCAGGGAGGTCCCAGACGACTGGAGGTTGGCCAGTGCGATGCCCATCTACAAGAAGGGCCGGGGAGAGGACCCAGGAAACTACAGGTCTGACCTTGGTGCTGGGGAAAGTTATGAACAGATTATCTTGAGTGCCGTTACACAGCACATACAGGGCAACCTGTGAATCAGTCCCAAGCAGCACAGAGTCATGAAAGGCAGGTCCTGCTTGAGCAATCTGATCTTTTGTGACCAGGTGACCCACTTACTGGATGAGGAAAAGGATGGGGATGTGTCTACTTGGACTTCAGTAAATGTTGCCCACAGCATTCTCCTGGAGGAACTGGCTGCTCACGGATTGGGCAGCTGCACTCTTCACTGGGTAAAAAACTGTCTGGATGTCCGGACCCAGAGAGTAGTGGTGAACAGAGCTACATCCAGGTGGGACTGGTCAAGAGTGGTGTTCACCAGGGCTCAGTACTGGGGTCAGGTCCATTTAATATCTTCATTGTTGACCTGAACAAGATGATCAAGTGCACCCTCAATCAGTTTGCAGATGGCACTAAGTTGGGCAGGAGTGTTGATCTGCTGGAGGGTAGCAAGGCTCTGTAGAGGAATCTGGACAGGCTGGATTGATGGGCTGAGGCCAGTGGCAGGAGGTTCAACAAGGCCAAGTGTCAGGTCCTGCCCTTGGGTCATAACAACCCCAGGCAGTGCTACAGGCTGGGGCAGAGTGGCTGGAAAGCAGCCTGGTGGAAACGAATCTGGGGGTGCTGGCTGACAGTGACTGAACATGAGCCATCAGTGTACGCAGGTGGCCAAGAAATCCTGATCTGTAGCAAAAATAGTGTGGCCAGCAGGACCAGAGCAGTGATTGATCCCCTGCACTCAGATTGTATCCCTGTACTGGTGAGGTCACACCTTGAGTTCTGCCTCCCGTTCTGGGTCCCTCACTGCAGGAAAGACATTGAGGTGCTGAAGTGAGTCCAAAGAAGGGCAAAAGAGCTGGGGTAGGGTCTGGAGAGAAAGTCTTATGAGGAGTGGCTGAGGGAGCCGAGTGTGTTTAGTCTGGAGAAAAGGGAGCTCAGGAGGGACCTTATTGCTCTCTATAACTACCTGAGAGGAGGCTGTAGCCAGGTGGGGTCAGTCTCTTCCCCTAGGTAACAAGTGACAGAACAAGAGGAAATGGCCTCAAGATGCACCAGAGGAGGTCCAGACTGGACATCAAGAAGAATCTCTTCACTGAAAAAGTTGTTAAGCACTGGAATGGACTTCCCAGAGAAGTGGTGGCATCACTGTCACTGGAAGTATTCAAGAAAGGACTGGATGTGGAATTTAGTGCTATGGTTTAGCTAACACGGTTATGTTTGGTCAAAGGTTGGACTCAATGATCTTGGAGGTCATTTTTAACCTAAATGGGTCTGTGACTCTATGACTAAAAAGTAAAAAGGAAACAGGCTGAAGACCACATTCTGGAAACTGAGATGATGAAGGCTGCAACTTATGGCACTCAAGATCCAGAGAATTAGTTAAAGAAATACAGCATGTGAGGTCCTTGAAAAAGGAAAATCTGAAAAACAAGTGAAAAAAAAAAGCTTTGCCTGTTTTTCAAACTTAATCCAAACAGCAACACCACTTTTCAGGTTACTGAAAAGGAGCTAATGTCTTTGGTCAGACATTTGCAAAATAAAATAATTAACAAGTATTTGTTTTACGGTCAAATGACACTTAATGACTCTTAGGAAAAAACACACTAGCACTTTCATTAAGTTCCAATGGAAATGCTATGTAGGCAAGGATTTTATGAATCATTCTAATTAAATCATCTTAATGTACTTTAAAAAATTAATTTATTCCATAAATTCAAACCAGCTCTTAATCAAAACACCAAATTAGGAAACAACAAATAAGAAATGTAAATAAGTCACTCACCTTTTCATAACAAGTACATATACTTTCCAGTATTTTATTGTCAGTCTTTTTTATAATAATTTACAGAAATATTTGAATGAATGATTCTTACAAAATCCATGCCACTTATAAACAAAGACTCCATAAACCACAATAAAAATATCACAAATGGACTACTGTAGAAAAGTATCACTAGAAGTAAAGCTATCATAAATACAATTTCAATATAGCCTAGCCCTTCCTCTTTGTCTATCATGCTGAAGTTTTCATATTGAAACAATGCCAGATTGTGCAGCAACAACTAGAAGTATAATCAGATAGCCACATTTTCTTGTAATAAGTCATTTACTGGGTCTGGTCTTACACGACCAAATTCAATGTTATAATGGGAGTAAATTATGATGACAACACTTCAAACAGAAGCCCTTTCCCTGTGCTGCAGCAGCTCTCTGACATCAGTGATAGTTAACCAACCAAATACCAATAAAAGTCAGTGCAAAATAAAGGAGAGATGAAATACAGGGACCTGCTGAATGTATAAACAGGGACATATGAGGTAGGACTGGAATAACTGTATTATCCACATGCATGGCATCAGAGGGTACACACAAGCTCTGTGATGCACCTTACAGCACTCTATGCAAGCTGGGAGTGTCCTAAGCTGTTTAAGACTGGACGTGGCACTTAGAGCCATGGTCTAGTTGACATGGGGGCGTTTAGTCATAGGCTGGACGCAATCTCAGGTCTTTTCCAAATTAATTGATACTGTGATTCTGTAAATGTACACTGGGGTGAGGCAAGGGGAGTATCAATCCCTCCCAAGCATTTTGATTTCCTTTGAATAAAACCAGAACTGTGGTCTGCAGAAAAGGCACGGTTCAGCTCACTACGTCTCATGGTCATTGGTCACAGTATTCACAAGAGGGAAGTCCTGCTCAGCAAACCTGATTTCCTTTTATGATAAACTAACCCATCTAGATGATCAAGGGAAGACAGTTCATGTCTGCTTTTTGGATTTCAGTAAAGTTTTCAATACTGTCATAGGATCCTTCTGGACAAAATGTCCAGCACACACCTGGATAAACACATCATACGATGGGTAAGCAACTGGCTCATGGGTGGGGCATGATGGGGGGACATCAGACTGGGGATCTGTCACTAGTGGGGTTCCACAAGGCTCCATCCTTGCCCCTGTGCTCTTTAACATCTTCATAAATTATGTGGATGCAGGACTGGAAGAGCTACTGAGCAAGTTTGCAGATGATACAAAACTGGGAAGAGTTGTTGACTCCCTCAAAGACAGGGAGGCCCTGCAGAGAGATCTCAACAAACGAGAGGGCTGGGCAATCACCAATCATATGAAGAGAACATAGGAAAGTGCTAGATTCTGCACCTGGGATGGGGCAACCCTGGAGGTACAGACAGACTGGGGAATCAGATGCTGGAAAGCAGTGCCATAGAAAGGGCCCTGGGGGCCATGGTCAATGTCAAGTTGAACGTGAGTCAGCAGTGCCCTGGCAGCCAGGAGGGCCACCCATGTCCTGAGGGGCATCAGGCACAGCATCACCAGCCGGGCAAAGCACCAGCCCGCTCTGCTCTGCACTGGAGTGGCCTCACCTCAAATCTTGTGTGCAGTTTGGGGCACTGCAACATAGGAAAGATATAAAGATATTAGAAAGCATCAAAAGGAGGGCAGTGAAGGTGGTGAAGGGCCTTGAGGGGAAGCCGTGTGAGGAGTGGCTGAGGTCACTTGGTCTGTTCAGGCTGGAGGAGACTGAGGGGAGACCTCATTGCAGTTACTACTTCCTTGTGAGGGGAGGAGGAGGGCAGGCACTGCTCTCTTCTCTGTGGTGACAGAGAGAGGACCCCAGGGAATGGCCTGAAGTTGTGTCAGGGAGGTTTAGGTTGGATATTAGGGAAAGGTTCTTCGTCTAGAGGGTGTTCAGGCATTGGAACAGGCTCCCCAGGGAAGTGGTCACAGCTCCAAGCCTGACAGAGTTCAAGAGTCTGGATAACATTTTCAGGCACATGGTGTGATTCTTGGGGATGTTGCTGTGCAAGGCCAGGAGTTGAACTCAGTGATCTTTGCAGGTCCATTCCAATTTGGCATATTCTGTGATTCTGTGATCTCCAAACTGGACAACTGGAAGCTCCGTTCTGTAAAGCACACCATCCAACTAAGATGGAAATAAAACATCCATTCACAGTGATGATCCTTTGAAAGAAATCTTGGCAAACGGTGAAGTGTTAAGAAAAGGACTGCTACCGTGCCTTTTTGTAAAAGACTAAGGAAAAATCACTTATTTGGTTCTGCCACAAAAGGACTGGGATGTGAAAGTATCTACAGATGGAGACTTCCTATTTAATTAAACCTTACTAATGAACACATGACTCACAAGAACATTACTTCAGTTGTAAGCTTGTGCAACCACATTGCTTTCTATGGAATTGGTGAAATAATGGAAAAGACAGTATTGAACCAAATCCAGACTTACTGTCTTTGATCGAAAACTACAGTAAACAAAAAGCTATTGGAGGTAAACCTGACAGTGATTAAACTTGCATTAATCAGTTCACAAGTCTTTTAGTTCCTTAAAATGGTACATTTTTCAACTGTACTTTCACAACAAAACAGTAGATTACCCATTTTCTCAATAAATCTCACTTCAAATTACTAATAAATAAAAGATAGAGCTTACAGCAGCATAAGGTAAGTAATAGGAAGGTTCACACCGAGATTCACAAGGTTAACAGATGCTAACGGAGCTTTCAACCACTCAAGAGCATAAAGTTACACAACAGATGAAAAGAAAATTTACACTGTAAACCAATCTCAAGTCTTTGATGAGGTAACTTTAAGAGTGAAAACTAAAAATATGATTTTTGACTGAATCTTTTCATTAAACATACAATCATTCATATCTAGAATAACATAATGCCAGCTTAGAATTCACAGTATAAAATATTTCAAACACGCTTTAACTTGCACAGTTTGCAAGAAGTTAATATGATTTGTAACTTAAAGCAAAGGCTCTAGATCAAGCAATCCTGTTAACAGTCCACTAGACCATTGGACAAACAGCGAACAATTTGACTTTTCAGAAGTCCCAACTGCTATCTGCATAATAGTTGACATTCAGCTTCTAAAAAAATCACGTCCTTAACTTCTATATTTCATTCTTGAAGCCTGTAAATGGATACACTAATACTGTTCTTCCTACAGCTTTTGTGAGGCTGCACTTACTGTGAGCAAAGTGCTTTGAGATCTTTAGCATGAATAAAATATATTTTGCACTTAGACGTTAATTATAGAAGTAGTAATATTTGAAATAGGATTTTGTTTCAAGGCAGCAAGACTAAATCAAACATGATTATCTTGGCTTTGATTGTGATATTTTACTTACTATGCTCTATTTTTCCTTGCATTTGAAATATGCAATTTTGCTTTTCTGTTATGTAAATGAATGTTTTTCATCTAACACATCTATTTTTGGAAAAAGAATAATTTTCTTTCCTAGGCTAAGACAGAAATGTTGCAGAACACAATTCTGAAGTCTAACTGACAGAGTACCACAAGGTCAATGCAGGCATTCAATAGTAAAAGAACCAAGAGATGCTCGGAAGACTAACTGAACTTATAACATTATTATGCAAATGTTTATACACACAGATATCTATCTAGAGATATAAATGACACTATAACATTTAATATAGATAAACCAGTCCTTTTGTCCATCAATTAGGTGATCCTAACCAATGCAGCTGCAATTACAAGCCTTTCTGAAAAGTAAAAAGAACTGGGATAAAGAGAGAAAAGAAAGACTGCAATGAAAGTTGTAGGAACAATCCATTTTAAACTAAAGATTCTGTCTGGCTCTGTGTAATTTATTTTAGAGGCAAACTTCAGCAAAGGAAAAGGTTTGGACTTTATGCAAAAATACTGTCATGCAAAAGAGGTCAAGTCACCTGCCACCACGGACTTTTCTTTGGTTTTTGTGCAAAGTGTGCTGATTATATTGCTGTATGTGTTCCTACATATCAGTGGCATTTAATAGACAGCATGTATTCTGGAAAATACATGTCATATTTATATACAATCCTACTACCATAAACAGGGTTTACTACCTGCAGATGACTTTGATTCTACAGTTTGTGTGATCAAACTACATTGCTTCAGCTTGTTTCCTGGTCTCTGAATTTCACAAATTCCCAAGCTGAGTAAAGAAAAAACATGTAAGATACCTATTTCAGTTGTGGAATAAAATTGGGAATCCAAAAATTGGCAGCATTTAAGAGAACTGAAGTCAGAGTTAGCAAAGTAATTAAAAAAAAACATGCCCTGTGAAAAGAGATGACCCAATAAATCAAAGGAATAAAACACCTTTTGAGAAAAAACATTATCATCTCAAAGCACTGCTGAAACACTGATATTTACCCAGACAAATGAGGTGAAGAAGCATATTCTACTCATTCAAATCTTTAAATGAAAGTAAATGCCAACCTAAAGCTCATTTTCAGCATTCTGTGATGCCTAAGAAATGCTGTCACTCACTCATTACACTCCCTCACACGGATGTAATTTCCACCCCCATCTATCGTCATCACATCTGGTTTGGTATGCAGTTTCACCAAAAAAAATCATGTAGGCAAAAAATCACAACATCTTTTGANTAACTTCTATATTTCATTCTTGAAGCCTGTAAATGGATACACTAATACTGTTCTTCCTACAGCTTTTGTGAGGCTGCACTTACTGTGAGCAAAGTGCTTTGAGATCTTTAGCATGAATAAAATATATTTTGCACTTAGACGTTAATTATAGAAGTAGTAATATTTGAAATAGGATTTTGTTTCAAGGCAGCAAGACTAAATCAAACATGATTATCTTGGCTTTGATTGTGATATTTTACTTACTATGCTCTATTTTTCCTTGCATTTGAAATATGCAATTTTGCTTTTCTGTTATGTAAATGAATGTTTTTCATCTAACACATCTATTTTTGGAAAAAGAATAATTTTCTTTCCTAGGCTAAGACAGAAATGTTGCAGAACACAATTCTGAAGTCTAACTGACAGAGTACCACAAGGTCAATGCAGGCATTCAATAGTAAAAGAACCAAGAGATGCCCAGAAGACTAACTGAACTTATAACATTATTATGCAAATGTTTATACACACAGATATCTATCTAGAGATATAAATGACACTATAACATTTAATATAGATAAACCAGTCCTTTTGTCCATCAATTAGGTGATCCTAACCAATGCAGCTGCAATTACAAGCCTTTCTGAAAAGTAAAAAGAACTGGGATAAAGAGAGAAAAGAAAGACTGCAATGAAAGTTGTAGGAACAATCCATTTTAAACTAAAGATTCTGTCTGGCTCTGTGTAATTTATTTTAGAGGCAAACTTCAGCAAAGGAAAAGGTTTGGACTTTATGCAAAAATACTGTCATGCAAAAGAGGTCAAGTCACCTGCCACCACGGACTTTTCTTTGGTTTTTGTGCAAAGTGTGCTGATTATATTGCTGTATGTGTTCCTACATATCAGTGGCATTTAATAGACAGCATGTATTCTGGAAAATACATGTCATATTTATATACAATCCTACTACCATAAACAGGGTTTACTACCTGCAGATGACTTTGATTCTACAGTTTGTGTGATCAAATTACATTGCTTCAGCTTGTTTCCTGGTCTCTGAATTTCACAAATTCCCAAGCTGAGTAAAGAAAAAACATGTAAGATACCTATTTCAGTTGTGGAATAAAATTGGGAATCCAAAAATTGGCAGCATTTAAGAGAACTGAAGTCAGAGTTAGCAAAGTAANGCCTCGCCAGGACCCGCCGCGCCCGGCCCAGCCGCGGCCCCGACAGGTGCGAGAGAGCCCCGGCACCGCGGNAAAAAAAAACATGCCCTGTGAAAAGAGATGACCCAATAAATCAAAGGAATAAAACACCTTTTGAGAAAAAACATTATCATCTCAAAGCACTGCTGAAACACTGATATTTACCCAGACAAATGAGGTGAAGAAGCATATTCTACTCATTCAAATCTTTAAATGAAAGTAAATGCCAACCTAAAGCTCATTTTCAGCATTCTGTGATGCCTAAGAAATGCTGTCACTCACTCATTACACTCCCTCACACGGATGTAATTTCCACCCCCATCTATCGTCATCACATCTGGTTTGGTATGCAGTTTCACCAAAAAAAATCATGTAGGCAAAAAATCACAACATCTTTTGATAAATGCTTTAGTATGCAATTGTGTGTAATTACACACACTATTGAGTACACCTTGAAATATAAACCACCATAGAATAATTGGAAGGAAAAACTCAGTCCAAAACCTTGATCAAGCTTATTATTAGTACACTGGTGTTCAAATCATTTTTTCAAACAGCAAAAAACAAGACTTAACACAAAACTTCACATCCCAAAGGATCACAGATAACAGCTGAAGAGACCCCAAACAAGTAATCTTTCTGCCTGCCCCAAGGCAAGATCTGTAGCTTTATCACTTCAACATATGTTTGTGAAACAAACATACCTCAAGTGAGTGGGGTTTCATTGCCTACCTAATTCATATATTCCACCACTCCTGTGTTGAAAAGCTTTCCTTAATGTTGAATCTGAAGCCAATCTATTACGGTGGGCCACCTGCCTCAGTACTGGAAAGTTTTTCAGTCTAACTCAACTTCTGATGCATTTTAAACCTTTACAAAGAGTAAATACACTCTTCTTAGAAATACATAACCCCACAGACCAAAAACATTGAGACGAGATCTTAGCTCCACTTAACTCATTGAAAAAAGACACTGGAAGATGCTCATGGGCACTGCACACTACACATCTAGCATCCTGGAAAATACAGGTTTGCACCTAAGCTTAAATACTCTGCATGTTCAAAAGCAGACATGGTTTGAATATAAAGGGGAGACTTTCCTGCCCTGGCAACCAAAAACTGTTCTTCTTCTGATCACAGAATATTAATAAATAAAACTTTCCAGATGACTTCTTTCTTCAAAGTTAAGGAGCGAAAAAAGGCCAGAAAACTTCCCAGCCCACCTTGCACCAGCACTCACTGACGCCAAGGCCAAAAGGACTCATGCCACCTAGGCTGCTATAGGCAAAACAAAGTTTTCTCCCCAAAACAAAACCAGCCAAGACACTTTCACAAGACCTGGAACATGCAAACCACCGGCGGGTAGCCCTTTGCTAGCCCACCTCCCCTCCTGCCCTGGACACACACACCGCCTTCGCCGCCCCACAGCGCTGGGGCGGCTGCCACGGTCTCTCTCCCACCAGCGAGCCCCGTCTCTCCAGGCGCTGCCGGCCGGGACACCGAGCCAGGGGACGCGCCCCTTCAGCATCCCTATACCCACCTTCAGAGACCTCGAACTCGGCTGCTCCGTTGAGCTGGTAGAGGCACCAGTCAGCAGCGCTCTCGCCTGGGGGGCCGCCGGCTGGGCAGGAGGAAAGGCACAGTCAGTCGGGCACGGGGCCAGCGGGGGCACAGGGCTGAGGAAGGGACAAGGGAAAGTGGCGGCGGGGGGAGAAGCAGAGAGTGGGGAGGAGAGATGGAAGGGGCTGAGAAGGGAACGGAGGGATGAGAGGGGACAGCGAGCGCCGGGGGAAGGAGCGCATTTGCAGATACCCTGTTTGTGGGACATGGGTGTTGCCCTCCGGAAGGCGCCCACTGCTCTGAACTGTTATTTGCTTTGCCCCCAGCGCCCGTGGCTCGGGGTGCCTCCTCCTTCTCCCAGCGGAGCGGGCGCACACAGCCGCCGCTGCCTCGGGGCGCTCGGGGAGCCGGGGGAGGGAGGACGGGAAGGAGGGAAGGCTCCGCCCGGAGCTCCCGGCGGAGGCGGCGCAGCCTCGCCAGGACC
>VZTH01011344.1:210007-242784 GCA_013397815.1 Aleadryas rufinucha | reverse complement strand
AGGCGGCGCAGCCTCGCCAGGACCCGCCGCGCCCGGCCCAGCCGCGGCCCCGACAGGTGCGAGAGAGCCCCGGCACCGCGGCGGGACTGGGGCTGGGGCTGGGCGGCCGCGCAGTCTGAGGCGAGCCCGGCCGCGGCGGCTTTGGCGAGATGCGACGCCCCTTGCCCCGGCCAGGAGAGCCCTCCCTGCTGCCCGTCCTGTTTCCGTGTGAGCTCCCCGCAGGTGCCGCCCGTGCCTGCGGTGCGAGCAGCCTGGCGAGCATGGGCGCGCATCCGGCTGCCCCCGAAGCCTGGATGCACATCCCTGGGGGACACCGCACACGAGGCACCCAGTGCCAGTGGCACCCATGCCAGCGGCCCTAGTGCCGCTCCTGCTTCGCCACGGCTGCGTTCGCCTCACGACATTCACCTCAGTTCTCTTACCCTCCCTAGGCCACTTGGGCTATCTTACTGATAAAGGCTACAAATGTCACGTAAACTGTCGGGACATATATACACTGCAAGGCTGAAGAGTGGTTTTCATCTGGTCCATGAGCCCTTGTGTATCCACAAACTGTCTTTACAGCATCCCTGAGAGGTTGGTAAGAAGGCAAACCTGTTACCAAGTAAGTCTAAAGTGCTCTGTGCAGTGACCTTTGCCTTCAGTGGCAAATGGTTAGGGGAATGGCAAATTATAAAACATTGAAACAGTGAGCTAGAGCAAATATATATTAATAAATGCCTTTATTCTTAGAGACTTCCACCCCAAAAACACAACACAAGGGAAATGTAAAGGTACATTAATTGTTCTGTTCACCAACTGACTTTCTTGATACTTAATTTAAGACAATTGTGACTGCTTAGCTTGTAGTTGGCAGCATCCTGCCTACGTCTTCTATCTTATCAAGGTAACAGTGTCAAAGGCCCACGTATAGCAGAGTTTGTGTCAAAGAGAGCATCCACACTTTGTATAGGCAAATGAGAAAAGCTTAAGAAAGAATAGAGGAAGACTATAATTAAGTCATACTATGAGATTAGAAGCCAACAAGAGGATAAAGTATCGATGTAGGCAGCTGTCATGGCACGATTACACTGGCTCCTCCATCTATCTTTTTGCTATTTGTGAAACGCTATGTAAATGGCCAGGAAGAATTGTTTTCGGCATAAATTCCACCTGACATACCTACATTCATCCCTTCTTGCAGCAAGTAGAGACCCTCCTGATACCTTTAGGTGTGTAAACTGGACAGTTTGATTCATTTTTTCCTAATAAAAGTATTCTGTTTAAATATTTACATTCTTCTCCACTGCATCCACGACAGTGGCACACTGCAGCCTTTGTGAAAAAATGAGGAGGACATTTACAGTTTCCGAACTACATAGGTTTAAAATAGGAGTAACATTCAGCAAATGTTCCCAGCTACTTTTAGAAACAAAGCAAAACACCAATACTTAAGCTTTTCTGGGAACTTCACCTAAATTACAAAGATAATAATGCCTTCTGAGGTAAAAACACCAGTTTGTTTAGAGTGTGTGTGTATATATATCCCCAAGCCATATGTTTCCCGGATGTGCACTAGCATTCTTGGAACTGAAAAGGTTTATGCTGATGATTTGAGGGGGAAAAAAGTATCGTAGAGCTGTATTAAAGTAAAGCTTCATCCAGCTGCTTATAGTGATACTAACTTGCCCTAAAAATTACCTACAGACCTTGATTGCTCTTCATGACAATGTATTATCACAAATAAAACTAATCTTAGCAGTCCAGTGTTAACCTCTTCTTTTTGCAGAGAACTCAAAACTATATGAATTAGCAAACAAAGGCCCTGTTCTGGGAGAATCTATTCATATTATATTTAAGTTTTATGGAATGTGGCCATTTTATGGTGTTCAATTCATTATTACTGACTTATGTATAGTATTTTTCATTCTGGACTTCAATTATTTACAAACTTTATGTGTTAAAAAAATCACCAAGTTTGGTATGTAAAGCAGCACGTTTTCTTCTTTCTAAAATGAGAAGATCAATACAAATGGTATTTACAGTGTGTGATCCATCTCTATAGGTGTCTTGAATATTGAGATGGGTTAATTTGCACCCAAGAGCCAGCTAGTCCAGTATGAATTAATCTTTTACTTTTATCAAAATCTGCAGATGAAAACTACTCAACTAATTGTGATTGTTTCCTTCAATCACAGAGGGATGACTGGTTTAACTAGGTTTGGGATCTAGTAGTGCTAAATGCACACCAAACTTGAAGGTGAAAGCAGTTACCCTCTTTCATCTGATGTTCTTTACTTTTGCACTGTTGGAAATGAGCGAGGACTTTGATGTGGTATTTTGTGTCATTTCAGAATTGCAATGTTGTTAAAAGCGTGTAATTTACTCAAACTAGAACTTAAGGAAGGTAGTTGATTTATACTATACTGTGTGTTTTTTAAAGAATCAAAGTTTTAAAAAACAGTTTAATCTGTTTTGGCTTTCAGTATCACAATGATTTAATAGGCAGAAACTGGTGCAACTGCAGACAAAAACTTCTGAGGAGACTGGGCTACATTATACGGTAACATTTTTTAGTTTGGGGTTGGATTTTTTTCCCTTTTCACTAGGACTTTATGCAGACAGAAGTGTTTACTTTTTCAGTTCTCAGCACAGGGTCCACCTGTTCCTAGCCGCGATAAAACAAGTGATAAAACCTATTTCAATGGGATCAGAAGGTCAACCACATAAAATTTAATCCTTCTTCAATTTCAAAACTTCAAAGATGCAGACAATAATCTATAATGAACTAGTATACCATGAAATAAAGTACTCGCGCTCAATTCAAAGGAATTTCAAAAAAAAAAAAAAAAAAAAAAGACTTATAGGTGTCCAAGATGCAGAACTCAGCCTCTCCCTGAGCAGTCCAGTGTTATCAGAAAACCAGCTCCGGAATTATCACCAAGAGGCACCCAGGGGCTGCGGTTTCCGACCCTCACCCCCGCTATGGCGACCTCACACACCCGCAGCGCCGCTCGGGGCTAAGGCGGAGTCACCCCCTCGGGCCTCAAAACCCTCCCGCTCGAGAGGGAACTTCTGCCCCTTATGTTATTTATTAATTTCATTCCATCCCGGGAGGCGGTGCCGCGGGACGCGGAAGTGCGGCGGGAGTGCCGCAGCCGCCATGGCTCCCTCGCGCGTCCTGCTCCTGCTGCTGCTCCCGCTCCTCGCCCTCCTCCCGCGGGCCGGCGGCCGCGGCGAGCTGCGGGCCTTCGTGGTCGCCCACAGCCACATGGACGTCGGCTGGGTGTACACGGTGCAGGTCGGCCGGGGCGCCGCACGGGTGGGGTGGGTTCGCTGCGGCTGGGGCTGAGCCGCCCGTGTGTTTGCAGGGCTGCCCGGAGCCGCCTAACGGGGCCGGGCTCTGCCGGGGCTCTGCCGGGGCTCTGCCGGCTGCCGGCCGAACTCCCTGCGGAGAAACGCGCAAATCCTTGGCCAGTACAGCGCCTGCCCCGAGTCTGGCCTGGTGTGTCCTCCATCCTCTGATGTTTCGGGATCCTCGTTTGGAGGAGGCATGGTTAGCCTAGGAGCCGTGCCCTGGAACTGTGGGTTGGCGTGTGCCTGTGTTCTGCAGGATGCTCCTGATGGATTTTGGGTTCTTTTTAAAGAAAGTCTCAATTTTGTTTGATGGCGCTTTGAATATGTGGCAGGTTTTCATGGTCTTTATGTTTATCTTGTTAACAAAGCCAAAATCCCAGGAAAACCTTCTGTCATTTCTTAAGAGAGGAGAGCAGGATCCCAGTCCTTGATGGCTGGAGGGGGGTTGGAGCTTAGTGCCTCTGAAGTATAGTAGCAAACTAATTTTTGCTGAAAATATGAGATGCAGAGCCAAATAAATCAGGTAGGGCATGGATGCCTTTTGCATTTGTTAGTCAAAATCCTAAATCCTGAATTCTTCTTCATTAGTATGAATTTTTTTCATTTATATGTGAAAGATGCTGTAGATACTTCACTAAATAGAGTGAAATGGCATTAGGCCTAACTAATGAAAAGGAGCTAATGGCTCACCCAGGTATCTCTGCTGTGCATGTATTTTGTCTCCCCTTTTTAGGAAAGATTAATGAATTTCTCCTTTAATACTTCAAACTCATACTCAGAAATTGCATAAGAGAACACAAAACTAAAACTTAAAATCCTTAGTTAAAATTTCACATTATATTAAGTATCTAATAATCTTGATTTGTAAAAACCCTTATGAACCAATGGAAAAATAATTGAGAAAGAAATTATTTAGATAAACCAAACAGTATTTTAAGCCATTCCCGCTACACTCAAATGTTTTCGTTTTTCTAATGGCATGAGCATTTTTACAAAGATGGCTGGATTTCTGTTGTGGAAAGTAAGGGGTTCGGAAAAGTTAGTTTCTAATTTGGATTACCTCATCTCCGTATTTCAAACAGTAATTTTCATGTAGCAAATTTACCTAAATTGAAACTATGGATTCATGTTTTATATATCATGTCCTTTAGTTTTTCAGTGGGGAGCCACTGAAATGTGTCAGCCACTTCAAGGTGTACATTTTGTGGTGTGTATTCTTAAGTACCAGTAGTTTAAGTAGATAAGTGTTATGGTTAGTGTAAAATAACTCTTATAACATGCAGATAACTTTTTTACAAGGAAAGACAGACATCTCAGGAAATCCTAGGATGCTGGCTGTTGTCTTTAGACATTCTCTATTACTTTAAAATTAAGTAAAAGGTGGAAGACTGGATCTGGTCAACAGAAGTTGTTCTGATTGAGTTAAGTGTACAAAAAGTATCTCTTTGCGTGCACAACTTCAAAATTAACATGGTGTTAATTTGATACTATATCATAGGATATAACGCTGTGGTAGGTTATTTGGTGGATACAGCTGTCATATTTGCATTGATATAAAAAAATAAGAGTCCATAGGCCTCATTCTGGAATAGAGGTGTTTTTAGGAGCAAGATAGGATAGATGCACAAAATCTCACACTTTCACTGATCTTTCTGTGTCAACAGTTGAATTCATTCTGAGATTCTTTTACCAGCTTTGCTTTACTCCATCCTAAAACATCAAGCAACATGGAGGGATTTTCCATTATAGTATAATTTACAGTGTATGTATCACTGTATTGTAGTGATAATGCACAGCACAGAGTTATACTCACTTTGAAAAAGTAATTCTGGTAATTCAGGCTATCAAAAGAAGAGCTAGAATGGGAGAATAAACTGTGCATGTGGCGTTTTTAGCTATGTTGGTGCAAAGTGTTATCATTCATGACATCAGTAATTTAAGGTGAGCAATGAGGACCCAGTAAGCTGTCCCCAGTGTGTCAGAAAGAAAGCCTGTGTTGGCGCTGATCTTGTGAGCAGCTGCACCTTGATCTAGTTAGGTCCCTAGTCAGGAGGATGTTTTCTGAAGCAGAAGGGCAAAGGCTATATGTAGTCAGAATTGGTCTTTCTGTGGGTACAAAGGAAGTGTGCAACAAATATGAGGTTTTGGTATCTCTCTTTTCAAGCCCAATGAGTGTTTAAAACAGCCCTTTTAATACAGGCAAAACAGAGCTTATTTACTCTTCTTTTCTTTCAGGAAAGTATGCATGCTTATGCAACAAATGTCTACACAACTGTTGTAGAAGAGCTAATGAAAGGAAAACAGCGCAAATTTATTGCAGTGGAGCAAGAATTCTTTCGACTCTGGTGGGACATGGTGGCCACAGATTCACAGAAGCAGCAGGTAAATTGCACTAGAGCCATGCTTTCTGCTAACAAAGAATTCACACTCTTTTTAGGGAACAAACAGGGGCAAAGTACTTCACCATTTGCTTTTTACCCATGTCTTGTGTAAGCTGTCTCTGAATCTAGTACTTAAAGGACCTTAATTCTGAAGGCAGTTGCAAGAGGTTAAACCCCAGCTATAGATTAGAGCAGTAGGAGGTAGTAACCTTTGCACTGACGATTTTTTACACTTTACAGTTCTTGTTTCATTGGCGACTTACTTATCTGGGGGCACACTGCTTTAAGATGTGACTGAATCTGAAACAGGCCTCACCAATATTTGTTAAAACATCTGACATCTAACACTACTCACAAGAAAGAACCCTTTGTTTTTTCCAGTTAAGTGCTGCTCAAAAACCTGCCATTTGTAAACAAGGGCGGTACAGCAAAGCAGTGACTGTACATTCAATGGCAGTGACTTTTTTCTAGTAAAGTTATCCTGAATTTTTATTTGTCAATTCTTCTTTCCTCTGACATGAAACAAACATGGTGAGTCAAAGACTGGACTGGTAGCCTAGCAGCAGTTATGTATTGCAGTGCAGATGTTTGTTTTGGATCCTAAAACCAAAGGGGGTACAGGTGCAGCTTCCCATGGGTACTTATTCAGAACTTCATCGTCTGATTTGTTACCAGGGTCCAAACAGCAGTAGTGTATTATTTGCAGTTTTTTACATTTCAGTTTGTTTAAAGTTATAGACATTTGAAGCATCATGTAAAAACAACACCTCTTGTCTGGTTTTTGGTTTTTTTAACATAGTCCTTCTCTGAATTCTGAATCTTCTGTTATGTTCAGTATTCAAATAACAGCCTGTGCACAGCTGATCTTTGCCTGAGAGATTTTGCTGGGTTTAGGCAGTTTTTTAGGGGGGGGCACTCTGCCCATTCTTGCCTGTTGTAGGACAATTTTCTTATAGATTTATTAAATTAGAAAACTGTACTGTAAGTGGGGAAGAAAATAGCATAGGAACTGCTTTGTAGAAGGACAGGAAAGTCCTCCAACTTTCAAAGGTGAGTTGATCTTATTTCAAGTATGTTCTGCTGCTATGCTATGCTTTGCTTTATATTTAAAGTCAAGGCCCATGTTTCTAATATCTGTTATGTGGAATCCAGAAGAATAACATGTGTCACGTTTGACCTCGGTAGTGCAAAAATTAGTACCTATGATTCAGGCTTTAGTTTCCTTGCGTAATTATTTGTAATTGTTGCTTTCACGCATTTTATAGTCAGTTCTCTAGTTACTTTATAGTTTCTTCTCTCAAAATTAAAAAGGTTTAAACTAAACTCCTCTTAAAGCTGTGTGTCTAACACTGAATCTCTAATTTTCAAATAAATGATATGTTTTTAACATTAGCTAGTTGCAGATATTGGTCCCTGAAATTAGGTCAGTCTGGTTACTGCCCTGCTTTTTCCACTTGAACTCTGGCATTAATGATCTTCTGTAGCATGGACACTCTGGTTTTAATTTTCCCTTTTTTTTTCTTCATTTAGTGGTTTACTTGGAATACAGGATTTAATTCTAGTTTGTTTTGAAGTGTCTGCTTTGGATTGGAACTATAGCATTAAAAACAAGTAAAAGGTACAGCCTGGGTACAGAAGCTGGTTTTTCAGTTCAGACAAGAGAATATGTAAGAGTGAAATGTACTGCAGCAGTATTCAGCCAGATAGGAACCTTGTAGTTCTTAATACATGTTATTTACACAGAATTTTCTTGTGTGAACCATTCCTACCTCATTACCCTGGGTTGATGTCCAGGTGCTTTAACTAGGGGGAAAGAAAGATATGTAGCCACTCTTGTCTGGTTTGTAGGTGTGAGTTGATGGTAGTATGGTCCCAAGGATCACAGATATGTCCTAACACCGTAGCAGCCTGCTGCTTATAGTACCACTGCATCTGTTTCCTCCATTCCTCCTTCCTTTTGCCCCCTGCTGATCAGAAAAAGTGCTTGTCCTTACAGATACTGTTTTGTTTTCTTTTCTTTTTTTGGGAGGAGGGAGATTGGATATTATTTAAATTACTTGAATTATTTTTCTTGTGTTTCCAGCCTCTCAGTGGTTCCACAAAACTTACATTGAAAAAAATGTTTCTGTGGCCCCAAGTTTGGATCAGAGGTAAATTTTGGATATCCATCCAAATGAGGAATAATAATCACAGATTCTTTTCATGTAGGTCAGGGCCAGTTCTGTGCTGACACCAGATATCAGTTATCTGGTCTCCCAGCATGCTAATCAGTCACCACAGTCGGCTGGAACTAATTTAGGAATGCTGAGCCCTGAAGCGTTTTCACAACATTGTGGAGGAGAGAAATGATTATAATCAAAATTGACAATCTGGCATCCTATCTGAGTAGACACTGAAGGTTCCTGGGAAAATAAACATAATAGCTCTAAAAATGGCATCCTACATGACAGATTAAAAAAAAAAAACAACTTGAGGATTAAAATATGTATTTGCATAAACTTTACTTATTGGAAGTTTGAGATATCTCTGAATTTCTAGTGAAGTAACTAAAATAAAACCAGAAGACTCCTAAAACTTTTAGAAAGGCACATAGACTATTCCTTCCTTCCTTCCTCCAAGCATCACTCCCCACTCCATCCAGCATTTGCTGAAAGCTGTACTTGTCAGCATACTTGTTGTTTCTAGGACCTGAAATTGAACTCCCCCCATCAAAAAACCCCAACCCCCCCAAAAAAAGCCACCACTAAAAGTTGAGCAGGTTGTAATATATTGACAATTTTTAAACTAGGAAAAAGACAAGAAACTGAGGTTAGCAGTGGGTTATTCAAGCAGTCAAACCTGTGGAATAACTATTTCTTAATAAAGCATTCTGTCAGTCACAAGTTGAGCAACTCGTCTGTGCCCCAAAGGCAAGATAAATGTACACGGAGTAGAGGAGAGATGTTTGTATCCACAAACAGAGTGATGACACACTGTATCTCTCTCCTGGATCTCACAGATCTAGGTTTCCAACTAAAGGAAACCCTGGGAGCTTGAATAATGCTGCTTGTCTGGGGCTCCGTTGCTGCTTGCAAGGAGTTGAGTATTGCTCCCCCATCCAGCCACCAAGTGCCTTCCCTAAGCCAAGCTGGATGCAGCAGGAGGAAGATTTTGGGAGAAGCATTTGTATCTTGTGTTTTAATCCCCCAGCTCTAGCTGCCTTGAGGCAGGATTACAGGCTGCTGCCAGTGCAGTGTCTGGTGTTCAGACTGTATAGAAAGGCACAGTAACAGCACTACTGAGAAACACCAAAAGGTCAGTGTCTACCTGGAAGTTCATCCTTTGTTCCTGTTACCTGATTTCAGTGTAAGCTGGGTAAATCAATGCACTGTGCTGCACACTGAAATGCTTTTTTCCCCCTTATTCTCCTTTAGATAGCTCTTGGTACAGACAGCCTTTTATCCAACCTTTTGTCCTGGATGCCTTCTTGACAAATGTTGTGTCTAGGTAATGTGCTGTGATATCAATTGTATTTGCAGCCTTTTTGGGTGAGACTGAAATGATGCTTATGTTCTGTGTCTTAATTTCAATATTGTAGGTCCATCAGTTGCTTCAAGAGGGACGACTGGAATTTGTCATTGGAGGGCAAGTGATGCATGATGAAGCTGTGACACTAATTGATGATCAAATTTTACAGTTGACGGGTATGCATATTTGCATTTAACTTTTATTTTTCATTGTTATGACCTTGGAGGTTTTGTTTGGTTTTCATTTTTCCACTCCAAAATTACTATTATTTTCTGACTACTTAAGAACTGATTAAAACATGTCTTATTTTTTACTTGCTGATGTGTTATTCATATAAAAATCTTTGCTTAAAGAAACCCATTAGTTTTGACATGGCAGTTCTATAGCAAGCACAAAGGTTACCAAAAGCTGGTTTGTCAGGTAAAAACTTGTTTGGAGCAGAAGCCTTTCGTATGTGTGTTTTTGAGAGCTTAAGTGCCTGGGAAGATAGTTATGGTGAAATTGAGGGTATGAAACAAGAAAATACCTGGTAGCAATTAAGAGTGTGGGGAAGTTGTATTGTTTAGGCAAGGTCTTCTGCAGAATGGGGGCCATGGAATGTTGCTGAGGTCAACTAAAATTAGTTGAAAGAGTTCCTTGATGAAGAAACCCCCATTTGTAATCATTATCATCTTCTGTTAGAAAGCGGTGCATATTTCCAAGAGATGCACTATTTGCCATTTTAATCTTAGTTTCTGCATCTGGCTATTTGTATGTTACCCCTGTCCATCTGATGGTTTAAAGAGTCTTTTAGTACATAGGTTTGTTTGCACTGGTTAATGCAAACAGAAACAGGATAACTGATGCCACCACTGTGCTAGAGATGTCTGTGATACGCCACGAGGGAGTAGCAGGGAGGGGATGTGTTAGCACCAGCTGCCGTGGCTGATAGAAACTCTGCCTGCTCCGAGGCTGTGCTCCAGGCAGCTTTCTACATGGGGGAGTAAAGGGACAGAAAACACTTCTATTATTTTCTGGATCTGACTGCACAGACCACTGGCCTTGTTCCTTGCTTGTCAGTGTTTATCAGGAGCACAGGATTAGCAGCTACATCTGTACCTCAGTACGCTCTGTCCAAGAGGAGGAGAGGACATGAACTTTTTTTTGCTCTCACTTGATTCCTTTAAAGGTTTAAAGGTTGCTTTATGGGCTTAGAACACTGAACCTAGGAATTCTCCAAATAACATACTAATAGTGATTGAAGAGTCCTTTTGTTAAACACAAACACAGCTTTTCTATTCATTGGAGTTAGCTGAAAAAGACATTATTTCTGATTTAACATTTCATTTTGTGTAAAAATAATCTTTATTTAAAAAAAAAAAGACATTTAAAGTTTGGTAATTTATTCATCAGGAACAAGAGTATTAATGTATTTTAAAATTTTTGTTTGTTTTTATTTAAAGCACTCTGCTCAGTTTAAGTGTGAGTACGTACAAAGAAAAAAAAGTATCTTTAGATTGTGTGGACTTCAAGTTGAGAAGACAAAGACAGTGCAGACATTTGGGGTCTACATTTCATGTCTTCTCTTGTCTGTCCAGACTTCCAGTGTTTTGGAGGAGCCTAGAAAACTCTGCTTCAAATATGCCTCCATCAGAATATTTAAACATATTGTGAATATTTTAGCTAGGGAAGATATTAACCTAAGAAAGATGAAGTGAAAAGAAGCCTCACTTATTCATATGTGATTTTAAAATTTGAAATGGAGTTATTCCAAACCAGGGAAGATATGATTGTATTTTCAAATACTTCTGAACATACTTCTGTAACTATGAAATAATGATCTGCAATTTTCTTTTTTTTCTTTTTTTTTTTAATGATGAGTATCCAAGTGCAATGTACCTGAGTTCCAAATAAAATCTAGTGCTTTCCTGGTTGTTTTACTTTGATTTAAATGATTTTTCTGGGTTTATTCTATTGTCTGGGCTTTCTAGTTCGGGGGTTTCTTTTTTCAAAACTCATTTCTATATTAGTAACATTGGTAACTAAATTAGTAACATTGGTTGTAAATAACATCTGGTATCAAGATCACTATCAACCTTTGGCTCTTTTCTTTTCATATGATTGATAATTATACTCATGCTAGTTTTGTTTAGTGGATGGCTTGCTTCCCTGTCCCTTTGTCATTAATATGAGACTGAAATTTTATGAGAGTGGTTTTTATGATTTGAGAAAATTTGAACTAAACCCCAGGTTGTTGTTTTCATGCAGCCTCTAACCTGGCTATTATCCTTAACTTCTCTGTATCTATGTACTTTTTCCCAGACCTGTCTCTAATCATAATTCCTTTTTGTTACTCATCTTTTATAATGTTAATATGTTATACGTGGCATAGCAAAAGAAACATTTGTTAGTATGAAACTTTTTGCTGTGAATGATTAAATTCCTGGAACTTTGAATACTTTGGAAAATGGCAACAAGAAGCTATCCTTTAAGTGCTTACCTGTGACACTATATGCCTATTAAATTTATGAAATTAATTTTCAGAAGTGTTCCTAACCTAAAAAAATTTTCCTTTGCAGAAGGTCATGGATTTTTGTATGAAACTTTTGGGTTCAGGCCTCAGTTTTCTTGGCATGTTGATCCTTTTGGAGCTTCAGCTACAACACCAACTCTTTTTGCTCTGGCTGGCTTCAATGCTCATCTTATTTCTCGTATTGACTATGATCTGAAGGCTGACATGCAGAAAAACAAGGTAAAAATACCTGTAGGAATGAAACCATTGCTGGCCTCTACTTAGAGTAATCTGAACCATGACATTAAGATAAGAATCTTTCTCATTTGTGCAAGAAAATTGAGGTATTTCTTACCTAAAAGTGACTTACTGATTGCATGTGGTAATGGTGAAGCATATTAAATCTGTGTTATATGGTCAGTTAATGTCTTCATGATTTCTGGTCAATGATACAATGTAGTCTAGCTGGAAGAAGACACAGAATGTGGGCATATGGGCAAGTCTAAATGGACATTGAATTAGGAGTGTTTGAACTGGAGACATGTAGAAGGAGTTTCTGCTTTCCTTGAGAAAATGTTGGATTTGTTGGGTTTTATGTGAACTGTTTTGAAGTGTAACGTGTATGTTTGGGCACAGCGTTGTCAGGCTTGGAACATTTATTTGTGCCTGTAAAATTAATAATACTAGGTCAGTTAAAGTGGCAGCTAGTCATGGTTCTGCTGAATTCAGGTTTTCTTTCGTGTTCTGCCTTCTCTTGCACAGTGTCCCATCCACAGTAAATGCTTTTCATATCAGTGTTGGACCCTGATCTGTCATCAGTTCTACTCACTACATTATGTGAAAATAAGGGGCTTACGCTACGGTGTTCTGGGCACTAGGCAGTTTTTATGAATCTTGGGTAAAACTCAACTGTCTCTGAAGAAGACAACAGAATTCATGTTGAATTTAGTGAAGCCAGGACCTACCACTTTGTATTTGCAATGAATTGCAGTAGTTCCTTACTATTAAAATCTTTTACAAGATTTTGACAATTTTTGCACAGCTAGTTTTTTTTCTGGCCCTTAACAGTCTGATGGCTTCCAAAACAGTAAAATTCTGGTTCAGTTGGTTAAACATTGATTCCCACTGACTACAGTGCAGTCAGCCTACATCTGGATCTTTTCTAGCTTAGGTGTTCAGCTTCCATTGAAACGAGTGAGGTGTAATGGCTATGATAATCCAGGTTTATCTCTGGATTTTAGTATGCTGGCAGTGTGCTGCCTCCCCTCCTTCTCCATCAGTTCTAATGGAAAGAGGCACTGATGTGGCCTCCTATATATAGTGTGTGACCTTGCCTGGGGTACCATTGGCTGGTCTTCAGAAAAAGCACTTAGAAGTATTAAAAGTGGTGGAAGGGAAGATGGGAACGCTGAAGACTTAAGTTGTTAATGATGTATTTCTGTGCATGTCATCAAGGGTAATGGTTTCTTACCTTTTTTGTTTTCCAGAAGCTTCAGTTTGTATGGCAGGGCTCTCCTTCCTTGTCTGAAAGACAGGAGATCTTCACCCACGTTATGGATCAGTACAGCTACTGTACTCCATCGCAATTACCTTTTTCAAACAGGTCAGAAGATTTCCCAAATATGCAGAAATGTTGTTCACTCCTGAGAGTTTATATTTTTGGGGTTCAAGCATTTTTCTTTGACTGTTTTCTTTCAGCAGTATCCAACTGCTTTCTCCTGACTCGTGGTAGGTCAAGGAGATGTCTAGACTCTGCAGATCTGAGTAAGGATTATTAAGCATCCACAGCTTTCCACCATAATAAATGAATTTTGCTCAGTACTTAACAATGGAATTCTCAGAAGTGACACTTACTACTGACAGGCATTAAAAATACCTCTAAATATTGACAGACTTGAAAAATAATGTTTTGTTACACCAGGAGGCTTGAAACACACATATGGCTTTCATCTACTTATAATACAGTGACTGACTTCCAATGTCAGTCATTTAAAAAAAAAGAATAAAAATGTGAAAAAAAATAATTACTGTGAAGAGAAAATGTCCAAAGCAGGACTGGGGTCTTTTTTCTCTGGAAGTAAAGATTTAAAAGCTCCAGGAAGCTCAGCAGGGACTTGGCTATTGCTAATTGATTTTCTATGGGATATTTTCAGCATTATCTTGAGCTGAGATTGTGTATATTGTCCGTGTATAAACTGAAGCAACTAAAATTTTCCATTTATTTTGTGAAGAAATCTCAGAATTTATGAAAACTTTATTTTGCTTACTGGCTTATCCAGTAAAATACTCTTTGAAAATGAAGTCCACTTGGGGGAACATCCTCATTGTTACAAAGCTTACTGGTTTGTCCTATGATTTCTTTGTTCTGTGCCAGCAAGCAGCAGGGACTTGAAAAGTTGCACGGTGTTGAAAGAAAACTGGAGAATCTTCCCCCTACCTCTACCCCCAAATAAATACTTAAACCTAAATACTAGCAATGAATATAAACTGAAATTTTTTGCCTCTTATTCCCTGGGTATGTACATTTTATACCAGCACCTTTTGATGTGTTTTTCCCAGTTGAGTATATCCTGTTTACAGCTTATTGCTTTCTGCTTCTGCTTAGGTCGGGATTTTTTTGGAATGGATTTGCAACTTTCCCAGATCCACCAAAAGATGGTGTTTATCCAAACATGAGTCTCCCTGTTACAGATGCTAACCTCCACCTGTATGCACAAACTATGGTGGCAAACATTAAGGAGAGAGCAGCCTGGTTCCGAACAGGGGATGTGTTGTGGCCATGGGTAAGTGTCTGATGAGTGACTGCTTTAGAAGAGGCACTCCGGAGTGTGGGGTGATGGTACTTGCTGCAGTAGGTACTGCAGAAATGCTAGTACAAACCATCTGACATAGTGTTTTTCCAATCATTGTGGTCCAAATGTCTGACTAGTAATGGTATTTAAAATTTCCTGCCAGTTGTCTATCACGTCTTCTACCCTACTCAGTGTAGAAATAAATGTAACAAAACTGTAAAGATAACCTCTTGCAAAACTATATATTGCAGTATTGCTTCCTTTTTTCTCCCCTTGTTTTGTCTATGTAAATGATCTCCTTTTATAACTGCTTAGCCCAACATAACTCTGTGTTAACAAAAATTATAGCATTATAGGAAAGTGTATGACACATTAGGTAGCCACAGTCTTTTCTAATGGATGTGTAATCTTTTTGTTATACAGTCTTTGTATTTTAGTTAGAACCATGAGCAAGCATATCCCAGCTTGGTCATCCAAACACTTTTTTTGGCAATGCTGTGTTAATTACATCCTACAGGTACACATAGCACTGATGTCCTCTTGCCATTTTCAAGTCCTAAGGAAAGAATAACTTTGCCTAAACTGAACGTATAGTCTGGTTTTTAATTTTGATGGATGCTGTAGGTCTCATAATTACAATGTTAAAGGATTATGTGTGTTCTTTACAGGCTATTTCACCACAATATCTGTTGTTACATAGAAAAACTTTTTCTGACTAATGCAGCCTTGAGTCACTGATTTGTTTTTCTTCTGTGTTTATGACACTGTTGCTTATATTGAATTTGTTATTTTTGTAGAGCGTGAGAAGTAGAATATAACACTCTGTAGTTGTGCTATAGTGAAAATTATGCTGGAATGGGGAGAAGGTTTGAATAGTACTAATAAATCCCTAACATCTAGATCCAAACCCAGTTTTTCAGTAATGTAAGAAAATTTCAGTCTCTAACTTCTGTGTTTCTGTGACTGTGATAATGCTATGTAAAGAAGTAGAGAGAATATATGGTTCTAAAACTCTATGCTTTTTCATGATTTTTCATGATTACAGACGATCTGTGCAAGTAACCCTACCCAGTCTTGACAGTTTTGTAACTACTAGCAGTTATATGGGCAGTCAAAGTCAAAAGAAATACCCCTGTAACCTAGTGTTAAAAATGATCCTCCTTAATTATGTGACCCAGTCATTTGGCTGTTCTGTGTTTGGAATTTCAGGGCTGTGACAAACAGTTCTTCAATGCATCTGTTCAGTACTCTAACATGGACCTGTTGGTGGATTATATTAACAAGCATTCTGGTGAGTTTGGAGTGACTGTCCAGTACGCCACTGTCAGTGATTACTTCCAAGCAGTTTACAGCAGGAATCTTACATGGGAAACTCGGGACTCTCAGGACTTTCTTCCATATTCAACAGGTAATTAAGTTCACAGCTGCCTAATATCTGCCTCAAATGTATATATGTAAAATTTTAGTAAGAGAAAATGAGAAATAAAGAAGAAAAATGCCTTCTTGTAAGATATGTTCACTCTATGAGGTGTCATCAACAGACAACTTGATCCCAACTTAGTTGTATAAAAAAGATGGGTGTGTGGCCAAATAGAACAATGTCCCATTTTTACTGTTTGAACGAACTGAATTATGCATAGCTTAAACCAGAGGTGCAAAATGTGATGTGGAGTGATGTGTGAATGTCTGGAGAGGCTACAGGTAACCAAGGTACCAAGGCAATCTGAAAGCTCTTGGGGTACTTCTGTGTTTGTACTGTGGGATGGGGTTCCCAAAGTGAAACAGTCGATGTTGAGGATTTGATGTCCACACTCTAAGCAACTGCAGGAAATATACAATCTGGTCATATAGACTCAAATGCCTATTAATGTTTGTTGCATCCATCAGGAATCCAGTTTGTGAACTCCAAACCTAATCTTTTATATAAAGCAAAGCATACTAGGTAAGGATGACCTGATCCAAACAAAATACTAATGTATATGAAACCCTAAAATCTCCTGTAGAAGAAAGTCTTGCCTTTTTCATTAAAGAAAGCAGTTTGAAGTTCTGAGGGAGAAAAGAATTTTCTTATAACTGCAGTCTCAAAAAATAAAAATGCCATCAGTATTTCTGAAATTTCATAATACAGTGTTACAGAAGTTCTTCGCAGCTCCTTGTTGCTTGCATCTTACGTGCTGCACTAACTTAGCTTTTCAAGCAGAGCTGAAAAGTATGAGAAAAATATGAAAAAATTCATGCCATACCCAACATCCCTTTAATTCTTTCCCCAATAAATTTACCCTTTTAGACCTCATATGAAAGTATGCAGAGGGAAGACACAGCCAACTTCTCCATTTCTAAACTCATTAATTTATTTTCTTGCCTGGTTTATTATTAAAATATCATTGGTTTCATTAAAACACCTTTCTGTGAAATTGTAGCTACCACTGCTTAATCACATTTTTTGGCTGTGTACATAAATTTCAGACTGTTCTGTAATGTGTCTGTTAACTTTTCAATGAATAAAAATAACCATTGCTTCCTGTGAATCATTGCATGGACTGATCCCTGACTCCCTCACCTCCCTCTAGGGATCATGTCATACCTAAGAACTTGCTGATAAAAGCATTGCCAGTTCTAACTGCTAATATCCTCTTACCTCTGGGCTCTTTCCTTTATCTTTTGGCATAATTTACCTGCAGGAGTCAATTGCTATTAGCTTGCATAATAGCAGCACCTTCAGTGTTCCAGGTGGGTGCCCACACATAGATGTAGTTTTTTCCCCAAATGACTTTCTGTGCCTTGCAATTGCAGTATAGATTTGAGTGCACTTTCTCCCACATACTGTTTTGCTTCTTGATGATTAATCCTCTCTTATTCTTGCTATGCCCTTTTTTATGAGTCACTACAGACGCTCAGTGTCACTTATGACATATGGAAACTCAAGTTTTAAGTCCCAGATAAGTCCCTTCTACTCTGTGTTCATTGTACTGTGCTGATATGTACATGTGGTTCTTCTGCTTGTAACGTTGAAAACGAAAATGGAATTAATTCTCTTGAAACTTCTAGCACCTTTCAGGCCAAAAATAATTTGTCCTGACGTTTTTGAGCAAAAGATCCTATTTTCTAATTGTTGCCTTTGCTCTTGGGCTGATAGCAGATTATTACAGTTGCATGTATGCTCATTAAAAAACACTTTCTGCAACTTTTTTCTGGAAAACGTATTTATCGCTAGTGTATTTTAAAAGAAATCCCCCCCAAGGAGAGATTTGGAAGTTCTAAAAACAAATATTTGTTTTCCTAGTTCACTCTGTGGGATACTGAAACATTAACTCAAATGGAATGTTGAAATACTTTCCAGTAACCACTTGAGGGCATCTTTTGGTGTAGTCTGAAGCACTGCAGTAGTTTGGAGTCATCACATCACTGTTTCTACTCCATTTTGAGGAAATTAAATTTAAGCTAAATCCCTTTGGCTAAAAGGTTGAGCTGTAGAGTGTGTGTATCAAGCAGTTACCAAGGATTGTAATCTATTTTTTAACAACTAACAATAATATATGCTTCAGTGAAACTTTGAAAATTCTTTTGTGCAGGTCCACAAGGAGGAAATTTCTGTCAGCACAGGTTAACTTGGTTGGTACTGGCTTTGTATCAAACTTGCATGTCACTAAGCCTGTAGGAGAGATGATAGTTTTCCAAAGTGCATGTTCCGGGCTGGGTTTCTTTGAAGGCCTTATGACCTTTCTACTTGATAGCTGCTGTGTAAACCCCCAGTAGGATTCATGTAGGAAGCTGAACAGTAGTAGTGTAATAAGTAACAAGTAAGTGATAAATGAAGTGGTATTTTGATGTGTATTGGATCTCTTCAACTCTAAACAGAGCCATTCCAAGCATGGACTGGGTTTTATACTTCTCGGAGCACATTAAAAGGAATTGCAAGGAGAGCAAGTTCACTGCTTTATGCTGGAGAATCCTTTTTCACACAGTACGTCCGGAAACACCCAGAAGGTTCTATTTGCAAATGTAAAGCCTTAAAGCAACTTCAGAGTCTTAGATGGGCAGTTTCAGAGGTAAAGATTGATTTATTTTCTAATTTGAATGAAAATGTTCGTTTTCCAAATGTAAAGTTTGCATAAGCATTTCAGCTGGAGTATCTCAAAGTTGCTTTTATGTTTTCGGAAATAACCTTCCCCCTTTTGCAAGTCATAAGTAAAAATAAAGCAATTTTTCAAAAAACTGTCTTGAAACATGACTTTAGCCCCTTAAATGTGCATTCAAGACATGGTTGCTGGCAAATGTTTGCTTCAACCAGTGAAAGAGTATGTAGTTTCAAACTTTGCATATAAAACGCATTTTCTTAATGTTAGTTTTGTTAATTACAAAATTGTTCTTAAAAGTAAATAAAAACCAAACAAATTCCAAACAAAAATGGAACTAATTGAAAACTACTGATGGCCTCTACTTCTGCAAGTTAGAAGAGGAAGGACAGATTTGTTTCTTCAAAGTTCAGCAGCTAAGCGATTAGCCTCATATCATTAACCATTTACAGTCCTCAATGTTTTTGCTGTCAATAATTATTTTGTCTCTTAAAGTAATGATCAGATCTTAGTAGGAAGTGAAAAACCTGTCTTGTTACAGTATTTTTGCTGCATTCTTGGTTTTGGTAATTTGTTTGGTTTTTTTCCTATAAGGATGGAACTATAGTATAGTAAAGGAGGAATGTGTATTGAGAGAAATCTGTATGCATCTTGCCTTTGACCATTTCATGCCGTATATAGGAATTCGGAGCAGGCAAAATGTGAATCTGAATATAGCTGTCATCCGTTATTATTTTAAGCTGTGTGTCTGAAGTTTAGTTGACTATTATGTTACTACAAATGCAAACCTGAAGTTGTCATCCTGTTGCACCTTTCAAATTACTTTTAAATATAAGGTCCAGCACCATGATGGTATAACAGGCACGGAGTCTCCCAAGGTGAAGGATATGTACATGAATAACTTGATGTATGGAATGCTCAATGTAAAGAAGCTAATGGCTTCCATAATCTTTGATATCAACAATGCGAAGAAAAATGGAGAGGTCTATTCTTCTGTTTACACTAAAGACTCAGGAAAACCAGGTACTTTTTGCACAGCTTTTCCAATTTTCCAGCTGCCTTGTGAAAGCTATCATGTTTTTCTCCAAAACAATCAACATACTATGTACATCTAAGTTCTGTGAACCATGACTAGAAAATCCTGTTTGCTTTATGAGACCTGAGCTCTCAGATCTTAAGCATCTGAAACCAGGATTTCTCAGCTGATGTTAGACAGAACCCTACCCCAGTGCATATATTAGACCTGGCTCCCAGATTCAGACTTCAGATGTAAAACAGAGCGGAGGAAGAAGTGCTTATCGGAGCAGTCACTAAACTAACTTTACTCTGCAATAGAGCATTACATGATAAGGAGCACAGTCAGAGTCAAGAAATGTTCTTGCTATAATGTACTGCCAGCTTGTGTATAAAATGTAAAAGGATTTTTAAGAAGTCTATTCTAAAGACTGTACACTCCCTTTTATCTTTACTTTGGAAACTTTTTAAACTGTCAGATGTAAGCAGTGCCGTGGGCTGTGCAACAGACCGATTTGGGTTTTTACAGGGCTGTTTTTAAATTAGGCTTCTCATTTGATCTTCTGTATAACTCTGATAAAGTTAATACTGCATGACAATGAGTTGTGGTGAGCAGCTTATTTTCACTAAATGCATTTACATTCAACTCAGGTGTCATTTTCTGAATCCATGGTCTTTTTTGATTGGGCAGAGAATAGAAGAATAAAGCAGAAGAGGTTTTTATGAAGGACTATAAAATATTTTCCTTTTTTCAATCATGAAGTTTTACTGCGGGGTTTTATGTTAAAATTTTGTAAGATGGTTGTACCTAGACAAATTTCTCAAATACTTTTTAATATCACATTTTAAAAATACATAATGTAGTGACTGGTAGTTTTGTTTGTTTGCATGCACAAAGGCGCTACAGATGTTGACCAGTACGTTGTTGTCTATAACCCACTGGCGTGGAACGTCACTACCTTTGTCATGGTTTCTGTCAGCAGTGAGGCTATTAGTGTATATGATGAACTGGGACGTTCTGTACCAGCACAGGTACTTCAATTTTGTTTCTTTCTGTTACTTTTCTCTCACTTGTCAGTTTTCATTGACTGGATTCTACCTCCTGTCAAAGTGGGATTTTCCTACTTGTCCTTCAAGGGTTGTTTTTACTTGCCTGTTTTCTCAACAGAGAGACTTTTTTTACTGTCCAAAAGGACTTGCTGCTCTTACTGTGTTTGGTGTGTCCTTTGCATACCTGCTGTGTGTGACCTGGTGCTTCTTACCTTAGTTTTCTTTCTCTAAAAAACACTGTTTCAAATAAATCCTTTTATGTTGAAGCCCTGCCTTACAACTGACAGCCCTGTTTGTACAATTGACAGATTACCTTGGGGAGGGAGAAGAAGAGAATTAATAAATGTAGGTCTTAGAAACTGGTGACAGTCAGCTGCCATTTGACAGCTCATTCTGTCATAGCCAAGCTCCAAGACACAGCCAGCTGTTCCCTGGGAGGGAAGAAAGTGGCCTCAAGTGAAAGCTAGCACTAGCCTTTCTCGGGAGCATCTGCTGTACAGAATGCATCATCATCAGTGCCTTGATAAACCTCCAGGAATGCTTCCTGCACATAAGGCCTGAGAAGGCGTGATGCAATTCCAGATGCTCCCCTCTGTCCCTGAGATGCCAGACAGCTCAGAAAATTCTGCCAGCTGGACAGAGTTTCTATGACCTGTGGCTTACGACTGTGACCATGCATGAAGGCACACTGTAGCCAGGTAGTGATGCACAGCCGCTATCCCTTGTTCCTGTGCATGTGATGGCATAAAACCACACTGCCTTTATCTGAAACCATCCAGCTCTTCAGATTGGCACATGGTCATGCTTGCCTGTCAGTCACTTACCTCCCAGAAGTCATTCTGCCTGAATAACTTCAGTCTTGTAAGATGCAAAGATGAGATTGACATGTATTCAAGGCATTTATTCAGGATTTAGGATGCCTTAAAGGCAAGTTGACCTTCTTTTAACAAGGCAAAACTCTCTGTACCAATTTGATCTGTAGTCTCTTTTGCTAGAAGTTACTCTTATATGCATGTGGATAGTCACTTAGGCTAACTGAAATCTCTTCAGCAGTTATGACAGCGTGGTTTAGGGTCTTTTTAATTCCAGTATGTGCAGTTCAAAAGTGCATTCATATTACACACTCCTTCCTTTTGAGAGAAAGAAAACTTTAGCTTAGAACATTGATATGAATATGTGGCTGAGAGGAACTGAAGCTCTGGCAAGTGTTCTGCTGCCTTCTGCACCACTTGCATGAGTTGTATACTGAAGAGAGAATGGGAGCAGACCCTGTTGATGCCACTGTTGTTGTCTGTGGTGTAACTGGATGTCTGTCAGCCCACAGTGTGAAGGTACAAACAGCTTGCTTGAATTGCTTGTTAGTCGTAACTAGCCTCTTTGTCCATAGAATCTGTTCAGTGTTTATCTACTGTCGGTTCCGGGGGTGCTCTGGTGGGGTGCTGTGACTCCGAAACTGACTTCTGGCTCAAAGTCGCTGGGCAGCTGCTGCANTCATAATCTCTGGTGTCATGGGACACTTGTCTACGACAATCTAGTCCCATTTTCTTTCTCCAAATCAAAAGTAGTACTAAAGTATATAACATTAATGGGCAGGATACATGTAACTGAAAGATGATTAAAAACTGTTGTTTAAAGTATTTCAGTATTACATAACACTGGTGTTACTGTTCAAAAGGATGTTACATGCTTCTACCTCCTTTCCATGTGCCTTCCCTAAGGTGAGGGTGCATGTTGGTGCTTCCTCCTCTTGTCAGGAGTCTTCTCTTTTTTTTCACTAGTCATGTCTCTTGTGTTTCAGTCTCTTTTCTGTCATTTGACTGATCAGTTTAATTTATGATTATTTTTGCTCATATAGACATTTTGCAGTGTGATCTTAAATCTATGATTCCATGTTCACATTAAAATAACCCTTTTAATTTGCTTAGTGACTTTCTTTCCTTCACTAGAAAGGCTCAGCTTAACCCAAGTTCACCAGGCTCCCGATTAAAAGCAGCATGGATCTACATTATAATTTAGAATTATAAGAATGGCATGTTTAGAAACTTATTATTAAAGTAGAAGCTAATTTTTTGTAATTTAGGGCTTACAACACATGAAGGTAATTGCCTTGCTAATTAATTTTCTGTAATGGAGCATTTTTATGTATGCTAATGTACAGGTTCAGAGCTCGGTGGAATCCCCGTCTACCTATGATCTGTATATTCTAGTTGCAATAAGTGGTCTGAGCTACAGAAAATACAGTATTAAACCCCTGGATGGTAAACAGTCTCCATTTATTGGGAGATCGATCAAGTACAAGCGGAGAGACTTAACTCGTGCAGATCATCAAAGTCAACAATTGTTTCCTGTGGTTAATAACTGCTACCAGATCGTGTTTGACCAAAACACAAACCTAATGCACAGCATTACAGAGAGGTGAGATTGCCTGCCTGTTTTCAATAATGTTTCAGATTTTGTAAAACACTTTGTAAAAATAAGTCCAAGGACTGTATTATGTGTCTTAATTCCAAGACTCAACTAACAAAATGTTCTTTACAGTTCTTTTTTATCCCCATTTCACATGCCCTCCTTTTTACAGGACACTTCAACACTAGCATAGGTGTGATTCCATATTAGTTCTGTGATGTTGCCGTTTAACTCTGCAGTTGGTCTAAGATGACATATCACAGTAATAACTAGTATATCAGCAGAGTTTTAGTGTACTTTAGAACAAAAGAGGGTTATGAGTGTGCGTTTTTATTAAAAATTACTGAGTAAGCACATACACTATGGCTATACAATAAGCCTTAAGTGATAAAGCAAGAGCTTTTACTGAGTAGTGTTTTGCAAGTCCCATATCACTCTTTCTGTGGCAGAAAGCTACAAAACTATTTGAAAGGAAACTTTTAACTAAGGTATTTCCATTTAATCAGGCAGATAAAATGAAAGAATTATCAAGATTTGGGTGAGATTTGGGGTTTTCAGGTGGTTTTTCTCAGCTGATGCAAATTGGCCCGATTTCTTCAGCTTCAGTGCAGTTGTGCTGTTTTTTGCCTGCTCAGGGTTCAGATTGTCAGCTGTTATATACCGATGGAATATTTGACCCCTTTGACACTGGTGTGGTGATGACTAGGTCTCTTTCACCTTTGAGGTTTTGTTCATAATTCTGCCTCCTAGAGGAAGAACTTGTTGGCCTGTATATTTAAAATCAGCTTTAAAAGTACAGATGGACCTTAACTAAGAGCCCTGGAGTAAGTATTTTCTCAAAGTGCCTCCAGATCATAACTGTCTCCAGATTCTAGAAGACATATAGTGCAGAACAAAAATCTAAATTCAGATTCCAATTTTCTCTATCCTGCTCTGGTAGGCAGCAAGAGCTGGAATTCAGCATGTAGGAGAAATGAGATATTCACTTTCTTGACAAGCCTTCAGACAAGCTCAAAATGCTTGAGTTTCAGAAAGTTTGCAGTGGGATAATGGGAAAGATGAGGCATCACAAGTCAGAATGGGAGGAAAGGTTAAAAAAAATTGAGATCTTCAACTGTGAAGCTAAGTTCAACTGCAACAGTTAGAACTGGAAGTGCCTCATAAGAGGAGTAGTAGAAAACACTTGGATATTTTCTCCTCAGTCATTACAAATTGTGGGTAGCTGTATTAACAGAAGATGAAATGTTTGGCAGTATAAATTTATATGCTAGATGAAGTGATTTTTCCTGTTTTCACAGCAAGTTGCCAAAGGCAGAGCAGCTGGCTGAGAGCAGCATCTTAAATTGCTTTCATATGACTTTCTAAAAATTGTGATAATAAGTCATGAATAGCTAAACTGTAAGCTTCAGTGGAGAGAGGAGGAGATGCAGTAGGTACTGAGTGATTGTAAATGTTGCTACCCTGTTGATTTTATTGTTACCAGTGTTAAACATGGAAACTTGCATCATGCTGATTTTACCTAGCTACAAAGTTAAATGAACCTAATTATTCATTAGCACAGTGCAGTGTACCTCATTCTTGTGAAATGGGCAGTTTTAATCCTGTAGCAAATCTCGCGTCAAAACAGTGAGGTAATATAGATGACGTTTGATCTTAAGATGGTTCTCTTCTACAAAAATAGAAAATTACATAGAAACTCCATTTATTTACACACTGGCATATATTTCAATGGGAAGCACTTTAATTTTTTGCTGTCCTCATTTACCCAGTCTTGCAAAATCAATCCACTCTGAAGAAAGACTTTTTTTTTCCTTACATTTCCAGCCTCATTCCTGTTGTAGTTCAGCTTTGCATTTATCATGTACAAAATGTGTTTGTAAGTAATATAATTTTTACTCTTCTGTGGATTCTCAGAGAGACTAACCAGACTGTCCAGTTCACCCAGGAGTTCCTTGAGTACCATGTAAATGGAGACACAATGAAAGGACCCATTTCAGATAACTACTTATTTGCTCCAAATGCTTCAGCAGTTCCAGTATCAAAAGCAGTGGGGTTGGAAGTGATGTCTGGAAGCTTGATGACAGAGATACGGCAGTATTTCTACAGGTACAACACCATTACAGCTTCACCTCACTGGAATGTTTAATTCTTTAGATATGTATGAGGTTACTTCTGTACAGTTACTCCTAAACGGTGAGCTCTGTGTACTGTTAAGAATTTAGACAAAAGAACTATCATACATCTGCTGAATGTACTGCTGAGGAAGCATATCCTGTAAGTCATAGAATCACAGAATTGTTTGTGTTAGAAGGACTGTAAAGATCTAGTTCCAACCACCCTGCCACGAGCAGGGACACCTTCCACTAGACCGGGTTGCTCAAAGCCCCATCCAACCTGGCCTTTAGCACCCTCAGGGGTGGAGCATCCACAGTTTCTCTGCAACAGTGTCTCACTACCCCCAGAGTAAGGAGTTTCTTCCTAATATCTGATCTAAACCTACTCTTTTTCAGTTTAAAGCCATTTCCTCTTGTCCTATCACTACATGCCCTTGTCAAAAGTACCTCTCCAGCTCTCTTGTAGGTCCCCTTCAGGTACTGGAAGGCTGCCATAAGGTCTTTCCAGAGCCTTCTCTTCTCTAGGCTGAGCAATCCCAGTTCTCTTAAACTGCCTTCATAGGAGAGGTGCTCCAGCATTCTGATCATCTTTGTGGCCCTCCTCTGGACTCCTTCCAACAGGTCCTTGTGCTTGCCACGTTGAAGACCCCAGAACTGGATGCAGCACTATGGGTAGGGTCTCATGAAGGGGAAGCAGAGCGGCAGAATGCCCCTCCCCCTTGACCTGCTGGCTGTGCTGCTTTGGATGCAGCCCAGGACGTGTTTGGGTTTCTGGGCTCTGAGCACACGTTTGCCAGCTCATGTTGAGTTTCTCATTAACCAACACCCCTCATTCCTTCTCCTCAAGGCTGGCCTCCAGCCTTTCTCTGCCCAGCTTGTGTCTGTGCTCTGACACAGGTGCAGGACCTTGGACTTGGTCTTGTTGAACTTCATGAGGTTCACTTGGGCCCATTCTGAAGCACATATTGCTGCAGGAGAGAGGGAGGGATGTGGAGATTGTTTAGGGTGATCTTCTGTGGTACATTTTTTAATGCAACTTCTATTGAGAAACTGGTTCTGTACAACTTAATGAATATTGCAGTTAATATCTTACATGAATGGAACTAGGACATAATGATACATTTTCATAACTGTGAATATCCTTCTGGCAAGCAAATTAGAGAACGGAGAAATGAGTCCTATGGAAGTGAATCCTACTCTGACCCCTGATGAATTAGCTACTTTTCTGTGTTAAAATTATATCAGTCTATAAATCCTTCACCCTCTTTTGAATCTTGTTGGTTGGTTGAAGCCTTTTGCTTTACGTGGCAGTGTACAGAATTGTAGTTGAGAAGGACCTTTGGAAAATACTGTGGAACTTTTGCATCAAAGTTGATATCACCCAGATTGCAAAAATGCATGTATTCTGTACTATGTAAATATGTTGCTTAGGGAGTCATAATAAATTTTTAATTTGTTGTTAATTTTGAGAAAAACAGAGCTTTCATAGTCAAATGAAGAATCCTCTTGGCACTTGCAACATGAAAGAAACTTACAGGATATCACTTACTCTGGTTGAATATCTGTATATTTGGAAGTTAAATTGAAATTAAAAATAATTGTACATGAAATAAATAGCAAATGGGCAAGAAAGTTGTCTGTGTAGGATGACATCACGAATGCCTTGCAAGTTTTGTCATAACCAGTCAAGCGCTCCACTTTATAAACTCTATATCCTTCCTCTCATTTTTATAGCAATGTTACTTCTCAGGATTATATATATGCAGTGTATACCAGGCTGTATTCAGTACCAGAAGGCTACGATGGAAAGCTGCTTTGCCATAGGATAGAGCAAGAATACAGTGTTGGGCCTTTGGAATTAAATCGTGAAGCGATTCTTAGAACAAGCACAAATTTGAACACCAGACAACTTCTCTACACTGACAACAATGGATATCAGATGCAGAAAAGACCATTCAAGGCGTATGTGAATAACACGGTGGCTCGGGTAGGCACAAAGGTGTAATTAAAAGTCATTTGTGCCTTATCTTTGTTCTCCATTACTGTTTCCTGGGTTAATACTATGTCTGCATGGTTTGCTGTGTATTGGCAGAACTATTACCCTATGGTCCAGACTGCCTACATTGAAGATGATGCCACAAGGCTGATGCTGCTTGCAGAAAGAGCTCATGGTGTATCAAGTCAAGGGAATGGACAAGTCGAGGTAATAAATAAATTTTTACTTCTTTTTCTAGGTGAGCATAATTTCATGGCTGCTGATAATACAAGCAAAGCCTGATGGCTGATTACTGTTGTGACATTTACCTTCCCGATACAGGTGATGCTACACAGGAGACTATGGAACAACCTTCAGTGGGACCTGGATAACAATCTCACTTTGAATGACTCTTCAGTGGTTCGCCCTGTAATTTGGCTTATATTAGGAACCAAGGCTGTCACCAATACTTTGTATCGGACAAGTGGGCTGGCATTAGAGCATAGGCCAGTAGTAATGTTTGGAGCATTATCAGGTAATCATTCAATTTCCTAGGCTATCTTTAGCATCTGAAAGGCTTGTTTATGTTGCTTTGATTTCTGCTGTTGAATTTGTAAATGCAGACTTCAAGCTTCCTGTGTGGCAAAGTTAGTATACAGTCAGTTAGGAGGCAGATTTAGAGCCTGCTGATTACTTTGCATTAATTTCAAACATGGATGTTGTCCAAATCTATGAAATGTTTCTCTTGTTATATAATTATCTCTACTTTCAGAGGAAAATAAATTTTAAAGCATCTAATGAGAACAAAATGTTCACACAGGGAATTAGTGCAAAATAGCTAGTGCACCATATATCAGCCTACTGGATGCTGAGTCCTTAATGACCATTGTTGAGTCATTCTTCTAAAAATACTTGTTCGCCTTATTAACTAAGACTGAAGCCTGGTAGTGAAACAGCAGTTCCAAACGGCAGTGAAATTTGTTTGATGGAAAGCTCTGATACACTTTTCTAGCAGTTAAAATCGTGCTGCTTTCTGCTTTGTGTCTTGGAAGGCCTTGGAGGAGAAAGTATATCATCTACTTTGCCTCTGCCTTGGCAGAATAAGTAAAAAGCCCTTTACCCTTCCACAGTGCCCTAGCCAGGCTTGTGCGTGTGATGGATGTTTAATGTTTGCTATGTTTTATTTTGCAAGGAGGAGATAAACCAAAGCTACCCAGAGGACTTCAGCAGAATTCAGTCCATGATTCACCTGTAACTGTGCCACCTAATCTTCATCTCCAGACACTGAGCATTCCAGGGTGGAAGTACAGCTCTAATCATGCAGAGCAGGTCCACAGCATCCACGTGGGTAGGTGCCTTCAAAAAGGTGGCTGGATGTTACACTTAAATAAGCTGGTTTTCTTTTTTTCTCTCTTCTGTGGCTAGTACTTCTATTTATTCAAAGTGTTAAATTCCTCAATCAAAAAAGTTAATTGTGCTGTATTATTTCTCTGCTCAAGTAGTAAAATATTTCTCCTGCATGAGTTTGTCGTGCCTGTTAGTGATATTCCTGTCAACACTGGGAGCTGGGTATTTCTTGATATTAGTTCTCTTGCTAACTTTAAAAAATAGGAACTAAGTTCAAATGATGCGAGTTTAAAGTTTAAAAAAAGTTTAAAGCTTGGGTTTATGTTTAAAGTAAGACAATATTTGCATGTTGATTTCTTTTGAAGGTAAACAGAAGCAACGTGATGCAGATTTCAGTCGTGTCCTGCTAAGAATTAGACACTTGTATGAAGCTGGAGAGGATCCTGTGCTGTCTCAGCCTGTGATGGTAGATCTAAAGGTAAATCTAACCCTTTGAGACAGAATACCAATTGAGGTGTTTTTATTCCAGAGAGAACTGGTGGAATGACCATCCTGTGTACTAGAAAGTTCACAGAAGATGGATACAAAAGTATTAGTATAACTTCAACCTCCAAGGGAAGTGGGCCTTTTTTTCTTACTCAGCTTTGCAACACAGAAGCCGTTACTTTAGATGAAGTTGCCGTAGGCCCAGCATGAAGGTCTGCTTAAATATGGGTAGGACTGGTTCTGTTGAGCTCTTGGTAGTATAACGCTTCCTGCAGTACCTTTACCAGCGCAGAGAGTAGCATTCTGTTTTGTTGTTGTTTCTTTAGTTACTGCACATTGTACCTATAATTAATGAAACATGGACAGGATTAAAGGGAAACATTTTTTTTTTCTATAGTTTATTTCTGGGATTTGTTCAAACTTTGTCACTTACATCGTGTACTTGGTTTTTTTTCAGTTTCATATTTATTTGATCTTTCAGGTGGAAGCAGATTACTTTATAATCCGTGGCAGGGGTTTATTATTTTGATAGTCATGACAGAAACATGGGGAACAATGTGTAGGATTCTCTGTTTCAGTAAAAAGGAGAGTGTGAGTTTCAGCCCTTTTAATAGATTCTGTACTAAATATGAGAAGCTTTCAGCCCCTCACTTTCTTAGTTTGAAGCCTACTGAATCTGTATTTGCCCTTGTGTTGCATGACCTTGCAGATTTTTAAAGTCTCTCTGCTCTACTTAACAGGCCAATGCTAGAATTGAAAATTCTATCTGGTCTTACTGTGTACTAGGCTGGTGAGTTGATACTATTCTCTATAAACTCTTGTTTGATTCCTGGTGTTTTCTTTACTCACAGTCTTTGCTAAAAGGATTGGGTTCAGTGACAGCAGTGGAAGAACGATCCCTCACAGGCACCTGGGATGTGAATACTTTGGAGCGGTGGAAATGGAAGACTGCACAATATCCGGGCAAAAGTAGGTTGAATATTGTGGTTGGTGTCCATATTGTGGTTGGTGTCCATATTGTGGTTGACTATTGAAGCTTGATGATTAGCCTAGTTAAAAATATTTTAAAGATTTGCAAGATTAGAAGTATATTATGGTTTTTTATGACAGACCTGATACCTGTCATAGCCTGCAGGTAGTAACATTTAGCTAAGATTCTCTGCAAGTACCAGACTGTTGTATTGCTCTGAGGGCTTGTTTTGCCTAGAAGTGTTAAAAAGCTTGGAATCTTTCTGGAGTTTTCTTTGTCCAAACAGAAGTGGCTACTTTATGAATTCACACTGATGACTCTGATTGATTTTGTCAAATACTGATGAGTTGTGTTTATCTAAGCTTAAGCCTGTGCTGCAGAAAAACAGCTGCAGTTAAAAATCTCTGCTGTAATCAGCTTAAAGGACTCTGTGGATATGATTCAAGTTAGGGCTGACACTCAAATCAAATGCTGTGGGTGGCCTAATTTTATTTTCCATTCCAGTTAGTTGCTTGGACAATGTCCTTACTGTCACTTACATCCGTACTGTGCCTTGTAAAAAGCTTGCAGAGGTTTTGGAATGGGCTAGGTGAGAGTTTAGAGCCCTACTTGACCTGCAGCTTGGAGCTTGCTTGCTCTTTATTCATGGTGAAGAAAAGGTGCGTGACTGGGGAGTCATTGCACATTTTCTGTGTGAGTTGGTGTGTGAAAAGAAGAGAAATTGTTGTGTATTTTAATATTATGAATGGGTGCATCTTAGGTTTTATACTACTTAGAGTTTTAGGGAGGAGAATCTGCTCAAACACTAGCTTTTAGGGAAGGGATGAATTAAAACTGATGTGACAGAATAATGTGTTCATTTGAGTAAAGCTACTTTAATAAATTACCAATGCTTTTGTGTTTTACAGGATTCTTCAACAGCACAGAGGCCTCAGAAGACTATATAGTAACTGTTCACCCGAAGGAAATAAGGACTTTCTTTGTATACTTTCAGGTTCAATAATGTTTGATGATGTATTTCAGGTGAATATGTAATATCTTTGAAGTTTTGTTTCAAGATGCAAGTGATGATCTTGAAAAACATCCTACTGCTGTTAATAAAAGAAAAATTCATTTTGGAATAAACTTTGCATTTAATTGAATTGTTGGCCTGAGCTGTGGGTATTTTTGTTGGTTAATTATTTACAACTTTTTTTTTCTGAAACTTGTTCAGTGTGAAAAAGACCTGTGTTGCAGAGCGAGCATATTGAACATTTTTTGCTTGCAGTTGACAGTTTTAAAGTGATTGCTTCTCTGATGCTTCACTGTGGAGCACTAACAAAATCATATTAGTCCTGCAGTCTTTCTAATTAATAGTGCTACCAAGAGTCTTCCCTTAAAGTTTTTATTGTTAGAGGAGATGACTTCCAAATCACAGAAGAGTGATTTGCCAAGTGGTGTTCTGTTCCCGCATGCAAGGAGAAATTCCTATTGCATTTTAGCTACTTAGTCTTCTGGGCAACAACTGCAATGTTTCTGCTTTGCTGTAAACTGAAGTGGAATGTACTGTTTGTATTCCTTTGCCCCAAGTTAATTTAAATTGTGTCTCTTTAAGGTTCAGAACTGGTGAACTTTGCCTGACAGAATCCTGGTCCTGGATTTTTGTCTTGTGTTAAGGGTAAACTGAAGCCAGTTTGACAACAGAAGGTGTCTTGTCCCATGGCCAGTGACTGACTCATCATGTAACCTGAAGGAGGAACACTGTTCTTGAGATGCTGTGAACTTCCTTACTTCTCACAGTCAGGGAATGTGCACAGTGGTAGCAGGAAATGTTCCAACAGCAACAAGTCAAAGTTAACTATGGAGTACTGTGTGGAGAGGCAGTGAGTGCAAATTCTAAGCAGATCTGATTGAGCAGCAGCAGAAGGAAACGTGGATAGTGACTAACTTTCCCAACAACTGGTATGTATTTTTGTTAAAAATAAAAGCTGCATTTTTCTATTTTTCTTCTTAGCTCTAGACAATGTGGAGCTGTAGAATCTTATTCTGTTCACATCCCATTGGGCCTCTCTACTTATTTTGCTTATTCAGCTGGACAGTGCCCATAGCTAAGATGAGAATCAAGTCAGCCACTTCACTGCAGTAGTAATAATGAATTATGCTTGGTTCATGTCATGGTTTGATGCTGGCCCAACACCAGGCACCCATGAGAGTCACTCGCCCTCCCTTACCACAGCTGGACAAAAGGAGGGAAAAGAGGAAAAAGGGTTAACGGAGGCTTCATGGGTGAGATAAGGAGATGGGAGAAATATTTCAAGGGCAAAACAGGCTCAACCTTGATTACTAAGTCAAATTTATTATTAACAGAATCAGAGAAGGGTAATGAGAAATAAAATAAGCCCTTAAAACACCTTCCTCCCCCCCAGGCCTTCCCTCCTTCCCACTGACAACACAGGGAGGCAGGGCAGGGGGGTTTTGGTCAGTCCATCACCAACATTTCCTTCCGCTGCTCCGGGAGAAGAGTCCTTCCCTGTGAGGCCGTGGGGTCCCTCNCACTGGCTCTGCCGGACACGGTGGGGAGCTTCCGGCAGCTCCCTCCCAGGAGCTATCTTTGCGGCTCCCTGCTACCCAAACCCAGGCCGTGCCAAACCAATACAGTGCAACATTGTACAAAGCTGTATTTCTGATGAGTGAAACATAAAACTGAAAGAGGAAATGGAGAGGTTTAAAAGAGGATAATAGGTGTATTTTCAACCAGTTAATAGTCTAGAATCATGTAAAAATGACATTTTACTGTGGTAATTTTTCTAATTTACTTTGGCTGTTCAGCATTAATTTTCTCCACATGGAGAC
>VZTH01011344.1:142364-209800 GCA_013397815.1 Aleadryas rufinucha | reverse complement strand
GATATCCCCCTCACCACCAGCGCTGCAATAAACAAATACCTGCTCTATAGACATCAGTCTATGGGGATTTATTTCCAGCCTATCTTTCGGGCATCAAGACACTGTTCAAGAACAAAGGAAAAAGAGTGAAAAAGGCCCTTCCAGAACAGCTATTGGGAAATAGTTATGCTGAAGACCTGCACTGGTGGTCAATTTTTCTGTGCAGACAACCTGTTTTGCATCTCATTGAGATCACTGCAGAAACTGTCACATTCAGTTCTTGGATGAAGGAAGGTTGTTTTGTATTTTCTGATGGTTATTTTTCATCTTTGGCGATAAATATTTAGTGATGTGCCAATCAAACCTGTTGTACTGCAGTGAAAGCTGTTTTCCTGCAACATTAAGCCAAGAGGGGGAAGCACATAAAAACAGTAACTGTAATGCAGTAAAGCGTGATTGCAGCTGGTTTTAATTTTGTTTTGTGTATGTATTTGGGAAATGAAATGTGTTCAGCTAGGTCATTTTCCTTGTTTGTGCATCTTCCTTCATTCCCTGCTTGGTTCTGCCATGGAATATAATGCATGGGTTACACAGGGATATGATTGCAATTCATATTTTTGTAACTGAAGTGCTGTTCAATAATACAAGCAATGGTAACAGCAAGTCATGTTGGTAGATTATAAAAATTGAACTGTCCCTTCAGTGGGCAATTGCATGGTCAGTCCTGGCCAAGCATCGAAGGATCCTACAGCTGCTGCCTCTGGGCTCTGCTTTCGCAGAGCAGGTTGAATTTGTCGGCAGATTGAACTAGGCCTACAAAAACCTTCTTATACAGGATAATATAAGCAGGAATACCTCATTACCAGCTGATTTATCTGTTTGAGGGAATTTCTATTTTGATTAGTGGAAGCTTTCTGATTTAAAGGGAAAAAAATAACATAAAAAGGAATATTTTATCTGGAGTTATTTCAATGCAATTGGCCATCAGGGAGTAATTTGCCAGAGTCAAATCTTGTATTGCACCAGAGGCATCCCAGACTGTGGTCTGTAAAAAGCATGGCTTTCCTACTAGAAGATGTCATTCCATATTTTGTATGTTCTTTTTCCTGAGAAGTCTCAGCCCAAGCAAATGGAAGCCTGCAGGCATTCAAATCTCACTAGAGGGACCTGTTTACTAATGATCCTTTTTCTTCCCTCACATACATGAATCTAGTGAGGAGAAATACTTCAGTGCTACATAAAAAATTGATAGTAATCAAGCCACTCTACTTAAATACTACTTCAAACCATACATCAGACAGGACATGCGAAAGAAAGAGGGTTCATGTAGTGTTATAACCAGAGGACAAAGTCACACGTGTGTGCAGCATATTTGTGCTATGGTAAGCCTTGGTGCTAGTTTCAGTTCCACACACATTCTCTTCCGTGTTGCTATCTATTAATGAACTTTCCCAGCTGACAGTAACACCTCAAAAAAGCTGCTGTCTCATTAATTCTTGTCTCAAGCTCTCAAAAAATTTTGACATATAGATAAGGAGAAGGAAGAGGGTTTAGATCGTCTTAGTTTAAAAGTTTCAGGTAATTTTCAGTATACCTCAACTGGTGCTCTTTGAAAGTGACAGAGAAAAGCTTTGGGAAGGCAGATTTGTGGAAAATGTTTGGAAGACACTGACTGCACTGAGCAGCTGCTCTGCAATCATCTCCAGCACACAGGTGAGTAAATTTACACATTTAGAGATTCCAAATTCATCAGTGCCATTTCCAAGGTTAAATATGATTGATTTGCAGAAAGATCCCATTAAAATTTCTTTTCTTTCTGTTGTAGATGCTTTCCTGACCCACATAGTTATTTTGTGTGCTACACTTCTCCTGGCAGCAAAGGTCACTTAAGAAATTTTGACACCATATTTTTCAACCCACTCAGTAGTGCTGTGATGAGAGTTTGTTGGGTTGTGTTGGAAAATGGTACAGAGAAGTTACCAGGGCTAAAAATAAACCTTTCAGCCAACCCCTTTTTTTGTGTGCTAGTTCATTTCATCTCTGACAGTAGATACTTTGGACTAGAACCAAAGTATCTCTTAGAGTAAATACAAGCTGCTATCAGCACTATGGAGAAAGCTTCACCTAGTTTCTAGATAAATTATTCTTCATGTTGGAGCTGCAAGCTGCACAACTCAATACTAAATTCACAAATGCAATTATTTAAATACCAAATAAAATATTTTTTCCTTTGAATTTACACATGCATCTTTGCGTATGTACATTTTTTAGTGTAATCTTCATCTTTGATCAGTATTACCGAAGATAATATGAATGCAAGCAGAATTACTTACATAATGAAATAATATCCTTAAATATAAATTATTTGCTTTAATAAATCCTTTTATTCATTGGAATTTAAAGGTATTCGTTATGTCCTTGCTAGTTCTAAAAGATGATAACCAAGTTAACTGGATACCATTAGAAATGGGGCTAGCCTACAGCACTTTGTGACATTTATCTTTGCTGTCTTCTTCCTTTTAATTTTACATGGCAATCTAAACAACACTGAAACTATGTCTGTGAGGTAGATACAGAGAAGCAGGTGAGCTGATGCACTGTGCTTTTGTTGCTGATAACTGGAAAGGAGCAGTGCCTTAGGCTTTAAATGTGACTGTGTCATTATTACAAAATGCAGTTCAATTGTTTCTGGGCACCTGTCCAGTGCTGCTAAAACCTGATGTTAGTTCTAGGAAATTAGCGGATGACAGATTCTTAATCAAGTTCTTAATTTAACTGATTGATATTCTCAGCATGTTCTAGATGATTTATTTTTCTTTTTCTTTTTTTTCTTTTTTTTTTTAAATTCTGACATTGCAATTTTGACACTGTCCAACTGAACATGTTTGTGGGACAATTTTGTCTGGCCTGGTAACTTTGCATTTGAAACATGGAATAAGATGGGTAAGTTAAGAAACAAATGCAATGTTTTGTCTTCCAGGGAATGTCTCTGGCCAGGCCGTGTAAGTGATTCCAGGTTGGAGCCAAAAATCAGTGCTGGAGAATATTAAGCAGCATAGAGTTATCTACATTTGCAGATAATTTTTTAATAATTGATGGCAAATAAGTTTTACGTGATGCTTAACTTGATGGTGTAACTGTAGATCATTTTATTTTAACCCATGCTTATAATCTTCCTGAAATAAGCCTTAGTTGATGTACATGGCACTGGTGTTGCATTAATGCAGCTGCACCCATAGAGGGGATGGTTGATGCATTGCATGCACAGCATAAGGTCCCCTCTGATGCTGCAGGATGCTGGGGCCACTTCGAGTGTAATCATGTAACTCAGCCTTCCTCAATTGCTCCTGCCAATGGAGCTCTGCTGCTGTTAAGGCAAAAGTACAAATGTACTTTTCACACGAGGGAAGAATTTAGGCAACATTTTGGCAAGGAGGCAATGAAATGTATTATAAAGAAAGATAGGAGCAATACTTGACTTCAGTGTAACCCATGTGCAGTCATTGTCTCTGGCTTTGCATAAGATTCATCTGGTTGGCTGGAAGAGGCTGCCAACAAGCACATCCACAGCAGCTGAAGAATCCTCACCTTTATAAAGTGCTTTTAAATGAAGGATTTTAGAAGGACAATGGCAAATGCTCCCATAAAACCACATCTGGAAAAGCAGTTCTTTATGCCATACCAGAAGAGAGGCTAATCTGGGTTGAACAGCAACCAGTTCAACACGGTTTAAAATTTAAAGAAGAAATTATTTAATTTCAAATAGGATGGCTGTGTTCTGAAACAGCAATTTCACAGAGTGTAAGTAAAAATTGGGTTGTATTTAGGTTGTATCATCGTCACCATGTGAAGGAAGAGGAAGTTGAGCTGCAAATTTGACAGGCTTTCATTTGTTGTTGTGCTGATCTTCAAGCAAGGCAGGCTGATGCAAATGCTAACAATTCTGCATGATGGTCATAATTTCAATGAAACTTCTTTTAACAGTGTGTTTTGGCTGCTTAGGTAAGTGTTGCTTATTTTCTTTGTTTTGTTTTTAGTTAGTTGCCTATAATTCTTGAGCTACATTTAAAATAAACTTATGGTATATCCACCTCAAATACATGTGAGACAAGGAGAATATTAACTATTTTTTCATAATGCTGAAAGCAAGATTAGAATGCGTGAGAAATCAAAAAGCATTTTCACAAAGAAATTGTTGAAGGCAAAGTGTAGAGGAACAAATTGAACACTTCAACATCCAAAATGATGTTTGCTTAATGCAAGCACCATTTTTTTAGGACTTCTGACTTGAATATTTATTATGAAAAATGCTGAATGTAGAATTTCAAAATGTTAAGGAGAATTTATTCTAGGTCACATAGGTACTGAAATACAAAACAAATAAGGGTTCATGATTCTTATTCAATACAAATTGCAGTGGATAATGCTGAAGGCATTCCATATGAGTTAAAGATTAGCAGAAGGAATTTTTTTCAGTGATATTTCTCAGAAAAACAGTAGAGTCACAAGATAGAAATGTAGCACAGTCAATAGCTCAACTGTGTTTTAAACAAGAAACTGAATGAACAGAAAAACTGAAATTAGTGATTATTTCTTTAACTTGAACAGCTTCTAGGTTGTCATTTACACACTACATCAATTATTTCCCTTATTTTTTCTGCTGCTTATATTACCCCTATACTGTCCATATTGTTCTCTACAAGTTAAGTGTTGCATTGTAAAGATAGAGGTGCCTGACTCCTTTAAGTATGATGAATGTGTGGCTTTTTCTGTGGACAAAATAGAAAAGTTTATTTGAATATTTTTGATAAAACTAATCAGATGCCATTTTAGGGTGAGATATGGGGAAAATAATCTAATTAGTTACATGTTGCTGTGAAATGTTCCTGAGCAATAAACAGGATAAAATTTAGAAGAAAATCATGCAGTTTACTCTTACTATGAGTAGTTCTTCACTTTAATATTATAAATGATAGAAAAAAGGAAATGATAATTCTTCATACAGCATATGAAACTAATTGTCTCAGCAGTCATGGGAATAGATTTTACAGTATTAGCACTTTTGCGATGAGCATCAATGCCATTAGAATGTAAAAAGAGTTATCTGATACCCACACAGTGGTTTCACTTTAGAAGAAAATATTTTGTACATATATTGCAAAATGTCTCATGTATCAGTCACTTTGCATGTTGACAGTGAGTGATAAATGTATTCAAAGCAGGAAGGAATAAAAAGTTTGATTTCCTCTGATACTATCCAAGTCAGCCTTGTCTTAAAAGCCAGACATGAGACCTGATGAGACAACAGGGGTCTGCGTGGCATCTCTTATTAAATGAAGGAGGTGACTTTGATGCTATAAACTACTTGTCAGCAAGTACTTAATGGAAGAAATTGAAACCAAACGAAGGAACTCACCTCTAAAATGCTGTACACTTGTCATTCGTTAGAAGCAGTGCAGGACAAGAACTCCTACATGGGGACAAAAATTGTAGTGTCTTTATCTTGATGAGATTTTCACTATTGACTAATGAATCATTCTGAACTACTCCTTTTGGTCATTCTTTATCTGGCAGAGAGTGTTTAATGTGCTCCAGACTCAATCTCTCTTATAATTTTTTTTCTTGAAAATGAAAAAAAGTTTATCAGCAAGTATACAGAAAATCTTCGTTTATTGCACACAAACAATGGTGGAGGACTTTAACACACCAGATTAAAAGTTTACTTTAGCCAGAAAGCAATTGCCTTCATTCAAGGGAGAAGTGGGTAGTAATTAAGCTTAAAAATTAATATCATAATTACAGTATTAACATTATTTTAAATGTTTCTTTTAATATTTAAACACTTCTTTAATATTTAAATAATTTATTTTAAATACAGCTGCAATGACATTTCTTTGTTGCTTTACTTTTTAAATTTCTGTGTATTTCTCTACTAGCTACAGGTCCCAATAATTTAAGAATCATCCAAACACCAACAAATATAAATCTATCAATTGGAGACTATGCTAAAATCTCCTGTATTTGGGAAAAAGCTGTTGTGAGGTATAGAGCAAGCTGGTATTTTGTTAATAATATGAACATCACTGAAAATATATCATCAAAACTCTATTCATCCAACATCATCCATGGAAACAAGGATGTGCTAGTCATCAAATCTGCCAATGTAAATGACACTGGATTTTACTACTGTGAGATAATTATTGAAATACCTTTCTTTGAGAAACTGCGTGGAAATGGGACAACAGTGATTGTTGAAGAGAAAGGTAGGCTAGCAAGAACATGTGTGTGCCTTTTCACTCGTCATCATGAAGATTCTTCAGTATGAACTATGTTATGCCTTTCCTGCTTCTCCCACCTCAACACTGTGGATCTCAGGATGAAAGAGACAAACACAAAGAGGGCCTGAACAACTTCTAATGACAGTTGACTTAAACTCTGTGCCTTAATACCTCCTGTGCAGTATATGTTTTCCTCCATAAGGATTTGCTAATAGGAGTTATTAATTAAGGTTTACAAAAATACTGTGCATGAGCTGTGTGTTTCACACAAGACCCAACCACAGTTCCTTCTCAGAGGGGATTAGTAGGATAGATGTGAGACACTGAGTGAATCTGCTGTGTGGTAATGAGTGACTAGAGTGATCACATGATTACTCTGCTCAGTAATCTGTTACCTCTACTACTAATTTTATTTTTTTATTACAAGTTCTTAATAAAAAGTGAGAAATAAACTAATATAGTCGATAGAGCAGTATGGGCCCTATATGGGTTTGTGTCAAAAAAAATGTGGCAAATTGTTTTCTATATGCTGTGTCTCCCTGTTTTACCAAGTCATATGCTAACCTTTACAGGGAGTAATTTAAGGTCCCAATTCTGAATTAAGCATTGAAAAGCATTAATACAATTAGTATTCACACGCAATTAAAAATTTCTGCAATACGAGTGAGATCTGTTTCACCTTAAATTATTAATAGAATGTGACACACCCAAAAGAAAATTTGCCTCACTTCTGTTACACAACTAACTCAAGACACTATGCATCAGTTCACTTCTGGAAGATGCTGCTCTTCACTTCTCTTTATACCTCTCACATGTAGAGAAAGACTAGGGGTCTAGCTATCATTAAACCTTTAGCATTATCAAACATCACTCACTTATTGACTGGTCAAGTCACAGGAAGCCTTTCCAATCATCCAGTTTTGGACACTATTTTATACTATGGGTCAGCTGGTCCAAAGGGAGGCACAAAAATTATCAAATATTTAGAAAACATCAGTACCAGAGAATCAATGAAGTAGTGTTCAAAATGGGGGAAATGAATGTAGATAATTTTAACTCTTTAACAGTCTTTTAGTGTCCTAAAATGAGTTAGGTGATCTGATCTCTTACTTGGTCAAGTACAAGCAGAAATTATTTGTGTTAAATACTGAGAGGAGGGGGAATGTCACTCTGCAGGAGCTGTAGGAGGTCCTGGCATTACTGTTCATCAGTCATGCATCCCTTAGGAATGGGAAAGTGACCTTGCACTTGGGTGAGGGGCTGGACTGATTCTCTCTTAAAGTAATTTTTAATTTTAACTGCCCTTTTTTTCCCCTATGATGTTGTTCTTTTATTTTATCTTTGAACAGTAGTTAACTTTATTTTGAAAATACAGTTGCAGAAGCTCACTCACTGGAAAAGAGATACTGGGTGACTTGGGCCATCCTTCCTTTCTTAGTGGCAGTGGGAAGCTTGTATCTTTGCTACAAAAAGAAACAGCACTCCACGCTATCTGGTGAGTTACAATATTTCCATTTAACACATCGGGGTAAGCTAGATGTTTGTTTTAAGATGGCTGGAGTGGTGCTCTTAAGAGGTATTTCAGTGTGTGACTTTTGCTCACCTGGTCCTGGTCTGCTGAGGCATCTCGAGCTGACAAGAGGGATCAGAGGCGTGGCTTGTAGTTCAAGTGAGTGTTCTTGCAGCCACTTGCTTTCATTATTTGTCTTTCTGAGGAGAGTCATCACTTAAACTGAAGATCTTGACCTGGCCAGGGTATTGAAGGATATCAGTTCTAATAATTTCTTGCTGATATCTCACTGAGAAAGTGAGGAGCCAGAACTTAGCTCTGCATCGTAGTGTTACTCCTGGTAGTGACAACTGGAAGTGACATCTGAAAGACTCAGCCTTGGACACATAGTTCTGGTTTTCTTCAAGCTGTGATTTATTTTTAATTAATTATTAATTTGGGTTGTTAGGAGATTTTGGAGGGCACTGTTGTTTGTTCATTTGGAGTTTTTTGTTGTTGTTTTGTTGTGTTTGGATTTGTTTGGGTTTTTTTTCAAAATCTGGAAATCTAAGAGTGGAAGAAGTCACAAGAGAAAAAAATAGTGATTGACAAGTGTACAGGACAAATATAAATGTAGAGCAGCTGCAGGCAGAGGGCACAGATCAGTGACATAACCTAAGGCAGCCTCTAAATTAACTCTTTGGGTTGTTTTCAGCTTGTTTCCCACACAACCTGAATACCACTCTAGTGCCTGTCATCAAGACTAGTTGTACAAGAGCTCTGCACTCTTCATTTTGCTGCTTATCAAGCTCTGGTAGAGTATGGGTGTGGCTGGAAACGGACAGTAAGCAAGCACTGACTGGAACTTGGGTTTTGCCAAGGTGCTGCACAGCTTCCTGTGCTGACAGGAGGGCTTGAGCAGGAGCAGATTCTCGATGTGGAAGAGCTTCATAGGAGAAATGAATCCACCAGGGAAGCAGCTGAGGAAAACGCATCATGTAATTCTGCTGAATGGGTAAGTGGTTTATAAAAAGACTCTCACTATGAGAGGATTTTCAAAATGAGGCACTGGGGAGTGGACTGAACAGAAAGCACACAACAACCTGCTGTTCCTAGGACAGCATCTTCCTACACGTGAAAAAGCTTTAGAGCAAAAAAAACCCACTCAGAAGTAAGAAGGGGGGTATTTATGTAGTAGCGAAGTATTGAAATTTGTTGTTACATTTAATGACACTCTAAATTTGCCTGGAGGAGAGGACAGCAAAAAGCAGAGAATATCCATATAGAGACTGAGTGAAAGAAAGAAGCATAGGAGAAGTAAAAAATGGCAATAAAGTCCCTTTATGTATAATTGTGTACCAAGCTCAAGGGGCTTCACAAGCTTCAGCTCATAGGGTCGTTAGAGCAGGAAACACTTGCTGAGAGCAGGTAGCAGATTTCTGGACAGCTCCTTTTTCCATGCAATTATTCATCTTTTAATTACATTAAAATGTAGAGCAGGCAAGGGAAAGAAGCCCTAATTTAACCCTTGTACAGGCAGGTGCTGTCTCCATTGCAATCAGCTGGACAGGCTTGGGCAAGTCACACAGAAGTGATGAGAAATGCTCAAGCCCGAGGTCACAACTGCGCTTACTGAGCTTACAGATTCCCAAGTTCTCCTGTAAGAGAGCCTGGCTGCAGCCTTGATTTGGTCACATTGGTACTGTGGTCATGGTGAGAGAAAATATCAGGATGCAGGCAGTGAAACAGCATTATCTATCTTTTACTGAGCAATAGTCATTGCTCTAAAAAAAAAGAAAATGTATAGCTGGGAAAATTCATTCCCTATAAGTAGATTTCCACTGAAGCTAAGAGACTTGCTTTTACTGGAGATATCATAGTAGAAAGCTATAAGAATACAAGTCATAATATGGTCTGGTCATAGTAATAAAATATTCTAATTACTAGCTATGAAGGGATTATTCTTCTACTTGTTAATATTTAATGAAGATCTAAGAAAACGAGGTTGAGAATGAGAAAACAAGCATCCTAGGGGGTGCTGAGTGAAAGGTTCATTAGTAGCCAGTTACTGCTCAGGATTTGTGTGGACAAGACTCTTCCAGAGGATGTATGAATACAATTATAAACTATCTCTTGTAGCTACTTCATAATTTGGCAGCTACCAGCCACAGTGACGTGTCATGACACAGGTTCAGTATTTTCCTTCATGTAACAGACCTTTTTGTTGTTTTTGTGAAAGCAGAAAGAGTGGTTTCATAGTGGTATAATTTTAAATGTTAAAGCATAAAGTGCTGTTATAAATCATTCAAGAGATCCAGTAGGTTAGTAAAGCCAGTATATACAATGTGTATGGACACTACATTTCAAACAAATGAAGCCAGTAGTGATGAGCAAATATTATGGTGTCTGGAATTGCACTTACTGCCTTTCAATTGTATTGCAGAATATGATCACCTTAATTTAAATTTTTTTTCTGATTATGAAAAAGTCTCTACTTGCTTGGGAAAAACTAGTCTCACACTGGTTTTTAACATAACTTGCACTTTTTTTTTTTAAGTTTGGAAACTTGGTGAATATTCTGGGTAGGTTTGGGCATCATTTCTAGAAGAGTGAACATGAAAGTTCTATCCACCTCTGCAAGGCTATTTACAGTCTCATCCTCTTTTTGCAATTCTTGGAGTTGCAAAGAAGGCTATGTACAGTCTCATGCTTTTTTTACAATTCTTGGAGTTTCAAAGGCAATCCTGTAAAACAGAAATTGAATTAAGCCATGGATTTTATTCTCACGTGTATCATATGTCGCAACAACACTAAGCAATTAGGTTGGGTGACAATACATAGCTCCAAGTACACAAGGTAACCTGAGAGTGAACATCCTCATGGCAAAGCTGGCTCCTGTAGCTGTGCTTTTGCTGTGTAGCACTTGTCTCTGTCTCTAGAGAATCATCCCATGTTTCCTCAGCTGAGATGCTCAGGGTGTGTTTCCTAGACAGTTCTGCCAGCTGCCGAGGAGTTTGGCCTTTGAGGGAATTCCCAGTGCAGCTGGTGATTTTTTCATCAAGTGTTGCAAGGTTCCAGCCAAAATCTAAACACTTTTGTAGCATTAATGCAAACTTCCAGCTCATGGTAGCACACATAATGCTCAATTTTGGGGGGGTGGTTCTGGTTGTTCAAAATGCACAGAATTGCGACCCATATTAGTTGGCCATCCCTGCCATGCCTCCTGTTCGGCATTCAGCTGGTAGGTAACTCTCTGTTCTGAATATGGGTCACCCCATAGCAGAGTGTAAGTGTGAAGACAAAAAGCTGCTTCATGACTTCCACCCATTCATTGGTTTATGCCATCTCAACTTGAGAATTTGATTTTATGTATCTGTGAGCACAGGCCTTTGTGTACATTTCAGGCAGATCTTTAATTCTCATGTTTTGCTGAAGGACTTACCTATGTGTGTTTAGGAAATGAAAATAGGATGGCTTTTGCGCTGTCCGGAACAGCATGCGAATACGTCAGCAGTGTGCTAGTTTACCGCATCAAAACAGCATCCATCCTGAATGAAGAGTAGGATGAGGTTTTTTGGAAATATCAGAGTTAAAAGGTTAAGGGGAAAAAAAAGTTTTCCATTTCAGATTCCATAGAGTCTGGTCTACTCTGGAACTTGACATCTTTAGTATTCTAAAAAAGTATTTTGTGCCTGTTGCCTAATTAACTAAGAGAATTGATTCTGAGCATAGGAAGGCTTTGCCTTTCCACATGAGTACTGTGACATTCTTTCCCTCTGAAATTGTAACGTCATGGCCTGTGCTTCTTTTGGTTTCCTGGGGATGTGCTGTGTCATGGGTAAAAGTTCATTTTACATATACTTTATGGGTAAAAGTCTTGACTGGCATTTTCCTTGCTTTTTAAGGCTGTGTCTACGCTATATGAATCACTCGAATTTTTTTGCAATGAATCAAGAGGAAAAGATGACAGATCCACTGCGACTATTGTATCCAATGGAGCAGATGAGCAAATCCCAAAAAATAGAGCAGCTGAAAAGTCTAGAATGAGACAAGGATCTGCCATCTACTTTGACATTCAGAACTAAACAAAATATGGCTAAATAACTATGAAACTGAAAAATATGATAATTTGCTGCTGCAGGATGGATTATGTGTTTCCTGTCAAAAGCTTGTCAGTGGGACAATATAGAAGAAAAATGGTTGGTTCTAAGCAGTTTTTGAATTTTTTTTCACTAACAAAACATTCTAAAGAGTCTCTGAATTTGGAGGATATGTCATTTAGAAGACTGCCTTCAGCTCTTCCTCTGGTGTCCAGAAATAATGACCTCTGTGTTACCATACTTTGAAAAAAATCTTCTGGACTGCACAACATTCTCCAACAACAGCATTTCTTCAGGAAGCCCAGGTATGAATAGCAGAAGGTAGAGGAAAATATGCATGGAGTCTGAGCTCTGAAACTGTCATCAGTGCTGACCACATTATATACAGAGGGGTATGCCAGAAAGGATTCTGTACCTGTGGAAAGGGACTGTTAGTGTCAATTCATTCACAAACTAGGAAAAGTCTTCCAGAGAAAGAAGCCTCCTACACACAATGAAATACTAGGTTTAAATGAATCCATATATATATATATAATGTATAATTATTGTCTAACTGGTGAAGGAGGGCTGCTTGGAGGAGATGGGGGTGGTAATGCTTGTTCCACTTTTGCCAGCTGTAAAACTTTTTTAAAAATCAGTGAAGAAAAACCAAAGCTGAAAAAATTAAGGGGAACCTGACTTCCAAGCTATGAACAGAGGTGAAGAGTTTTGACAGCAGAGTTAATGGCAGTTGTCCAAGGGCTGCTGAATGCTAAGAGTGGATATTTGAAGTGTGAATGTATTTACGTACCAAGGTTATGTCATCTTCTGTTAATGCCTTTTTAGAGTTTAGCTGGAGGTTAGAACATCTTGCCAGCAGTGCAAGTAGGAACAACTTCACTGCTTGAGATTTTTGTCCTGCTTGTACCTGGGCAGTGCAGTAGACAAAAACCAGCTTTCCCAGAGCCCTTAAAAACTGTTTGTGCCATCTAAATGTGTGACTGGCTTGCTACTGAATACTCTTAATGAAATCTTTGTGGCCATACAGCACGGCTCATGGTGTGGCTGTGTCTATGCTGTACTGACTGCAGTTCACAAAGGTACCTCTCAAATTACTGTAACTCAGCTGTGTCTCACTGTGCCGTGGATCCTCTTTCCTGGGTTGTTCTGTAACCTGCCCCGAATTACCTACTGCAATAAATATGCTGCTGTCTGAACTAGACTGTAATCACTGCTCTGTAATTGTCTTGTCTGAGAGAAACTGTTATAATACATCTTGTGGTATATATGTGTAAATTGAATAAAGCAAAATAATATCCTTTTTTTCTTCTTGAAGTTCAGTTATTTTAAAATCCTGGTGGGTTTTGTTCTGAAACTCACTATTACAGACCCATTTCCTCTACTGCATAGTGAAACTCTGTCATGTGCCATATTCCTTTGAGGATCACAGATGGGGCTCTGAATTCTCCCAAACTCTGTAACTTTGTTTGCTACACAGGAAAGTCATAATCAATAAAATGGTGACCTTCAGCCCAGGTCCCTGTTCAAGGAAGCTCTCAGTTATGCACCAGAGCTGTAGGTGGGTCCAGTAAATTTTATTCTTCCTATATACTGCTGGTTACTTCTCTGTTTAATCACAATGTCATGTACATTGTTCAGAAAATTATTAAAGAAAACCACTAAAAAAAGAGATTGCCACTAAACCACAGCTTAATCCTTTCCAAACCCCGTTTTCATTACACTGTTGTTTAAATGTGGCTCCTAACAGCAAAGACTGCTGCCTTCTTCGCAGATGCTCACATTTTGTATGTTAACATGGTCATTTCCAACATCTGGCAGTAGAAGACTACACCCAATTTATCATGACCTATTTTTATCTGTGGCTGACAGTGGTGGCGGTGAGCCAGCAGAGTATTTTTAGAGCTCCCGCTTTTGACACCTCTGCCTCAAATATATTAACTTCTCTGCTTCTGTGCCACTTGGGAAGCAATAAATCCTTCAGTGTTCTAATTCTTCTTGGCTGTTTTGTTAGCTTTAAAACAAAAAAGAGCTCTGTAATTAACCTCAGGTCATGTTCTAGCATGCAGTATGATCTCAGTTTTAACTGTCTGTTTGACTGATGAGTATATAATGAGGCATCTTTCTAATAATAGATCTTGAAGAGAGTCCTGGGCCCTTGCTTTTTGCCGTTTTATTGGTTATTTCCTTTTGAACAAGCTGCTGAGAAATGATGGTTCCATTCAATTTAATTTGATGTCCAAAGTCCTTTGTTAAGCACAGGCTGAAGCACGCTGATTTAGGAGCAAGTCTGGAACAATGGATTCAAAAGCCTTGTGTGTGTTCTGTGCTTTTAACGTCTCATCAATGTACTTGGCTTAGTCACAGTCCTACAAATGAGGCTCCCTCTCTGTTTCTGTCACACTCCTGACGCTGGTTTGGAGGGCTAGTGAAGTCAGCTTGAGCCTGAACTCTCACTCTTCCCAATCCATTGCAAAACCATCCAAAGAGTCATTTACTCTACCTAGCACTTAGGCAGCTACTCCTAGCAACTGGGTACAATCTGGCTTGAACTGCACATTTTCTTCCAAGCCCTGGACTGGGGTCCTTTCCTCTCATAGTATCTAAGGAAGAAGATTACAGAGCAGGCATTCCTGGCCCCATTACACCAAGGACCCTCGAGAGTAGGTGGGATGATGAGGTGTCCCAATCAATGTATTTGCAGAACAGTCCTGTTTGTGTGTGGTGCTGTGAGTGATGTTCCTGTACCTGGTAACGGGGCTGACAGAACAGCAACAATGTTGTGGTTTAACCCTCATTTGCCAACGCTGTGGCAAATGAGCTCTGCACAGCCTCTCAGTCACTTCTGCCTCCCCTGCGTGGTTACAATGAGGGCAGCTGTAAAGGGCTTTTATTATTGTTTTTACTAAGTGCTCTTCTGTCAGTGCTTTGTAAACAGGAAACTGCAAATACAACTGACAAACAAATACGCAAACCAAAAGAACATGAAGCCATTTCTCTAACCAAGAGAAAGGGCAGGTGATCATGTGTAAATGTTTCTTGTTTACTACATAATGTGAAATACTGAGATGAGAGGAAGGCTTTTTATGAACTGCTACATTCTAATAAAAGGGCTTTGGCTGAGTTGCTGTGGTCTGGTGCTGGGTGCTGGTGAATTTTGTTGGCTGACAGGATGTGACAAAAATTAATTCCTTGTCTTTTTTCCAGAGCAGAATCTGTTGGCAGGGCTCAGCAGCAACTTATATAGCCAAAGCTGCTCTTCCTAACTTTGTTTCAGGAACTATTCCACTCCACAGAGGTGGAGGAGTATAAAAAGGGTAAGGCAGAGAGGCAACAAGTGCAGCACCTGTGTTAGGGGTTATTAATGGACTTAAGACAGCCAGAGATTAGAGGTATAACTAAACAGCTTAAGGGTTTGAAATCATAATAAGGAACTGGGCCTTGTCAGGTACATTTGCTCTGAAATGTTGTATATTCTGTTATCTGCTGATGTCCTTGTCTTGTCCTAAACTTGAATGCTCACCTTCACAAGCCAGGAAGGCTTTATCTGTAAGTTGCCTGGCCTAACACAATTGCAGTCCATGGTTAGGGTTTCTGATACAGCTGTGGAAATAAACCATGAAAGCAAGTAATAGGTGTTGCTGCCTCTTTTACTTTACAGCCTTTAATTCTGGAGATAGGAAAAAAGCCAAAAGCTTCTCTAACAAAGACAGCAGAAAAAGGTCAGGTAGTAGGGTGACAGACACTAAAAATACCAAATTTTTTTTTTCTCAGATAGAAAAACCCTGCTTTTTTGTTTTAGCAGCTGCAAAATATTAAAAACTGTCATTTCAAGTTTCTTTTTAAATACAGACTAACCTTAATCTTAAGATTCTAGATCTAATCTCAAAGAGGGGCTGCTATCAAGCAAGAAAGGAAATGGAAAGAGTAGTTACCATTTAAATCAAACCAATTGCCTCTGGGCAGAAAGAATTGCAGCTGCTTTCTCACCTCACCTTCCGATGTGCAGTGTGGTGGCAGAGTTATGTGAGTGGTGGGTCTGGGTGCTGAGCATGAGGACATCAGATAGGTACAGGTTGTTCCTGGAACACCATAACCAGTGTCCTGTCACAGCAATGACTACCCTAGTTAAGACACATACTAGGTAGGACATCTAGATAGGTAAAAGCACATTCAAAGGATAAATTTTGGCCAAAATAATGCAGCTCCTTTATTTGTATTCATGACCATATTTCCTCAACATAGTCAAGTGTCCTCTCTTCTAGGTGAGACTCTATTCATGGCTGGATTCCCCTCTCCAAGGCAAGGGCTCTTCCACTTCTGTGCTGGTCATGTTTTATTTTCCTATTTGTTGAAGGTCTTCTTTTTTTCTGAATAGTGAAGTCTGAAGTTGAATAATCTTTTACAGAAGCAGGCTCTAGTTTCGTTTCCCAGCCCTGCTTCCAGAATTTCTGAGCCCAGCATTTCCTGCCCTGTTAACAGTGACAGAACTGCTGAAAAAGCCCCACTCATCTGCTGCACTACACTGTGATTGCTTTCAGGAAACTGAAAGCAGCCAGCTCTGTAAAATGTGTGCACCTGGGGAACTTCCACTCCATCAATTTGCCTTGTAAATCTTCCTGGCGGCATCTATGGATATCACCTCACTCTACACACAGTTCTGGGATAGTAGGTCAGTCCTACCCATATCCTCAGTGTGCACATAAATTAATATTTCAAAATGAAAAAAAAAAGGTTTTTTAAATGGGAATGCATAGGGGTTTCTTTGATGTGTTTCCTGCATGGATGCTACACAGTAGACAATTTTCTCTTAGGAATTCCTTCCTCTCAGGAAATGTTTTTGTAAAATGAAGGAAAAAGTGTATTGCTTAATTCATGCTTAAGTATGACAGCATAACAGGGCCAAAATATTCCTCCCTGCATACAGAAGTCTCTTGAAAGCTTTCTTGGAACTGGCTTATTCATTTTTGCATGTCCTTACCTCTCTATAACTAATAGGAACTTCATTTAACAGGTTTACTCAGTTGCTTTAAGTGTTACAAAACAACCATCCTCCCTCACAGTTCTTTCTGATCCTTTCTGATTTTTCTTTTTCTTTTTCTTTTCTTCTTTGCTTTTCTTTTCCTTTCTCTCTTCTTTCTTTTTTCCTCTTTTCTCTGACCATGCCATAGACCAACTTTTTACTATGCTCACCACGGCTCAGCAGGATTGGCTGATAGCTGAGTGGGATTTTTCATAAGTATTAGAGAAAATGACACTTGGGCTGCTGGTGTGAGACTGGCTGAGGAATCATGGCTTTAGAAACTACAGCACTTGTGTGGGTAACATTTAGTTACCTTAGGGCGTGACCTCTTTTTCTGTCATTACAACTAAAAATTAAAAGTATTCTTGGGAGACTTAATATCAAGAACCTTAAAACTGAAGTATAAAAGAACCCTGCAAAGAATGGCATGCAGGAAATTATTCAAACAAGGATTGAAAACTAGGCAGAAGTATTTACCCTGCAAATATTAATTTATTGGCTGTAATATATTCATTGATTTTACAGTCTGATGTGGGTATGTCTCATGCACTAATAAATGTGTTTGATTAGAGTCAATATGCAGTGCTGGAAGTGTTTCCCATGGCACAGCTTTGCCAGATGACAGTGTTATTACTCCAGCTCTCAACTCAGGATATCACAGAGCCAGTACCTGACTGTGGTCTTCTCCATTTTACCTGCCTTTAAACTTCACTGGAATGGTATGTGAGATTATTAATTGCATTTTTGAAATACATTTTAAGGATATTCTGAGAAGTAAATGATAATAAAACAATGGAAACCTGTCTAAAATTGACAGAATCTCTCCGGTGTGTCACTGAACAGCACACTGTGCTCGTACGAACTTCTCTTCTGCCTGTGCCCCACCAGTGCCTGTTTATCTGATCTTTTTTACTTTGCTTTGCAAAGCAATGTAGTAATTGCATCATTTGCTCACTAGACATAAACAAATTCACCATGTATAGCAGAAATGAAATGACCTTTACAAACTGTTAACCAGACTCAGAGAAAATTTTGAGTAGCAGTGCAAGTAAATGAAGTGTGTTGATACTTGAAGTTCAACAGACTATCCAGGACACTGGAACATTTGGGGGGTTCGATAATTTCATCTCAATGTGGAAAATGAAATGTTTATTGTTCAGATGTTACTCTCTTGCTAACAGAAAAATAAATTGCTTTTCATACTGCTGCCAAGAAACAACAAAAATAACAAGATCATAGTTTCAGGTTATGTTTTCTTCCTCCTGTGCTTCTTCCATCCAGATACATAACAGATTTGTAGAAATTGTCAAGAAGTCCTTCTCATGTAGCTGCCTGCACCTTTAGGAATAAGATAAGCCATAAGGGATGAAAAGCTCTAACAGAAGTTTACCGTTTCAGCTATCCCATTTCATCTATTCATCTGGCTGAGACACAAATGGGCCTTTACAGTAGAATTGATAAATCTATTTATTCAGACTTTTCCAAAACAAACAGTGCTGCAAAGAGCATGGAATAAAATTTATTCTCTAAGAGAATGTCAGCACAGAGTCACACGAACCTCATGTAAGCCTGAATATCTGACCAAATGCCATAAAATTTGGGTACATCTGAATGGGTTTTGAAAATTATGTGTGTGACAGTCCACATTTGTATCACATATATAATTTAAACTTTTGGTTCCAGTTAGGAACAGCAAGACCTAATTCTGTACAAACTCTCAGTAAATGCTCATCCAAACTGTTGCCTATACCATTCTTCAAAGAAAGAAGCCTGAAAGAAGCAAATAATGAGTATTACTTACATTATAATTATAATACAAAATTTAAACAAGCCCACAGAAAATGGCTTCTCTCACTGGGGAGCCAGACAGATGGGTTGGCAGCAAAACACTGCCGGGTCTCCTATGTGGGCCTTCTATTTGTACTCTGTTTTGGTTTTGCAAACAACTGTAATAGTCTGTGCTGTGTGCACAAAGCTGCTATTTTTAATGACAAACAAATCATAAGAAAATATTTAAACAGTGCAGAAAGTGTGAATTGAAAACTCTGAGCAGTACTGATGTGTGTGCACATGCATGAATACAGATAAAATATGCATCAAATTTAAAGAAACCCAACCAGGCAGCAGTACCATGGTGACCTTTCAGTTAGCAGAAATTCAAGTCCTGTGGTTTATTCTGTGTTTTAGCACTTTTGCAGCCACATCATCAAAAATTGTGAGTCACTTATGTTTGTGGAGGAAAATGTGTGAGAACACCTTTTCTGCCAGGTTACGTGGCAGAGTTGTGGACATACTGACATATCCTGTTGACTGAAGCTGATCTCCCTCTCTGCCCTTTTGGGAACACTTTTTTCCTTCTATATAGCTAACACTGATGTTCATGAGTCAAAGTCATTAGAATGCATGAAATAAACATTTTATTTTTAAATATTTTTCCTTTAGAGGGAGGAATTGATTTTTCTGTACTGGCCATGTTTAATATTCGTGTTACAGATACATGTCAGAAAAGGACAAAGAGAAGTTCCTGGCACCTGACACACCATTGACTGCCACTGTGTGTGTGTGTGCAAACACCAGATGAGGTTCATAGCTGACAAGGGCCAGTTGTTTGCTCTGTTCTCGTTCCTTCTTCTGAAGAATCCCCACAGGTTTCAAGATGCAACGTAATGTAAAAATTTCAAACCTTACCTAAAACCCTTATCCCTGTAATGCAAACCAGTTGCAACTATATCATGAGGTTGAAGTCAGGAACAAATAATTCTCATGAACTGTTTGAATAAAGTATACAGCCTGAGGTGCTGCTGTGATTTTTTGGGAAATGCGAAATCGCTTGTTGGAAAATATAAGATGGAAAATCATAAGGGCTTTGTTTCAGAACGATTCTAGATTTCCACATGCATGTGATGTGTAGTCTTGCTCTGAGATATGGTTGATGTTATTAGAGGACAGATTTTGCCTGGGGGACAGGTGGCTATAGGCATTTGTGAGAAAGGACTTTAACTTTTAAAGTTTTGTTTAATTAAAAACCAATTTTTTGCTAACTTTTTTCAAGTATATTATGAGTGGAAAGTTATCTGCAAGCATCTTCAAGGATGCCCAAAGACATCCAATCTCAGGTTTAATTTTGTGAATCCACAGTCAGGGTCTTCCACAGAGAACACTGCTCCCTGGGGTCCATTGACCTTATTCATGCATGATGCCCTAGTTTTGATAGGCTCCCCCAAATAATTTGCTCCATGTGTCCATTCTACACACTCTAGATGTTACCTTAAATGAGCTCCTCCAGGTCTGGCGTAGGCACCTGGAGTTTGCAGAGACCAAGTTACCCTGTGCTAGGCCAGCAAACATAATTTGTTCAAAATTCAGCATGGCTGTAGCTGATGAGCTTCCACCAGCTGGGCTCCCACTGTCCAGGTGCCACCCAGCTCCCAGCACAGACCCTCAAAGAGCTCTGTGTAGGTGTGAGTCCAGCCAGTTTGGTGTCTAAGGATGGGGGACTTTGGTTTACAAGCAAACCACAAAGTTCATCAGAGGCCATAGAGGAACACAGGACTTGAGAGTGACCTTTTGTTTTCATTACAAGTAATTTCATTGCAAAATTTGTACTGCATAAAGTAAATATCAGGTTATTTTACAGCAGATGAAGATGGATTTTGATACTGACTGTTTGCTCGAGTATCAGGTTTATTGCTTCAGATATCTCTACCTGAGCAAGTTCTTTGTGGAGCAGCTCTGCAAGGCTCCCTTTGCTGGCCCTGGAGAGTTGCTGGTTCATAAGACCTGTTTGTGACATCCACTATGGACTGAGCACAAGCCCAGGAGGACTGTGTCAGCTGTCTGCATGGCAGATCTCTACTTTTGATCCAGAAAATCCCATCCCAAGTGTCTGCTAGTGATCCATGTGGTCTGTAACAAGGTAGAGAGGGCAGTCCAAGTCTGCAGCCCCTCACAGTCCCTAACTATGGTGGTGAGGGAGAGGTGAGATGCTCCTATTCCTCTTGAGCAGGCTGATGCTGCACCAAAACTGGGCTGCCAACCCTCCGCTCCCATAGGGATATCTGAAAGAACAAATCTTGAGCAAACAGCCAGTAACAAAATCTGATTTTTGTTTGTTAGTCACACTGTGTACCCTGAAGGAGAGGCTGGTTTCTACTGGTGAGCAACTGGTTGTACCAGTCACACCAGGGTGATAAAACCTGCGTTTTGAATAGGTGTTGGCACAGAGGTGTGTACTCCAGATACAGGTGTTTGCTAAGGGATAACTGTCCCCTGGGTGTGCAGCCACTGATTACAGGGGACAGATGCATAAAGAACCCCAGAAGCAGAGCAGGCTCCATCCTCCAAGAGAGCCCTGAGGCTGTGCCTGTTCAGGAGGAAGCCAGGCTCCAGCAGCAACATGTCTCAGCTGGAAACCGCGATGGGAATGACCATTGCTGTCTTTGACCAGTATGCAAAGACTGATGGCAACAGGCAAACCCTCAGCAAAGCAGAACTAAAGACTCTCCTGGAAAAGGAGCTCCCGAATTTCCTTGCGGTAAGAGAACAGCGCGGCACCGTTTCTGTGTAGCAGGTGCAAGAGCAGCCTGCAGAAACAGTTCTTAGTACATTTTTAGGCAAATTACATCCAAAAATATGCAATGGTTTATAGGAAAGTACACAATTTTAAAATGGTTTTACACAAACTGTGTAAAACTGATTTTAATATGAAGGGTTTTTCCCTGTTTGCTAAATTCATCACTTGAGTTACCAGGATAATGGCTTTGAAATAGATTGGGTTTCAACTTCAGAATTCACTTACTTCTGTTTAACCCTGGATTTATCATCTCACTTTATGTCACAAGTGCAGTGAAGGTAGTTGTGCTGTCAGCAATTGAAGATCTTGATTGCAGATGGAGAATCTCTCTAAATATTCATACTACATACTCAGTATGCTCCTAAAAAGGATGCATAAACCAGAATAACAGATTAATTCAGAGCAAAGTGTTTGGCAGTTTTCTTTAATAGAAAAAGGAAGACCTGGAAATATATTTTACAACATAGATTTGTGTGTAATCATAAAGTGCATTTAAGTAGGTATTCAAAGGGCTTAATCTGTTCTAGTGAAAGTTTTAGCTGCTAGGGAGACAAATACTTTTCATTTTCAATTGGTGGGGGTTTTTTTATTTTTTTCCCTTCATCAAAAATCCAGAAAATACTTTTAAATACATTGTTCTTTCCACACTGGAATAATATTTCCCTATTTGTACATTTACTGTTCTTAATGGCAAAAGTCTAGAACTAAATGCTCCTTGTGTCACTCTCAATTTTTGTGCCCAGCATAGTTCAGCTTTTTAACAACTATTTCAGGGCACTGCAGCCAGGGCACTTGATATAGTTTAGTATCTTTCCATGCAAGCTATATGAATTCACCATATGAAATCCACGCCTGCTGGAGTTATGTCTCACAAATCAAAGAGATTCCATATTCAGAATAAGGACCTGGGTGGCTCAGGGGGAATAGATTCTGATGATTCTGAGAAAGCTTTGTAAGACAGATGAGTGCTTGTGACCCAACAGCATCACAGAAGGGTCCTGCTCCTGAGCACGGAGCTGTGTGGTACCCACAGCACTTCCACGGAAAGACAAACTAAACCAACAAAAAAACCACATTTCTGTGAGGGCGTGGAAATCCCCCAGACACTCCACATTTGGTCTAAATAAGGCTGGGGAGCCACTGCACCAGGCAGCTACAAAATGGGATGATGCTCAGAAGTCCGTCCTGACTGTGTTTGGTGGCCAGGCATCACTTTTGCAGTTCCCCACAGCTGCTCTTACTGGCTCTACTTATTCCCTGCAACTGGTGGAAAAACTGGAATTTTCCAGGAAGATAATTAGCCAATTGTCCTCTTATATTCCAGTTTCCATCTCCCATTCCTGCTTTACTTCTTCTAGGAGAAAAAAAAACCAAAAAAACAGGGACTTTTATGCCAGTATTTTAAATAAATTTAAACAAACAATGGTTTTTGTTCCTGTCCTGGCAGACTGATAACTGCAATAAAAAAACTGAGAACATAAGTCTGACTTCAGAAAAAAGTTCTACCTGCATTTTCCTGCCATTTATATCCATATGTTTTTTATTTGCAAGAAATTCTGGGAAACAGTATTTTTTAAGCACTCGTATACTTTTGGCCTTAGAATGGGTTATAGTTGACAGAGCTCACAACTGCCTGGAAAGGTCTTGAATCAATCAGGCAGAAATATCACAGGACTGAAGGACTGGACTCAGTAATAAAGAGTTTCCAAAATCAACTCCCACTGTGCATTTCAGAAATAATTCAGAGGCTAAAACTAGTTCATATAGTTAACTAAATAATTTTAAATATTCATTTATAAAATCAAAATACTGTAATTTACAAAGTGAAAATGTATAAAACCTGCCAGACACATTCATCAGACAAATCTAGGGAACTGGTTCAATTTTTAGTGATTTTTAAAGGCACTGTATTTAAAGTGATACATTAAATTACGGAACAAGAAATTTAACTAATTAGATCATGATCAAAAATTGCCTTCAGATTTAAATTATTGTATTATTATTGTTTAAATACTATTTAAATTATTAATATTATTTTTAAAAATAATTATTTTAAATTGGTGGACATTTTCCAAAAGTTTGTATAATTTCTTTCTAATATAATATTAGACTTTTTTCTGTCTATCTCCAAGAAAAGCTACACGGTTGTTTCCTTGATTAAACAGGTCTGTACTGCCATCTCCTGTTTAATGTTAAAATTGTAGCTGCTAAAATCCCTGTAGATTATCAGAGCCAAAAATCCCTCCTGTAAGCTACTTTAAAAAATAACATCTTTTATATATATATATCTATATCTATTTTGGCAAAATGGAAAAAAAAAAAAAAAGAGAAACAAAACCAAAAAAACAAACAACTACTTTTTACTTTGATGATGCATGGCTTAACATTAGCCTTGAGATGCACTTGTTCACAGAATCACAGAATATGCAGAGTCAGAAAATTGATTCAATCACTAGGTCGTTGAATGCTTTACTGAACCGTCTTCCCTTGATCATCTAGGTGGATTACTTTATCATAAAAGGAAATCAGGTTTGATAAGCAGGACTTCCCTCTCCTGAAGCCACGCTGGCTGTGACTGATGGCTGTGGTCAGCCATTCCATCAGATTAATGGCGACTTAGAAGAATAATGGCAACATAGACAAAGATTTGCTCTGGTAACTCAAGCTCAGCACCCTGCAGGCTTCAGGAGGCACCTTCCCAGCCACCAGCTCCTGTGAGCAGCCTCTGCTGGGCCATAAGGCCAGTGGCAGCACTCAAAGCACTTTTGAGGCTGTTTGCATCTTCTCTGGGGCAGAGGTATTCAGTGAAGCTTGAATTTGACATTTGCCTCAGGAAAGCACCATTTTGCAAAACTGCAAACTGCCTGAGCTCCAGCTGAGCCTTTCCAGGGGAGTGGCTGGGGAACTCACGGCATTTCATTCATCTGGGTAGTGTCCTCAGGGCTTCTTGTTACACAGCTTTAATGGTGATAAATGCTGCTTTAAATGTAGCAAACATGCCTCTCTGTGGCAGGGCATGACTGCAGCTTTCAGGTGTAATAAACAATGCTTTGGGTGCTTGGTGCTGCGGTGCAGACAGTGGGAAGACATGGGACCTTAGCAAGTGCCCAAAGCCCAATCAAGGACCTTGTTTGGGGCGTGGGTGGAGATGTTGCTGCACTGGGGTCATGCACCCTCTCATATCAACCTGCTCTTCTTTTGCAGTCTGGGAAGGACAAGGATGCTATCGATAAAGTCTTCAAGAACCTGGATGAAAATGGAGATTCCCAAGTAGACTTCAAGGAATTTGTCATCTTTGTGGCAGCTCTGACTTGCTGCTGTCACAAATATTTTGAGCAGAATGCAGCCAAATAGTTGTCAAAACACTCACATAAGCTTACTTTGCCTGTGCTCCATATGCTAGTGATATGGATCCCTTCACTCCTTCCATGTACTGCCATGAAGTTTGCTAGCATGCTGACTGTAAAAATAAACCTTACTGAGCTTAATTCCCTATCCTGAATGCTAATTTCTTCTCATTCGTGGAACAGCCTGGGTTTAATGTCTCCCACTAATTCACACTGAGTAGTTTCTCCCTTTCTCTGTTTTTAAAATTCTTTTCTTAGCCAAAAGGCTCAGTATTCATCCCAGTGCAGAAGCTGCTCAAGAATAAGTTCTGCTGGAGCCATGAATCATCGGGGGGCTGTTTTTGTACATCAGCATCTCTGGGATGCAGCCCAAACCCACATGTGCCACCACAGCTATACAGGACAGGCCTCTCTGGCACTACCTTTGAGCCTTTTTGGTACCATCAGCTGTGTTGTTTTTGCAGGGCTGCCTTGTAGGTTCCTTCTTGGTTAAAACATCAAAACAACCCCAAACACCTTTTGGGGACTTTTTTCAGCATGGAGGATTCTGTGCAGGTTTGTGTGCTAGCAAGTTGTCTCACTCAGATCACATAGATTTATTTTCTATGACACCATAAGACTTTGTACCATTATACTGATACTACTTTAAAATAAATTTAAATACCCTCCCAAATAGTGTGCCATAATATTTTTTTGCCTGAAGCAAAAATGGCAGCAATTGTTGCTTCCTTACCTGAAAAATGTCTGTGTGGGGAAGTGGAAGAATTTGCTTTCAGAGGAGCAGACATCAGCTGAACTCTGCAACTGGAGCAAGACTGTATAAAAAATCAAATCTTTATTATGAAGCACTTTGCAAGTGAGCATCCCAATGCAAACTGCAAAAGCATTAAATTTAGTTCCTTTATCTACAGAAAAGTACTGTTTGGTGCTATTCCTATCCTATGCCAGAAGCCAAGTATTTCCCTGTCCTACTGCACGTGCAAATGTCCTGTGTAGGTAGAGGTGCCACAACTCCCTGCATGCTCTGGAGCCCCTGAAAGATCATGAAGCACAGCAAAAGCAGGAACAAGAGCTCTGTAGGTGAAGAGATCTGCTTTAACTCGAAAACATTTTCCCCTTCCTGCTGGAGCCTGGTACAAAGAGCTGACTGACCACAGCTGCGTGCTGGAACAAGAGCTCAGTTTCACTGTGCTTCCTGAATCTGAAGTCACACCACAGGTTTGACCCATTCATAACCCTATACAAACAGACATTATTTAGGTGCATTCGTCTTTTGGGGAACTCAATGGGAAAATTTGGTCTTATTAGTTTAGTTCAGCCTGTTTTAACTATTACAGGTGTTGTTTCATCTCTCTTGCTCTGGTGCTGGATGGCTGGAGATGAATTGTAGCACACCCATTACACTTGCAGAAGTACCATTATCTGTGTACTACCATTATCAGCAGTAGTATTTTTCTGCATTACCTGAGCAAGAAAACTACTTGTCACCAAAACGTGCAAAAGTCTTCCCAATCCAGGGATCCGAAATTAGCCTTTTCTTCAGAGACTGCTCCATATTATTTCCATTTTTTGGGATATCTTTACAGCTCTAATCCAGCATGGATCTGCCCTGTCGATGCTGTGCAGCTCACCACTTGCAAGGGCAGATTCCACTATCACATCCCTCACTATTTTGTTAAGGCTATAAATGAGCAAAATGCTCTGCTTGTTGCAGAGCAAGATAATTCTAAATACAGTCCAAATTTCCTATATTGCACATCTAGTTAGCTAGTGTTATAAACCATCCTCAGACAAGGAAATCTTGGTGATACACATCAAAAATTGATTGGTATATCCTAATTTTTTTGAAATCTATTTTTACTTTTACAAGTGTAGCATTAACATCAAATGTTCTGCATTGCTTCAGAATAACCATCCTCACTGAAATTTTTTTTTTTACCACTATGTGGCACTAAATGCAGCCTTTTTAATACTCGTTGAGCCCAAAAATCTATGTATCATTATTCAGATAGAATGAGAATAATCAGTGTTAAGATTAGGAAAAAAAAATCAGAAGTGTTCATAACATCGTTTTATGTCAATAAAATGGTAATTTTATGTCTGGACAAAATACTGTATGTCCCACTGAGGGCATTTCACTGGTTGCAGTGGAAGCAGCAGGAGCCGAGGGCCAGGCAGAGGCTCCACGTCTTGAGCTTTTGGAAGGGTTTAGCTGCACCAGCCCAGCCTCACCCTTGTGAAAGAGTTTCCCCTTACTTGTAAATTGCAAACTCTCTGTGAAATTCATTGCAGTGTTGTTCTCCACAGCAATGAAATTGCTTTTAAAACATACCTCTTAAAGAGAATATTGATGGAAAGCTCCACCTGTCTTGTGAGCCAAGGGACTCAACTTGTTACTCCATTTTATGTATCAGATTTTTAAAACCACATTATTGAGCAGTGAAAGCTGTGACATACCCCACATTTCACTCTTATTTCCTAACCTTCCTGCCCCAGTCCAATATCGACACCATTTTGCTCACCCATTAATGCCATTTTGCCCATTTTCCTGACAATCTGTAGGTTTTCTTCGTGCTGGAGGACTGCTCACAGCAGTCCTGGTCACAGCAGCCCAAAGCTGCTTTGTAACTTCTCCACCTCCCAAAAGGGGTTCTGGCTGACCGTGATGAGCTCAAGCACCTTTGTCTCCCTGAGGGAGTACCAGGGCTACCCTTCATTGTTCTGGCTGTTCCTGCAGCCCCTAACCCTGCAAACTCTTACATTTGGGTTGGCTCTTGTTAGACCCCTTGGTCCCACATGAGGGGACACTGGAGAGCTCAAAGCCTGTGCCCAGCAGCACACGGATGCTGTGTACTACTTTGCTAACCCAAGGGAGCTGTGCATGTTCAGAGCTGCATGAGGAGGGGGAAGAAAAGGGGGTTTGGGTTTTTTTTCTTTTTCCCTACAGATTTTTCAAAAGCTGTAACTCTGTGATGAATATTCATTTCAATGTAGTACTGAAAACTCAGCTTGATGACACCTCAGAGAGAAAATGATCCAGGAATAAAAGAAATTAACATATAGCTCCCACCTTACCATAGAACAAAAGTGACTTTTCAGAATATATTATTTAACCCAAAAGCATCTGAACAGAGTCACTTTAGTATCTTTCAATCCATTAATTTTCTTTCCCAGTATTATTAATTTTCACTATGAACCTACAGTTTACCCAGAATATACTGTGTCTTTCCTTCTCTCAGTAAACTTTTGTAATTCAAGGTTCAAGCCGCAGAGATGGTACACCTGGTTTTATACCTGCTGTTTAATCTCAAGTTTTAGGCCTCAACCTATTGTGTACGATGAGATAATTTAAGAAATGGTATAGGCAGCTGTAAGAGAAAGGAAAAGACAACATAAAAGGCAGCTTGGAATATATAAGCTAACAGTTGTGGATTGTGCACATTTGACTTAGCTATCCGACAGGAAAAAAAAAAGAAAAGAAAAAGAATATATTACCAGCAAATGACAGTATGGGAAATCATCATTTATGATGAGTTCCAAATTAAACAAGTCTTAAAGGCAGAGGTGAAAAAGTCAGCTAAGCAGCAAATCAGCCAGTAAGTGTTTTTATAATACAGAAAAAATATAAATTCATATTAACATCAGGTCAATTCTATAGATTAAGATACTCCAGTATCTGTAGTTGCCATTTTGAAATCTAACAGGCTACAGTCAAGACTCTTCAATTTTTAAAATGACATATTGAAATCTGATTTCTGAGTATGTATACAGGAGAAAACAGCCACAATGTTACCTAACCCTTAAGTCACTCATGGTCACTTACGCTGCAGTTTGGCTGGGAACATTCCTTGTTTTACCTTTAAGTTCACCGAGGCTCATAGAAAAAAATAATTCACCCAGTCAAGTACACTGTTTATCTCCCCAGTAATCCCAGTTAGGGGCTGAAAACTGGGAGATTTCTTTCCCCAAACCCTCTGAGCATCCTACACTAGCATCTATTCACTTTCAACGCTTGACCTGGAGCGTCAAGATCAAGCTCTTCACAAAATACATTTTAGCTGCTGGTTTCCTTACAAAAGGCGGGCAGGGGAGGAGGAGGTGATGTTACCTGTCTTTTATGTAACAGTCTCACTGTGCAATGCTCCTGTAGGAGCTGGGAAATTGTGTTCAAACCTTTCCTTGAGTGAAACCCACCCACGCCAGCTGCGTGCACCAAACAGCAGGAGGCCCAGGGCACCTGACACTGACTCCCTCCATCGTGGCAGAGGCTCGTGAGGCTGAGGAGGCCTGAAGAAGGGTGCATGAGAAGCAGCACATCTCTGTGGCCTGGTAGATGGAGTATATGGCCAGTCTTGTGGGTGTCTGTGTCCAAGAGACACGGTAAGGGCACATTCTCTATTTTAGTCAGTAACTATTTCATACAAAACACACAGCTGGCATAATTGAAAAGATGTTTCTTGCTGGGTGAGTTCCCAAAGCACTGAACAGTAGAAGTATGGTCACTGCTCTGGTCCTCTCTCTTGGACAATGTTCTCTGCAACAGGCCGAAAAGGTGTCAGCAGAGGAGGAGAGGGAGCATCTCCTCCATCATTTTCTCCTCCTCCTTTTCCTTCTCCTCCTCCTCCTTCTTACTCTCATCTTCTTCCCTGAGGGAGCATCTCCTTCTCCTGCCCTGTGAAACAGCAGGTGATGCTCAGCCCACCACCAGCAGAGTGAAAGTCCTGCTGGCACATCTCCCCTGCCTTAATCACTCAGCAGTGCTCAGAGAAGCTCTTAAATAAAATTTAAAAAAAAAAAAAGAAAAAGAAAAGCTGACTCCTGCTCAGGTACCTGGAGAGAAGGATCAAGGTCTCTTTTTCACTACAAAGGGTTCACGACTGCATCCCACGGGAGGTTCAGAGCTTGCCTGGCCTCCTCTGGGCCATCCCCTGTTGAGTGTGTCATAAAGCTCCCCAGCAGATATGCTCATGGTTTTGGGTCCCTTGCTGAGGTACCTCTCCCACGTGCTGGGAGCAGAGCCTTGGGGCTTAATACAGGTTTCTGCAGTTGCTCAGATCCACCCACCTGGAAATTAGTCATTCCAGCAGCTAATTGACTATGCTTTTGTATAGCTTTTACAGGCCATTTTCTTCCCCAGACAAATGCCTTTCTTTTCCCTTCCTAGTCAATAATTTTTTCCTAATCCTGTACCAACTTCTAAACCTCTGGGTCACAGCTCCATTCTGGAAGTTGTTCATTATCTGAAAGGAGAAAAAATTCCATTTTTTAAGGACACAGCTCTGCTACTCTCCAGCAGGTGATCAATAGATGCATACATCATATTACACTGCAGGACTAGGCACCAGAATATTTTGTAAATAGATTTGACTTTGCCTTTTAAACCTTTCCATTGTATCCAAATAAATGTACTGATTTTCTTTTCCTCCTGATTTTATAACTTTCTATTTAGATGCAATTGCCAATAGTATTTTCTTTTGTTTTATGACAAGAAGAAGTAGGTCTCTGCAGTATTAGGTAACTATTGACTGTTGCCTTCAAAAAGAACAAAAGGTTCCTGAAAAGAAATGGATAAGAAAGCTGAGCAGAAATCTGCTGTGAGAGCCAGAAACTTCCTTTCCAGGATGAAAGTACATGAACACAGAGACTGAAGCAACCTGCGGGTCACTGTTACAGTTTTAGCCTTGCTACTTAAAAGGGTTTAAACCTGGTGAAAGCTTGAAATCCCAGGATTGTGGGTTTGTTTTGGAAGCATTTTAATGTTCAAGTATTATTTTCCCTTAGCCTGCAAAATCCTTGTTGTAGTGGTTGCATCTCCTTTCTTTCTCCTCATTTCCAAACCCTACTCTGTAATTTAAATCTGTTGACTTAAATTGACCAAGCAGTTTTGGATGGAGACGTTCTGGAAGCCACCAATACATCACAAAATTCAATTTTGTGTTTCTGAATTAACTTCCTCACCTGTGCTGAACTCAGTCTCCTCATACTCTTTGTGAGATTTCCTATCTGTGAGTGCCAAGTTAATATGTTTAAAAGACTGAGCAGTAAAATCTGCAGAACAGGCAAAAGGTCAACGACCCAGTGCCCTCTGCTGCTCTTTCTGCAGGTACTAAGAGGGCTGTCTGAAACGAGTATTTAATTTTCCATGAGAAAACCGACTTCTTCCTTCCCATCACTGATTTCCCAAATGAAATGGGTGAGAGAAAGAGAAAAACCAGAGCTGCAGCTGTAGGGGAACTAGAAAGGATCTAAAGCAAATGAAAAATCCCAGGTGAGGCAGGGATGATGCTAGGCTTGTCTCGGAGGGCTCTGTAATTGAAGGTGAATATGTGCACCTTGCCTAAGGCTCAGCCTGGGACTCAGCCTGGGACTGGGGCTAGGAGAAAGGGAAAGCCCAGGCTGCAGTGTTAGGGTGCTGGAAAGCACCTTCCAGAGCTAACCTGGGGCTGCTGCTTGAACACTTGGTCTGAACATGGAGCTGGATGCCCAGCCATGTACCACCCTACCTTTCAATTTCACAGGGATGCTGGAAGACATAAACTCCTTAGGCTGATATTGTTGCGAGCCATCATCTCAGGGGCAGGTTTTTTTCAGTCTGGTTTTGGCAGGGATAAGAGCAATTCCTGCAAACCCAGGTACTGCCCTACTGCTCTTTCGATAGGGAGATTCTGTTGGCTCTCCCACGTGCTGAGGCAGCAGCAGATCCTTGCTGACAGCCTGTCCCTGCTGACAGACGCTGCAGGCACAGCTCTGTGAGCTGGAGAGGCAGGGGAGACTACACAGGGCAGGATAAAGCCAAGGCAGCAGAGCAGGGTGAGGCAGACCTGCAGGACAGGACGCTTCCCCGTATCCTTGTTTTCCCCTGCTTTTCATGCTTTCCTTCTTCTTTTCCTTCCTATTTTCTTCCAGCTCCTGAAGGAGCCTTTCAGCAGAAAGCCGCTCTGTGGTTTATTCTGTAAACAACAAACCAAAGCATTTCTGTCCTGCAAAGTCCCCCAAAGACAAGCAAATGAACTGTCCTCTTCTCGACAGAGGCGGCTGCTATTTTGGCTCGCAGTCCAGCCTGCACAACGTAGTCCTTTCTGGTGAGTCCTGCCCTGATGCATGGCAGCTCAGTCTTTCAGCCCTCAGAGAATGAGCACATTAGGAGCTGAATATAAGCAATGTTTGATTCCAATTTTCTCAGGCTATGCCCAATTACTTTATTAATGGACTGGTTTGCAGCAGGGTTCAGATAAAACAAAGCTGTGCTTTAGGTTGGGTTTTGAAGCCCTCTCAGTTTTAGAGCAATAAAAGTGAAGCAATGTTAACCTTCTTTCTGGGGGATATTGTCTACAGAAGCATGAGCTAAAGATCTCTCTATGGGCAGCCTGTCCTCTGCAGAGCTCAGTGCTAATGACAGCAGAAGGACAAATAATTATATTTTCCTGATACCTTTAATTAGGAAAGGATGGCTCTTCAAGAGACAGTCCAACAGTTCTAAATAGCTGTTTAATCTTTCTTTTGGGATAATAAGTGTGGTGCCAAGCAAGTCCAGGGTCCATTTGGCTCTGTCTCCTCCTGCAATTATGCTTTTGATTAAGTTCTCCTCCACAGGAATGTTTTAGGTAATCAGGAAAGCTGGGGAAAGGCTTTTTAGAGGGATCCAGGGAAGCTCCGGACCAGTTCTCTGAGTATTAGGAACACAGTTGCTGACAGCAACATGCAGGTAGTGACAACCACGTGCTTCAGAAAAGACTGAGCGGGGCTGCCAACCCTGGACGGGAAGGGGAGACAAGAATCACCCCCACCACCCACCTCCCATATGAGGTCTGAGTCTGGACAGTAAGAGGAGGTAGGTTTACATAGGTTTCTACTATTGTAAAGCATAATTTTGGCCACATTAGTACTTTGCCTCTCAGAGAAGAAAGCGTCTCTGGGCTTTCACATTAACTGGGCTTGGAAATGCTTCCTGTAGAATCAGCACAGGCAGAGCCATGTCATATAGAGCAGTAGAAGACACAGAATTGTAGAATCACAGACACTCTGGAAGGCTGCTGTCCTGAGAGATGATGCCCAGAGCCTGCTGTAAACTGGTCCCATGCCTGGACCGAGACTCAGCAGTGCTCTCCCACCTGTAACTCAAGGAGGTCATCTATAATCCAAAGGTTTTAATGGTGGTCACTAGCTGCTGCACTCTGTAGATGCTGGTATGACCTCAGCCTTTCTTCTGAATCTACCTGTTCTTGGAAAGAATCATCTTCAAATTAAAAGAAAACAATTATTAGTATATTTTACCGTCCTGTGGAGTCTATGATTGTATTTTGGGTTTTTAAAAGTATTTCTAGATTTCAAATTTTTTAAAAATTAAAAATACGATTTTTTTTAAAGACTTGGGCTTCATGTGGTGTTGTAAAATAAATTTAAAAAATAAAAATTGTTTGAAAGTTTTTTATCTTTGAAAATGTACATCGTACTGAAGCACCTCTAGAAAAGAACATGAGAAGAAAAACAGAAATACGGGCCTGGTAAGTGTGCCACAACTTATAACCACATGATCTTTCCAAACAGCATCAAAAGTCAGCTGTACTTGGATTAAGATCTTTGGTTGGAAAAACCCTTAATGTGATTTGAAAAAAAAAAAAAGTGCTGGGTCCCTAAGTCCAGTGGATAACAGAGACTACTAAGTTTCACAATTAGTCAACAATATTGGGTGATAGAAGACAATTCATGATAACACACAAAAGAGCCTTAAATGCTTTGCTATAGGGCATGGTTTGTTCTCTCTTTGCATAGTGCCTTTGTTTCAAAGTACAAGTGAAGGATACCAGTAGTGAAACAGAAAGCAATACTTGACAATGGAAGCAAACAAGTCATCAGCTCTGGATCTGAAGTGAGAACAATAGATTGGGCTTACAGAGGAAAAGAAAAGATGAAGACAGTGGGTGAAGCAGCATAAAATGAAGAAAATAGATTCCTATGACTAGATTTAGATCTGAAATTGTGAATGATAAGGAAGTACGTTTTTCCTGTTCTCCTTGAGGGAAGATGAAGAGACCACATCTACCTTTCTTTTAGACCTTTCCTGGTGTCCTGCTTTGCTCACCGTGGTGCCTGAGTCTGCCATACCCCATTGAAATGGATGCTGCAAGTTTTGGATTATCTAGAGTCTGCCTACCTTGCACTGATGCTTCTGACCTGCTGAGAAGCATTGCAGTACTTAGCAAAATCATTTTAGCTTTGTTTTTGTCTGTCAAATAGCTGGATTGCCCATGCCCTTTGCCCTCTCCTTCTACAAAGATATTCTGCCTCACCCTTGTCATTATCTACCCTCCACTAGGAGAGCTGGAATCCTTATTCTCCTCTCCATGCTCTCTCATGTGCTATCTAGTGCTTATCTGCCTCTGCTGGGCTGGGAGAGTCTCACCTGGGCTGGGGATCATGGCAGCCCCCAGGAAGACAGCAGAAGATAATGTGGGAAAACTAGAAAGTACTTTTATAGAGAGCATGGGTAAGGGATGGAGATGGTGGGGTGGGGCTGGAAGAAATCACCTTTCAGGGCATTAAACCAAGCCTGAAGTTACACTTTCAGGGCAGGAAGGATCCAACCCCTTCACTGTTGTCCAAATAAAACCAGATGTATTAATTTCCATAGGCCATGGGTAAAGAAATGCTATGAACAACCAGCAGCTGAAGGACTGACCATGGTGGCTGTGTTGTCCTGCAATCAGTTCTAGCCTGCTGCACCGCACGGGAGCAGACTCTGTCTTCCCCATCCAGCCTGGGAAATCTTGAAAGCAAACAACTCAGGACATATGGAGTAATTTGTCTTTTGCAATGAGGGTGCTGCAAAAGACAGGCAATGTTAGCAGACATATCACAGGCTTTGACCTTCTAAAAACCCAGGAATTAAAATTATAATTAACAGCAATGCCAACAGGTTTTGGCTCTATTTAACATGATCCCTCCAACCAAGGCTGAACTTCGTTTTCTTCCCAGACTGGCTTCTGCAAGATCAAGGACTATTTGCTCCAGCTGGCTGGCCACTGACCTACATAGAGCAGCAAAGCTCTATGAAATAAAAGGAAAAGCTGAACTTCCTTTTTAAAAATAATCTAAGTTTAGAAACAATTTAGATGCTGATGTAGCTGTGTGACTCCAGAAGCTGCAGAGCCTAAAGCCAGTGGTTTAATCTGTACCTGGCTCTTGGCAGATCCTGTTCTGCTGTTGATTTTCCAGCTAAAAAATCCCTATTTAAGGGGTTATTAGTTCCGAGTGGCACAGACATAGATGGAGGCACAAAGAAACCATATTAATATGCAACAGTTTCTAAACATAGTAATTTTTATTAATTTAAAGAGATCTGCTCTAATTTACGCATGATGCCCAGCTCAAAGGAGGTTCAAATTCCTAATCTAGGCCTCCAGGCAGTATGGCAAGATAAGTAAAAAGTGTTAATAATATCTCTCATTATGTCTCTAGCTTACAAATCTTCTAACAGTTTTCAGAGCTGGGATTTTCCAAACTCCTCAGTGTTGGTCTAACTCCATCTTTGTTGCTTAGAGTGATTGGGGCATTCATTCAAAATAGATCCCAATATGAATATATAATTTGGGATGTGGAAGTAAATTTATTTCTATTGTTATGGAGTAATATTTTGATGATTAAATCACATTAACTCAATCTTCTGTCATCCCTCATATAATTTATCCTGGTAGAGCTTATGTTCATCTTGCTGTTGTTGAAAGTGGTTGATGTTTGATGTCCCAAGCACATAGTTAATCATATAATTTCTTAATTTGTATCAGGACATTTTAGAAGTGCAACTCATAACTTATCTAAGCAAAAAAGCCATGTGACATGTGACATATTACTGGCCATCCATCCGTTTTGCGATCGAACACGTACAGCAAGATTAGTGATCATCTGTAGCTCAGCTGTTATTTTTACTGCGTTATCAAAGCCCTGGGGAGGATTTTGTGAAGCTATTTAGCCTGAAGGAAGGGATTAAAGAGGTTTCTCCCATGAAACATCTGTTGCAAATGTACTTTCTAATATTTGGAGCAGAATGTTAAAATTAATCAGAAAGGGCAGAAGTCTCTTCCCCGGTCAGCAGCCGTGCTCTCTGCTCAGCCATCCCACTGCTTCTTTCCCAACCCAAACCAGGAGCTGCTCCCAGCACTATGGACCACAGAACTTCTTTGAACACTGGGCCTCCCAATGCCATGACGGGATACTTCACCTTTTTCCTCAAACTCTCTTCCCGTATGTCAATCAGAGAGAAAATAGGACTTGAAGTGACGGTTACAGTCAGAAAGTACAACCATCCGTGAGGTCCTTCCCTTCCTGCTCTAATTCCCAGACTCTACACTCATGTGTTTGTGATATATGCACTTGCATATGCTTTTTTCTTTGTCCAAACAGCTATCTGCTGGAACAATGTGTAATCATGCCCACCTAGAGCAACAGCCGATTATTTTCCCAATGGAGCTCATCATCTAGAATCCCCCTGCGTGATCTGTGTGATTTTAAAACCAAAACAACCACTGGGAAGAAAAGACTAGAGAATTAAACAAACTTGGGTACTAGCAGTTCTGATACTGATATGACCCAAAAGCTGTTGTCTGTACCTTTCTTCTCCTCATACAGAGCTCTCTCAAGCCCACTTATTTCAGCCCCAGAATAAAGCCTGAACTCCAGGGGCAAGGGTAACTTTTTTCTCTGGTAGCAGATAGGACTAGACTGTGCTGTGCTTTTACTGCTCATAGTATTGCTTTCTATAATATGGAGGGGGAAAGGAAATATCTGGTAATAAGCAGGCATATTCACTACAGAGCAATATATACTGAGCAAACTCTAGTGCTAGAAGAAGTTGGATAAAAACAAATTCTCAGTTTATTCTCTTGGTTCATGCAGAGGAGATTTCCAGAGAAATTGAGGAGACCCAACTTAGTCTTAGTGCATTTATTCATTATTGATTTTAAGAAAACAGTCTGGGATTTTTTTCAATGTAAGTGGTGAAAGAATTACAAACTCGTGCTTATAAATGCTGGGCTTAGTAAACTGAAGGCTCAGGATGGGGGGGGAATGGCTTACTGGTAGCATCACAGCAGTATCCTGTTCAGAGCCATGTGACAGTGATCACCCTGCATTTCATCCTCAGTTCATCCGGACAAGGGAGGGACCCCTTAAAAACATATTATCTTTGCTGCTGCTACTGCTGCTGCTGGTACCTCATCAAACACAAGAACAGGAGTAGCACGACTGTGGTGGCTGCGAAATGCTAAGCAGGACATACGTGTCCTTGTCACTCCATGCCCCCAGCTCAGAGGAAAGGGACTGAAGTGCCTCATTCCCTGGGCCAAGTCCACCTGCTGCAGGTGTGCTGCTGCCAAGAGATGTGAGTGCAGAAACAGTGCTGAAGCAACGATGGTGCACCCACAATGCTTGGGCTAAGAAATAACAAAGCAAGGATACCAAGGTGACAAATCCTAAAGCTGGATGGTTGGGGACCTCCCAGGAGGGCCCTGGACCTACACTCTGTAGTCATCTGGGAATGGAAGAGGTTTATTCTTGCAGGGCCAGGTTGTGCTAACAGAAAGTAGAACAGACATTTTTAAAGGACTTGTTTTAGGCTGATATATGGAAGAGTCAGAGAGAGAATTTCCAGTGCTGAGCATGAGGACAAGGTCATAAATAAGGCAAACAGTAAAGCTCCAGCAAATGCCTGTACCCACTGCTACAAATTGCAACTCAAAGATTAATTGGTATAGGTAGACCAGCCAAGCTTTTCTACTATGGCATGGGCTTTAAAAAGTCCTTAAGCACATCACCTGTTCGAGGGAGTACCAGAAATCCTGGGGAATACATCCTGAAATCTGAGAGGATATAATGACCAAATGACCAGGATTTCTTTCCAAGGCAATGAGGAAGCAATGAAAAGCCTTTTGCCATCACTTGTAGGCACAGACTAGGCTGTAGCAATTTGGAAGTCCACCTTCAGTGCCTTTTCAGATCTTGTGGTTGAGAATAAAAAAATAGTGAAACATGTGAGTTCTTGCCTACTAAAACCTGGAGTAAATCCAGAGCAATGTCACAACAGGTCATAAACCAGCCTGTAAATAACTGCTGAAAACCTGGGCTGTATTAAATCTGGTGATAAGTGATGAAAAAAAGCTCTCATTCCCCTCAGCCTCTGTGCCCACAACCAGGTGACATGCTGCCCCCTCCGTGGGGATGGCTGGGATGCAGCAGTTGACTTGGCAACTGCTGCTGTAATAAAATATTTTCCCTCTGGATCAGGAGGCAATAAAAACATAGTGACAAAATGCACCCTGCATTTTTTCTCATGTAATAAATCTGCTTTTATATTTAAAGAACAGGCTTTTTCTCCTGGGAGGACACAACTATGGAATCTTTCTCTCCTCAGAATACACTGTAGCAGCCCAATTTCTGTGTAAAGGGGTGATGCAGAAGTGCAAAAGAGGGGTTTTGTGCAGGTTGCTGCTTGTGGGGGCACAGGGTATGTTCAAAGGACATCCATGGGCTTTGCTGAAGATTCTGTGAGGAGCAAGCCATTATACAGCTTGCAGACTCAGTGGCTAATGCAGGACAGAGGTCTGCCCAAGCCTTCAATACCTTGGGAAAAGGACTGTCGAAGTCTCCCACTCTAACACATTTCTGAGCATAGCCCAGGGCAGGTGAGAGCACTTTTTTGAGCTGTAGGACCCTTACAGAATATATACAGCAGTTATGACCTGCTCTTAAAGCCTTTTGACTCAAGATATTCAGATAATAGCTTCTGTTGAGGGGTGGGTGTATGAGAAAGGAGCTAAGGCAATTTCCAGGAACACCCTGCCTTAGGGGGCTGTTGCCTGGCTTTAGAGGACGTGGAGCTGCTCCCTGAAAGGGGTACCTAGTAATAACTGCAACCTTACATGGCATCTGCAGCCAAGTCTCAAACAGAGATGACAAATACCTTGCCTTGAATATATTCTTGGCTTTTCTAATAGAGGTATCTCTTTAATAATCAGCCAGGGTTATACAGCCTTCCCAAGTACAGCAGAATCAGGGTTTGTGTTGTGCACGGTAGCTGCCTCTTTTTCCTACATTTTTTGAAAAATAAAGGCATGCAGTGAGGCAAGCCTCTGAAACACATTTAATTAGATAAGCTGAATCTGCAATGTAGAATTTGGAAACTGTCCACGTTCAGGATGGATAATTCAGTAATCTGGCTGGGTGAGAGTGGACTCTGCTGATTTGTGTGTGAATCTGCTCTTCTGGCTTTCCCCTCCAACCCAGTTATTCATTTGACCACTCCTTCTTCCTTCTATCGATTGTGGCGTTTTTCACATTGCCATGCTTCTGCCCTGAAACACAAACACAAAACACACACAGCAGCAGAGAAGTGGAGGTGAAGAGATGAACTTGCCCAGTGTTATAATCTGGAACTCAAGGTGCCTGTGGTCCTTGCCCAGCTAACTGCACCCAAATTATGGACTGCTCACAGGTTGAAGTTAATTCACTATGATCCCAGTCACCATCTTTTAACATTGTCTGAGAAGTGTTGGAAGTGTGTCACGTCCCCTGCATGCCCATGCCTGGGGCCAGAGACAAAACCCCGTGGGGCAGAGGGCAGTGGGGAAGGGGCAAAGCTCCCAGTGAGCACAGTGATGGCTTCTGCTGCTGGAGGGAAGAGGGAGACTGGGACCTGGGGAGAATGTCTTCAGTGGAGAACAGAAAGCTTCCATTCTCGAAGCTGTGCAGCAGATTAAAAAGAGGAATCATTGCCTGGCATTTTCTCTCTCAACAGCAAACTGCTGGCCAGCTGCTGTGAAAGGAAACTCATCAAATTGCTTCCAGTGTCACCTGGAGATCTAAAATAATTCTTAGGTAGCTAGAAAATATTTGGGCTTAATTGACTGTGGTAGTGCTGCAACCCCACAGAAAATATGGTGAGGAAGGGGGAGACAGGGCTGAAAATGCAGGAGACGTGCTGTGTTTGCACACCAGGCTGCTGGTCCCTGGGCAGCCTGTCATCGCTCCCTGCTGCTCACAGAGCAGGTACTCGACGTGTGCCTGCAGAATACAAGAGAATAACACATCTGTGCTCCAGAGGATGCTTCAGCTTTGCTGGCCTATGAGCAGGGATCAAGGCATGTCTGACAAATGAAGAATTTTTAAATGACAGATCATGTGAAGGTTGATTTCAGAGGGCTTTGTGTGCTTGGCTGGGTTATTATGTGTGTAATAAGGTGCAGGCAGTGATTGAAACATTTCCTGCAGCTCTCTCCTCCCTCGTGTGAGTTCCCTGGTACTCAATAACACATTTGCTTTCACAGTATAATCTGCCTTACTGCAAGGAGTGCTTATTTTCATCTGCCTCCCTGAAGAAGTTTTGCAAGGCTGTGAAAGCAGACTGTCTTTGAGACATCTAAGACTCAATTCCTTTTGGTTGAAAATTTTGGGGTTCCATTTTGGGAAAACATTTGTGGTGTAGCTGCATTGGAGAAGACCTTTTTAAAAGCCTGATTCCTGATGTCTCTTTCAATTAATCATACTTTCCAAGAAAGTTTATTTAATATGTCAGAGTTAAACAAAAGTGCACATATGTCATGCAGATGCAAATAAGTTACCTGTTCAACTCCAATAGCATTCAAGCCTCATGAAATTCCTTTGCTGGTACCTGGACAGATTAGCTGAGAAAATTCTGCATATGTATAGTCTCTTCAAATTAGAACTAAGCCTTTTTTTTTTTTTTTTTTTTTTTTTTTTNTTTTTTTTTTTTTTTTGTGACAGGGCATCAAGGAAGCTGAAAAGAACAAGAAGGAACAGCATTTTCTTTTTCCAAGATTCTCCAGTAAGTATTTTTCACAACCAATATACTTTCTTCTTTCAAGGTAAATATATTGCTCTTTTGCTGGTTGAAAAATGAAGCCAAAGAATCTATATTAATCTCATCATTTTAAGCTCAAAAAGCCACCTGTGCTCTAAGAAGCTAACAAGAATAGATGGCTGACCAGCATCAAGGTTTCCACTGTGATTTGACTCTTGCTGTGTGTCTGCTGTCCAGACAATTCCTGAACTACAAAGGCCAGAGTCAAAGTGCTGCCTTTATACTGCACAAGAGCACTTCAGCTCTGAGCAGGTTTAACTGTGGGCACATACCAACTCCACTTCTTCTAACAAAGATCTCCCCATTTGTCTCTCCAGCACATACCAGCATCTTTTCTGCAGAACAGTCACTACCACTGCTGGTCCTGTATGCAATGTTCACATCTGTGCAAGACAAAGCAAAAACCTGAGGAAGTCTCAAGCCAAGAAACTCCAGGTACTGTAGGAATATGGTGAGACTGGAATAATCTAATTTACAGTTAACAAGCCCAATTCTGGCTAATTTCAATCAAATCTGATACACAGCTCCAGAAGTCACTGAGAACTGAGAGAGAGATGAACAAGAAGACAGAAGGCTCCCTACAAGACCAGAACAAGAAAATAAATTCACCCAGGGACTGCTTTGTCCTGTTAGGACTCAGCCAAGAAAACATATACCAACTCATATGCAAATTCACAAAAGGGCAGGAAAATCTTCTTTAGCAGGTAGAAAGTCATGTTGACATGCTGCCCTAAGTGCCTGTCTTATTGCATGCACAAATCTTTTCCAAAACACACCTTCCAGCTGTGTTCCCATTTCTATGTGGGACAGATGCTTGGCCAAGGCAGTATCTTTTGCACTAAAGTCCTATTCTGACCCCATTGAATTTACCAAGGCTTATATTTCCAAAGTGTGCAGGGGTAAAGGCTGCCCAAGACTTGCTGTGGTAATTTCTCTCCTTTGGATACAGCCAACTGTACAGACAGAATGGCCTTGATGTTTTTTACCTCTTACACAGACAGTGTGACTTAAAAACCAAACATTTAGGATTTTTACAGGTCGTAAAAGGCAGGTATTAAAGACAAATGAAATATTATTGAACAGATTTTTATATTTCTTAAATCTTCTCACAGTCTCTTCTGCACCAAGACCAGTCTAGAAGTATAAGGCCCAAAATACATTCCCCCGAAAGTGCAAAGGAAAATCCTTTTATCACATCTGATGTAAAAGTGAAATTCAGGGCAGCATGTTGTCCAAGACATTTCAGGCACAAGCATCTCATTTACACTTAGATTCTGCTCAGTGTCTCAAGGTTGCACCTCTAGCAGTGGCATATTCACTGGGTCTGAATAGTTTAGCACGATTTTAGAGAAATCACAGAGCATTTAAGGAATATCAGCAAACCCATATAATGGTAAAGGTTGAGTGGCACAAAGAGGCAACTATGGAATCAGCCTTCAGAGGCTCATCCTGGCCACGGATGCAATCCAGATTTAAAGGACAATCTATAAGAGACCCAAGACCCATCAGAGTGAAATTAAAACAGATACGTACTTCAAAGGAGTGAAGAGCTTAGTTAATTGAAAAAAATGCAAATTCTAGCCTGATACCATGAAAAAAAGGATATTAAGGTGTTCAAAATTCTCTATTAAGAAGTACAAAGCCTTAGTCGGAGGAGCTCCAAACTAACATAGTAGTAGTAGTTGGATGGTTACTATGTGCTTCCACAACAGGATGAAATGATGCTGAAAAGTCTCCAACACTATTTACTAATATATTAGGATGTGATTTAGAAGGAACTATTTATTTTTAAAAGCATCTGATGAAGAAACAGAGCTGCTAGTCAAGGTGATGACCAGCCCCAACTTTGTGACACTTTCTTTGGGTACTGTACCAAGACAACTTTCAAATTACAGCCTTTCCTCCCAGCTTAAAATCCGTGGTCCAGGTGGACTGTCAGATTAGCCCTATTCCTGACCAGATTTGCCTTTCCCTTTTACCTCTCAGGTTTCACTACCTTCTGCCTTTCTCCATCTGATCAGATGAATTATCAAAGCATATTTTTGCTGAGCAGAAAACCCCATCACAGTGCAGCATGGACAGATTGTCAAAAGAACCCAGTCTTGGTTTTGATGAACAGAGAAGATGAAGCAGATAGTCCATGCAGAGTCCACCAGGTACTCCTGGAGACTCACAGTCAGGTTTCATTGCTCTGAAAAGCCTGTAAGATTTTACTTTCTAAACTCATACTCCATCACTTTCACCTCTCTGTCTCCACATCCTCCTCTGCACCTTCCTGCAGCCATCTGCAACCACTGCCTTGCCCCACACCCCTCCTGCTCCTGCCTGGATCTCCTGCAGTCAGGGCTGGAGCCAAGCCAGGCAGCCTTGGTGCAGTTTATCAGCTGAGGATCTGCCAGCAGCAGGTCTTGAATCCATCCGGGCCTGGCATACCTGGCCACCAAGGCGTGCCTCTGCCCACTGAGGCAGTGCAGGCACTGAGGAGCCTCAGCGTCACCCAGAGCCAGCAGGGACCCGCAGCACTGTCCCCTCCAGCCATGCCATGCTGCACCAGGAGCCTCTGTGCAAATTACTACGTCTGTGCATCGTGGGGATCTGCCTGTCAAAGAAGTACCTTCGGTTTGCAGCGGGTATGAGGCTGCTGCTGCTCCTGGGCTAATGAGCACACTCATTCTCAGCCGGGCCAATTAGTCTGGGGAGGATGGTGGGTTAATTCAGTTGCAGCACTGGCTTGTTTTCTAGTTGTGACCTTGTTTGCTTCTAATTTGGGTACCTTTGCATGTTGTCACACTACATGCTCAGACCTGGCAGCATCCATACTACTTCAGAAATGCCACTTGGTCCTTTAGTTCATATGAGCCTTGTCACACTCAGCAGAGCTATACATAAATACGTTTTAAACATCAGGCACCAGCACACTTCTCAGGTGTTACAGGAATCCAGCCCACACAGCCATTTAATGCCAGCCTGAGAGTGGCTGATCGCTGCTTCATGCAAAACCTGGACTGACACATTTTTTGCTGCATCTATCAAAAAAGGAACCAAAATGCAGCATAAAATACAATAATCAAATTAAAATTTTAGTGATCACCACACTACTAGTTCACATGAGGAAGAGACAGCTAGAATGGACATCTAGAAGGCTGAAAATCCACAGGAAAATCTAAGTTTAGTGACAAGTCCTGAGAACTGATTACGTTTATTTGAAGATTGAAATTCAGTTCTGTCTCCCTCGCTTGCTCTTGGAGGGAGGAAACTAACACTTAAAAGTTGTATGTAAAGCCTTCAAAAAAACATTTTAAATGAGGTGATTCTCTTCAGTTTTACTTTCAAAATAAATTCCCTTACACTGGCTCAAACTCACAAGGCTCAAGGCAGTGGTAGCAAAATATTTTAGTAAGCCTTTACGATAAAGACATAACTTAAACCAAAAAAGAGTTAAAATTTTTAAAAATCATGAGAAAATTTCTCATTAGACTTGCAATAACCTGAATTATTGTACCATATCCATATTTTAATTTTATCTAGTCATCAAGGTTGAAATACCTTGTTATTGCCATAATTCTCCAGGTAGCAACTGTATTACTAAAGACAATATGAAAAAAAATACTGAATTTTCCTGATTAGTAAAAGCAATGTAGCAGAAAAAAAAGAAAAAAAAAAAAAAGAAAGGTTTTATTCAGTATCTTTGAGGCATAGACAGAACCAAATTTCTGGAAAATTGTCTCTTTCATCTGTCAGAAAATTGAGCCTGTAATTACATTTTAGATCTTGGTAGAGACTTAGTATTTATATAATTGTTATGCAGTTCTTCTTTAGATGTATGTTAATGTGCCATTTTTTGAGTTTTCATAATTTTCATGTATAGATGATTCATTTTCAGCGGCAGTAAAGAAATCTTGAAAATTTTCATCTCTTTTTTCCACATATTTTTGCAAATCCGGTCATAGCTCTGCATGGATGGGAGTTTGTAACCAATTATTTTCAGGCTGCATATTTACAGAAACAGCTCTGCGCTAATGCGAAGTAACCACGGAAAGCTGTGACAGGCTTCATTCTCCAGCAGCACCGTAAGGAGATACTGGAAACAAGCTGCTGCTGAGAATAACTCTGTTAAATAGCAAATACAGATGTCGTGGTTGCGCAGGGCGTGGGGCGGGGGGGCCGGCAGGCTGGGGAGCGCGATTAGCCGGGGCCCCCGGCAGGGACGGGGTTATCGCCGGCGGGGACTCCTGCCAGGTCACGGGGCACTATTTCCCTGAAGCGGACAATCTGCAGGAGTTTAGCCATAATAAAACAGGATAAAGTGTGTTTTCGTAAAAACGGAAAGGACGCAGGCTCGCACTGCAAAAACAGCTGTGAAAACTGTCAGTGTTTCGTAGTCTGACTTATCAACTTCAACACTTTAGATATTTAATTCTTCATACAACATTTGAACAGGAATCAGAGGCCAGGAGTAGAAATTTAAGGTCTGATTGGGGGGGAAATATTATCAAGGGAATATGGTATTTGGGATTTTGTTTATGAAAAATCTGGTACAAACAGAAGAAATTGAGGGGGGAAAAGGAAGTAAACTTATTTATCAGATTTATCACATTTTCCCACAGAATGATCAGTGAAGCACAGACGCTCATTTCAATTTGTGCAATATCCAGTTTAGGGAAGTACATGAATATCACAGGGGGAGTTTCAGAACTAAATGTCAGGGTCTCTCGGACCCAGATTCTGCACAGAGAAACCAAAAGGAAAACCTCGGACACTGCTGGCACTTTCAAGATTGCATCAATAACTGTATTGCTTCACTCATCTCATGTTTGCTGCAGGGTGGTATTTTTGTCTGCAGTTGTAATGCTGCAGCACAGTGATAACTCACTGGGAAAGTGCGTGGGGCTTCACTACGTAGTTTCATCTGTGCTTGGGTTGATCTTCCAGCCTGAGCCCTACCAGGTGCCTTGGCAGGACTCTGGGTAGCTCTGTTTCAGACTATGTCAATGCCTTCATTTTTTTTGTTTATAAAAGAGTTTCCACATTCAATGCCTTAATTCCTAGAAAAAAAAGAGAGATTTGTCAGCAGATAAAAAAGTTGCATGTGGGCACCTAAACATTTAATCCAGCTCTGTGTCTACTGCTAGATGACTTGCGCATTACTCATATATTTCTGTACAGCTCAGAAAGCTTGTGCTCGCAGTCCTTGCAGGACTAGGGCCATACTTCACGAGTTAAGAACAGCTCTCCATGCTCAGCCATGTTTGGCCTTGGCATGTTGCATATGACAAGGCCAGCTGTACTCGTCAGGGTCTGGAGGTCTAATCAAGCAGAAAGAGCAAGCAGCTATCTCTGGCGGCCTCCCCCGTTCCCCAACAGAACGCATTTTTCTGGAGCCACTGATACTCTTGCAGCAAGTCTTACAGACTTGATTTATGACTAGTGCCCTCAGGAGCTACTGCAATGTTCCTACTCCATTTGATAGCAATAGTTACAGTAGCACAAACCGATAACATTTACAGAGGATATTTCTGTAAATTATTTCTATTTACAGAAAAAAAAATCCATTAATATTTCCTTTTCCCCCAACATTCCATTTTGTCAATACGTGTGCTCCTGCATTTGTATAAAAATATCCTCAAGATGCTCATGCTAAAACACAATTGAAACATGCACAAATATATATAGATAGATGTGCAAGAGAAATACAGTATGGGAATTAAAGAAAAGAAATACACTCAATATACTCTATCAGAGAAATGCACTAAATAAATACCTGTTTCAAATTGCCCATTCTGCCCACACACAGTCCAACAACTACGTTGTGCAGTGGGAAGGTCCCCTCTGCTACTTTCAGTTCAAGTACACAAAGCTCAATTTAGCAATTAGATAAAAAGGTTCAGCTACTTTCGAATTTCCACATGTTGAAGCACATGACTCAATTAGCAGAAACATTTTGTGGATTAGCATTTGCAAGCCCTGCTATAGGGGCCTCATGTTCTGAGCCTTGCTGGAACTGCCCACGGATGAGCTAATGCACAGGTGAAACCTGCACAGCCCCGTGCCGCTCGCTGGAAACACTCTGCACGTGGGGGTAGGGTCTCTTCTATTAACTCCAAATGTTTTCAACATCTCAAAGTTATTTGTTTGATAGAGGGCAGCAAAGAAAGGTGAGAAGGGCTGTCCCTTTGACCCACAGTGTGGTGCTCTGCAACAGCACGCAGTAGCCTCGGGCGGTTTTTATGCCCAGGATTAAGGGGGATTGGGAACGATGCCGAAGCAGCATGCTGAATCAAGGGTCGGAAATCGCTTTGCGGGGCAATTTTTCTGGTAAGATAAAAAACAACGATGATTTCCAAGTGCAAACACCCTAATGCCCTATTTTCAGAATTTGTTCATTTAATCTCAGTTTTTGTACAGTAAATGGTGCAGCTAAGACTTTGTTTGGATGAACTGACAATGCTGTGTTTCAAGGCACAGAGGTTCGGCTGCAAGTGACAAAATTATCAGAAATTTTGGGAGAACTGAATGTAAATAAGTTTGTTAGATTTTGACAGCAAATGAGAGAGAAAATAGAACATGTTTTCAATCAGAGGCATCATATTATGCCCTTTTTTTCCTTATTAGGGAAAGCAGTGCAGCATTTCTGTTCATGCTGAACTTGCTTCTGGTAATTGTGGATACAATTACTTTAAAATATACATTATTTTTAAAAATCTGTATCTTCCAACTATGTATTGAACTTCAACAACACCACCACCAACAAAGAAGAATCTCTTGGATCCATTCTCAGTCAGCTGGATTTCTACCTCTGGCTTTATTTTTCCCCTTATGCTCATTTTGGCCATATGAAAAATTCAGTATTAGGGAAGGTGAAACATTTCTTTTGCTGCCAAGTCCTCCCCTCCTGAAAGCATCATGCCTTTTTTTTCCTCATCCTTGATTCTCTGCGCCTTTGGTTCATTTCTTCTCCACAGTGTCCAAGCATCATAAAAGCCAAAATTCTCTTTTCCCTGGGTTTCTAAAAATTATCTCTTACTTGTTTCGACAATTTTTCTTCTATTCCCCTTTAAGAAAATTGCCAACACTTTACAATATGCATAATGAATAATAAAGAACTATTATTGCAGATGTAGCTGTAAGCAAACTCAAGAATTATTATTTAAGTGTGAAAATGAAGCTTTACACTTAACCTTACCTCAGATATACATGTATAGAGAATATCAGTAATATCTGTTACAGACAGAAATGTCTCCAAGTTTTCTGTGACAAGGGAAAAAATCCTGTCTTGATTTGTACTATAGCAGTCTCAAGAATATGGCTGTGGAATAAAAGTACTTCTTCCTTTCCCTTAACTGAAGAACAGATCCACATTGTTCATCATGCCAAGCTAATGTATTTATGGTCCAAAGAGTTCTCCTCACCCCCAGACTTCAGGCTTACAGCGGAATCCAAGGTATGTAAGGATGGTATGAACATGATATACTTCACTGTAACCTGTGCTTCAGGCAGCTGTTAACGCCAGTCTAGCTTTCTGTAGTCTTCCGCCAAAGGAAAGTTGTCTGCAGCACATTTGCAGCTCCAGTCCCCAGCATACATCCTGTGAAGTCAACGGCATGCTGAAGTAGACGCCACAGAAGCAAGCAGCCATTTGTTGAAACTCAAGTCTCAGATGTTAACATATATTTGGGATCATTTCCCTGCCTAAGAAAGAAATTAATTTCCTTCCTGCCAAATTACAATTGCGGTAGTGTCTAAAGTCTCGCACAAAGATCCAGAGACACATTCCACTAAACTTTATGGAAACTGGGAAAGATGGTCTGGCTCCAAAGAGATAAAAGTCAAAGGTGGCAAAAAGATCAAAACACAGAAAGGAGAAATCAAGAACTTCCGTGGGAAGGGAAACAGAAATACACTGACCTCTTCACTACTGCTTGTCAGATCAAGCATAGAAGGATTTGAACTCAGGCTGTTGGCTCCTAGTCTAGTCTTCTATTGTACGCTGCTCTTGTGACAGTCTTGGTCAGGAGGGACATGCCTTACTATTTCAATATTTCCCCAAATAATCTCTTTTTAAGTTGTTTTTGCTATGCAGACCCTTATATATCTCTAGTACACTAAATAAGCTTGCAGATGACACTAAATTGGGAAGAGCTGTTGACTTCCTCAAAGGCAGAGAGGCCCTGCAGAGAAACCTTGACAAATGAGAGGACTGAGCAATCACCACCCATATGAAGGGAACAAGGAAAAGTTCTGGATTCTGCACCAGGGGTGGGGCAACCCTGGAGGTACAGACAGCCTAGGGAATGAGATGCTGGAAAGCAGCACTGTGGAAAAGGACCTGGGGGTGCTGGTCAACAGAAAGTTGAACATGAGTCAGCAGTGCCCTGGCAGCCAGGAGGGCCACCCATGTCCTGAGGGACATCAGGCACAGCATCACCAGCCGAGCAAGGGAGGGTCTGCTCTGCACTAGGTCAGCCTCACCTTGAGTGCTGGGGACAGTTTTGGGTGCCACAATAAAAGGAAGACATTAAACTATTAGAGAGTGTCCAAAGGAGGGTAACAAAGATGGTGAAGGGCCTTGGGGGGAAGCCGTGTGAGGAATGGCTGAGGTCACTTGGTCTGTTCAGCCTGGAGGAGACTGAGGGGAGACTCCACTGCAGATACAACTTCCTCATGAGGGGCAGAGGAGGGGCAGACACTGATCACTTTTCTGTGGTAACAGTGACAGGAGCCCAGGGAATGCCTTGAAGTTGTGTCGGGGGGAATTTAGGCTGGATATTAGAAAAGGGTTTGTCACTCAGAGGCTGTTTGGGCACTGGAACAGGCTCCCCAGGGAAGTGGTCACAGCACCAAACCTGACAGAGCTCAAGAAGCTTCTGGACAACACTCTTAGTTGCATGATGTGACTCTTGGGGATAGTACAGTGAAGGGCCAGGAGTTGGACTGGATGATCCTTGTGTAGGACCCTTTCAATTCAGGATATTCTAGGATTTTATGATTCTAAATTTTCAGTCCCAGTTTATGCAAGTCATGTGCTCCTTTTATTAAAAGGAAGATCATTATATTTTTTAGTGAGTGCAAATGCTTTCAGTGGCATTCAGATCAATAATATCCTACTCTCTTAGTTTATGAACATGCTAAACTTATGTACATGATGTGGATCAAAAATGTGCACAGTGAGGTTCTCTGCAGCATCTGTTAGTGCTTCTGGTCCTGAACTGTCAAGGAAGGGAATCGGTCAATCTTATTGCTTGTCCTTGGACTCCTGCTCTCATTGATCTGCAGAAAAAACAAGAACATGAGCAATTTTTAAGTTTAGACATTCAGAAAACTAAGTAGTGTGGAAGGATCGTTCGGTTTTATTTACATACAACATTTCTCCTATGACATACTCATAGGATGTTTATTATTGTGCAACAGTATGACATTGCTTACTTATATGTGCTCTTTTTCCCTTCTATAATCTTAAAATATATTTATACTGAACTGCTGTTGGTAAGCAGTTTCCATTTTTGAATTATTAATTTTAATTTATTAACATTAAATGATGCTTATCAGTACCTAAATGTACTTCAGCTATGAAAATACCAGGTGAAGTGTTACCAAAGGCTTCATTAACCTCATCACATATACTTACAGCTTCTCCCTATACTCTTATTTATGTGCATACATTAGTGAAAATAATGGAAACATGTATTGATTCTACTGCAGATTTTAATTATTACAGTTCATAGAACAAAGACATCATTAAGTGCATGCAATGCACAACTGCTGTAGGATAACTTTACCTTCTTTGCAAAATTTTCTACAAATCCTGTTCTCTATGATGTGACTGATTTTAATCACACTGCCAAAATATAGAAGTATGTTCATAATTCAGGTGCTGAACACCAAGCACATCTTCAGTATGGGGGTCTCAACAACTTTTTGGAGTGGAGGGGCATCAACCATGCTTGCAAAGAGGTGGACCTGAGGTATGGGTGCAGCTATCACCTACATCTGAATTTCTCATTTACAGAGCCAGCTATTGAGGCTGCAATTGCATGTGCACAGTGACAGGCAGGCTTTGTGGACAAGTGAAGATAAGAAGTAGGTGCAAAGTTTGCAGCTGATCAATGTGGACAGCACAGACATGCTATTTATCTTCCCAGAGCTCCTTGGAAAGGGCACAAGGCACCTTCAAGAGCATTTCCTTTTACAAGAGAGAAAGCGAGCTCCTCTGTGGTTAAACTCCTTAGTGATCTATGAAGTATTCATTGTAGGGGGAAACAAGAAGAGCCAAAGTTGTGGCATTGATTTTTGGCTGAGAGGAGCATTCAAAAACACCACAGATTTTGTAGTAGCAGGCAAAACTGATTTCTTGGATCTAGTGCTGCACTGAGTTACGGAAATGGTGTAGACAGGAAAAGATGACAGCAAGACAACAGGACAAAACCAGAGAGTAGGAACTGGCTGCATGTTGAGAGGAGATGGAAAAGAAGGCAGAAAAGATATCAGTGTAAATTTTCTTTCCATAAAATCCATATATTCTACTGTATTTTTTCAATTAGCCTACAATTTCCATGAATGGTATCTGTTCATTCCAGTAATAAATCTAACCAACAGTTTCTAGATCCCATTATTTAATGAGACATTGGAACATTGCAATTTGATTACTTGCACATTTCTATCTGATTATTTGCACGTTTCTACTGAAGTATTTGTCTGTGTGACATTCTGACCACTACATTCATCACAAAACATGCTTTGGAGTAAATGTAACAGTGGGGGTTTGCTTGCCAAAGCTTTTTAAAAATTGAAATGCAATTCCAAAACAGGACCTAACCTGCATGTGTACAATCATGACACTACTTTAGCATCCTTCAAACACATTTGCAAAGAGCTAAATTAACCATTTTAGCATGCTGATCAAGGCATTGATTCTGCAAATACTTACTACCAGGCTTAATCCCTTTGAAAGCATAGGGACTATTCACAGCCAGAAAAGCTGTGCCTGTGAGTAAACATTTGCCTCTCTCAGCCCTTGAAAGAGATTGCAGGCAGCATTTTTCTTCTGGATGGACAGTGCTTTCTTGTTGGCAGTCCACAAGTATGAAATTACATATACTATAATTGTGAAAATTATGCAGGACTGCCCCTAATAATAGTGTGTAGCCAGCAATTGGTTCGGTGGTGAGAGAGAAGCGCTTAGTCATTCTGTGAGAGGCAGGCAGGAAATGTCGAGATGAACTGTCGTAATTAGACACGTGTTATTAGTATTTATTAAAACACAACTAGTTACACTGGTTGTGCATATTCTTTGGGCAGACCTTTTGCAAACCCGAGTAATCTAGCCTTAGCTGTGCAACACAGACCTTGTTTACAATAGAGTTGTGCTGACCTAACCATGTTAGTACAGTTAAAGCTGTACATCTCCAGTTTAGGAGCTGTATAAGAATAGCTTATTTTTCCTTAGCAGAAGGAAAACCAGTGGCAGTGTAAAACACCTTCATACCAGTATAAGCATATATAATTTTAAACAGTGTAATTAAATGGGTTGTAAAAGTTCATGCAGCTGAGATAATGCAGTTAATTTGGTATATGATGTATGAAGAGACAAGACTCTCTATTTAACAAATAACTGTCAATGGATGAATCTCACTCCTTTGCATGTGAGAAGGAGGAGGAGAGAAGTGAAAATGACCAGTGTTTACGATAGAACCTTTTTTGTCTGAGCAACTTGTGACCTAACCAGCATTTGCAAACTCAGTGAAATGCAATGTATTCATTTGGCGGCTGCCTGTAAAAGTACTTGAATCAGTCTAAACTGATTCTTTGCATAGGAATGAAGAGGGAATCACTATGGCTGGATGGAGAGAAGCTGCTCATTTAAGAAAACAGTAAGAGATCACAGAGGGATAAATGTCTCTGGCAGCATACATTTTACTATAATGTTCCAGTTTTTCATCTTGAAAAAGGAAGGGATTTTCCTTCCATTTTTTCTTCTGTTTTCATTCTTCCAGTCACGCAAAGTAACACCTATATATGAATAAGAAATGGCCTGTGTTACAGCAAAAGCTGGTTAATACTTTCTGAAGAAGAGTTCTGTTTCCCAGTGATCACTGATGAGCACCATGGTGCTGGTGGACAGATGGCAGAACCAGGCAGCAGAGACAGGGCTGCTGCTTGGATCCCTGCCTCTGGCCTGCTGTAAAACCTTTGGTAAATCACCTTCTCTCTCTGTGTCTCAGTTTTCTCCTTTACAAAATGAGAGAAGGTCACTTTGCAAAGCAATTTGAGAAATAACTATGGCAAAAATATTAGTTGGGTGGAATTGTTACTAGCTTCTATACCTTCTTTTCTTGTGCAAGAGCCACCACCACAGACAGAAATTTCAGTTTTGCTTATTAGATAATTTACTAATTTTGGATCTAAATCTGAATTCAGATTTCAAGTGAAGTTCAAAATTTCAAATTACTGAATGTGTTTTTTCAGTTTCATGTTAAATAAAATGCAAATTTTCATCCAGAATTCTTCAATAAAACACATTTTATTCCTATTTATGATCACAAGTCTCCAAATGGAGACAATAAATCTGCTCAGCAATGCTAGCTCTTTTTGAAGATTCCCCTCACTATGCATTTATAAAGAAATTGATCCAAATACTTCCATTACCAAACACTACCAGTAATTCCATCAGGCTGAATCACTGAGTAACCTTGTTTCTTACACTATAAACAGATATATCACATGAAAGTAGTGAACGGAATGCATCATGCACTGCATGGCTGAGAAAGATACGCTGAAAGTTAGGAAAGAGAAAATAGCACACAAATATGGGATCTAACAAACTAAGCAAGGATTTAGAGTCCATTGTTCCTTGCTGTATCTTACTAGTAAACTTACTACAATTACATTGATAACAACAAAAAAATTTTAATTTGCATAATTATCTGTAATGTGGCATATCTTTTACATAAGCTCTAGAATACAGAATTAAAACTATTCACATCTCAAAATATTTTCAGGATCAGAACCGATATACAGTCATTAAATCATAGACTAGTTTGGGTTGGAAGGGACACTTAAAGCTCATCTAGTCCAACCCTCCTGCAATGAGCAGGGACATCTTATATTAGACCAGGTTGCTCAGAGCCCTGTCCAGCTCGACTTTGAATGTTTCCAGGGATGGGGCATCCACTGCCTTGCTGAGCAACCTGTTCCAGTGTTTCACCACCCTGATCATAAAAAATTTCTCCCTTACAACTAATCTGGATCCTCCCTCCTTTCATTTTAAACCAACAGGTCCACGGCTTTCTTCTGTTGAGGATCCCAAGTGAGATGCAGTAGTCAAGGTAGAGTCTCACCAGAGTGGAGAGCACAGGGGCAGAATCACCTCCCTTGACTTGCTGCCCATGCTGTTTTGGATGCAGTCTCGGATACTTTCTAAGCTCCAAGTGCACACTGCCAGCTCACGTCCAAATTTTCATCCACCAGCACACCCAAGTTCTTCTCCCAGGGCTTTTCTCAATCCATTTATCCTCCAGCCTGCAATGATACCAGGGGCTGCTCCAAAGCAAGTGCAGGACCTTGCACTTGACCATGTTGAACCTCATGAGATTCCCATGTACCCACTTCTTGAGCTGTCCAGGTCCCTCTTGCTTAATTGAAATTGTCTCTATTTTGGTTTTACTGTTGTCTCTATTTTGTATATACCAGCTAAATTTATGCACATTAATCACACATTTTATATTCGAAATGTTTCTGTTATGATATTTTTGTTGATATAGCACAGAAAATAATCTAAAGCATACATTTTAATATATTCTTTGTCAAATTATTTAATCTATTTCATAATGGACCACTCCTTTACTTTTTTATTTTCTGTGTTCTTGGTAAGTGCAAGAAATTATTTTTCTACATCATCAAATCTATGCATTATAATAATACATCATGTTCTGTAATATAGAAACTTTGTTGGTATGAAAATGGTTCATTACACAATTCCTGGTAAATGTTTCCAATATTTAAAGGTATGATCCTGAACACTGGTGACCCAGACCCCCCTGGCTTTATCAAAAAATATGAATTTTTGCTGAGCTGTTTGCCAGGATGCACATAATGAAATATGTCAATAGCTTTTGTTTTACTAATTGTCTTTTGGATATCATCCCAGCATCTGGTCATTCCAAATCATGTTTGTAAGAGATGGGTTTGAAGCAATTCTCCCAATTCAATGACTTCTCAGTTCAATTGAGTTCAAAGGCAGGCTTTGATGTACTCCCTTCTCTTACCAAGCTCTAATTCTGCCCAGATTTGTATGAAAACGGATTTGTAGACATGCATATATGGATGAAAAATGCATTCTAGGAGCTAACCAGGTTGTGTTCTTCCTGTCCTTTAGTTGTAACTGTCTACCTTTCTGGCTCTAACTTAGGAAACCACTTTAACCTGTGATTAAATCCCAGTGAAATCAAGACTTCAGGACACATTTAAGGATCAGCCTACACTTCAGTGTTTAAAGGGGCAGATTAATAACATGCATTCCTGAAAGAATATTTATAATGGTAAACCATTATTTCCCTGTGGTTGGAAAACACGGGCAACCCACCAAAAGAAATCTATGAGATCTTGAGACACTGAAAAAGATATTAAATAACACTGAGACAACTTAAATATTCAAATTTTGTGGGGTCTGACATAGTAAGTTCGGTAGCTCCACCCTTTCTACACCCTGCAGGTGACTCCTGGCATTATCTCAGTCCTCCACAACCCCCACTCCCTTATCATTCACCTTCAAGAATTCAGTTGATCTCTTGAAACACGCATGGAAATGATGTACACTTATACTGAGAAATGCAGGGACATACCATTCACCACTCCTTGCTGAAAAACCTGTATAATTTCTAGACATGAATATATAGTAGCATATACATGTATATTTATGGATTTCTGCTTTCGCTTTTACGCACCTCTGCAACAAACTTTGCAACACCAGTATTTTCTTCTTTCCAGGGAAATAAGGAATTTACTTATATTAACCAAGTAAACACAGATTCATCTCTGTGTAGCACCTTATCTGACATTTTTCTGAACTGCAAATTGGCTGCATCAGCGTTATTCTGTGCTTTCTAGAAGTCCTCAACTAAGCTGTCAGCATGCTGAAGGTGGGAGACTATTGGAACATTCTACAAATGCTCTATCCTGTTGAAATATGGCAGAGCTCATATGGTCCTTCCACAGAGACCTTCCAGATACAGGGATTTACAGGGTGCATTCTGTTCTGACAAAACCAAATGTATACCATATTGTTTAATGCAACCTAAATATTTTAACTAATGTTTAATCTTCAGAAGTAGGTTTTCCAATGTCATATTAATGGAAATATTCTCTGGTGGCTTCTTGTGAAGTCCCTTATAATGTAGCGTACAAATGGCTCTTTTGATTATCCTATTATTGATGACACGGAAAAAGAACTGAAAGTGAAAGAAACAACCCTAATGCAAGATGAAAGAAGCATTCACAGTTGTATTCAATAAAACCTTCCTGAAGAGATAACTTAAATTATGAAACTTATTTTTTCCATTGGCATTACTTTTACCAAGATATTCAGCCACTGCAAACAGCAACTGGTACTGTCTGCAACTATGATACACTACCATGGGTGTTGTTCCAGCCAAATACAGCCCACAAGACAATTCTTGTCTTACCACCATTACCATCTTGTACAATCTTGGACTGGACATGAAAGGAAATTACTAATTCAGGAGGTGCATGAATCTCAGCAGAAGTTGCTGCTCCCACATGAAGGAGTGGTTTGCCATCACTTGGCAAGGAGACACTGGCATATTTGTCCAGCAGCTCAAAGGTTAAAAAGCCTTCTAGGAATGGGTTGCTGCTGCAATAATATTATCACAAGACCCTGTCTGTAGAGGGTTCTGCCACCTTTCTAGTGAGTGCAGAAATGTTTTGGTACAACCTCTCTATTCAGCCCTGGGAAGCCTGAGAGCCTGGTAAGACCAGTGGAAAGACAGAGCTTTTACCAACAGAGCAGCACCATACCGTCCACTGTGCCAAGGACGGCATACTCCTGACAGGTGATAAATCATGTCAACCTCCACAGCTGCCATAATGTTTCCATTGTGACTATATCTATGTATCTATTTATTATGATGTTTTATCTTGTAGGTTTTAAATATGATGTATTAAAACATGGTGCAGCGTAATCCAAATGCAATGAAGCAAGTAACTGTAAAAGCCAAAATTAGGATACAGAGAACAATGTATTTCAAATTAAGTGGGAACAAGATTACTTGTTAGCTGAAAATAATGAGCACCTTCGGTGCCTTATGTGTATGCAAATGATAGGTGTGCCAAAGGAATATAATCTCAGATGACATTACAAAATCTACCACTGTGAAAATTAAGAGAAGTGCACTGGAGAATCTAATCATTATGGAATTAAAAGAAAATCCCCCCCAGATCAGCATCACAAGCAAAAAAGAATGTTGATTTAACATACAACTGCATAAACTCAAAACCTGCCTGCCCCCAGTGAGACATGCCTCAGGTGAACCCCTGAAATGGGGTGGTAAGCAATTAAAATGTTCTCTGCAGCTACAGTTTAAAAAAAAAATAATTACCAAATCATGGGAGCTTGTTATAATCTGTACATCTGTATCATAACTGTACATAATTCTGTACAAAGCAGAATAGTTAATGCAAACAATAACACACTCCAAACTTGAGACCAATCACAGAAAAAATGTAAGCACATATCATTGATTTTGGATGAGACCAGCAGCAGCAGTGAAACCAGGTAGTTATTAAATTTCAGCTGAGCTATTGCTAGGATTTTCTTTGTAAAACAAATGAGGCAGTACTTTTAATGTACATTGGAAGTACTTTCTACCACTAGCTCATGTAACAGTTTTCAAAACTCCCTTGTCACAAATAATGACAAGCAGTGACTGTCTAGAAAAGTCAGCTAACAAGTTTGCTGGAAAAAAATTGCAGATGAATACCTCACTTTCACTGCATGCTACATTACTAGGCAGTTGGTGGTGAATCTATGAAACAAGGAACATGGACTATAGTATCATATATATGGAAAACTCCATTCACAGAAGGAAAACTGCACAGACACACAGAGAATGTATCAAATAAGGAGTTCAATCCAACCTATGGGAAATTACTCCCTCATTTAAAATTGGGTGGCTGTAAGCAGGGAAACTGCCTTCTTTATTTTTTCCAAATGTGCATATCTTGAAGATGAGAGGGCAAAAACCATGTTTCAGTTATAAGAGCCTATTTCTGCTCATTGGTCTTCCTACCAGTTTTGTAATAGCTCCAGTCTGCACGGTGTCTAAAATGCAAGAGAACTATTCAGGTCACCTAATATCCAAGGAAAAGCTTAAAATTTATTAGAGTTTCCATATCGGACTCCAAAATTTTCTATATAGACCTTCCCCCTCCAGATACTTAAAAGTATCCCAAACTGAACTCTTAAAGCTGTAATTGAGAAAGAAATGCCTAAAGTTCATCCCCAGAGAGGCCATTCCCACACCTAGCATCCATGAGTAGCTCTGAATTCAGCTCAAATTCCATTTAGTACCCCCAGCTGACATTAGCACTCTTATCCTGCCTGTGGAGTGAGCTCTTCCAGAAGACTGCTCTAACCAGCAGTGTAGAGAATACCTTAGGATGAGGTCCACATCTCCCTCCTTTCAACTCTCAGTAACTCACTCATGAGACAGACAGTATTCACAGTTTGCACTGCAAAACTGGCTGAACTGCATACATATAAATGGAAACAGAACTTGCATCCCAAGACTTTTAGACTTGTCATTTCAAAGGGGGATCTTCTGCAACAAGATAAAGGGAGTTTGGGTCTGTTTTTTTATTCTTCTTAGTTCTGTCTTTCCTTTCTGGACAATAACCTAGCTGCAACAAGAAGGATGCCTGTATCCTTGGGCATTCTACTATCTGTTCATTCCTTGGGAAAATCAGAATCTGTGAGTTCAGCTCACTCAAGACTGAAAAGGTCCTAGACCTAGACCTAGGAAAAACATTTCTGTCTTCCAGAACAAATGCCCAAATCAACAGGTACTTTGCACAGGACTGCATAGTACCTAACTGGTAGCACAGCTGGCCAACAACTGCCTAGCATCATCAGGAGGCAGCACAAGCCAAGAACCATCCCTGATAGAAAACCTGGATGCAGCCACACTAGTTTCGAGGAGTGGGATGGAAGAACAGTCAAGCGGATGTGAAGTGGGAGCCTCTCATGGCTCCTACTTACTTGTAAAAATGCCTTGGTGTCAAGAGTTTGTTCTGGAAAAGCCAAACCTGCTGACTCTTCAGATGGTTTTCAAAAATGTTTTGCACTGATGAGCTCTAAGCAGTTCTCCATTTCAGCATGTGGGAGTGCTGGATCAGCTGGCAGATGTAGGCAGTCAGAGCAGAGAAGCTGGTGCTTCACACAGGAGCCCTGAATCCCTTTTTACAAGGCCTTATAGTTTTTCATTGACTACAGAAGAAATGTTGTCATAATATTTTTTGCCACAGCAATACTTCAATTCCAGATACAGGAATCACTTTTATGTACAAGAGTGAAGCATGGAATTTTTAAGCTTGTTTCTTAAGGATGTAATTTCCTACCTGGAAAACTTCGAAGTCAAATACTGTTCATTGTACAGAAGCACATGCATCTGTGAAAGTATGCTCCCAGGAATAAAAATCTATAAAATCAAAACATTGCAATAAGCCAGAAAGCGATGCCCTTGGCTATCAATTCTTATTCAATGCTGTGAATACTGATGCTTACATTAAGGAGGAAAAGATTTATTCTGAGAAATAAACTGTTCTCTTATTTAATGTTACTGCATTCATTTTACCCCTTTAACAAACAACGTTCAAGTGATCCACCTTGTAGGATTATATTCCCATCTGTGATCTGTACTTGTGGCCGAATCCTGCTATTTAATATTCTCCTCTGATATGCCACCCTGCATAGCTTGATTAGCTCGGTCTTTAGTGCCTCCTCCCTATATTATGTGAACACAGTAGGGCCTGCAGTCAGTCTGAGAGAAAAAAAAGTATTACTTTCTTAGGGGAAATGACCCCTACAAATGAATTCTCTACACCTGGAAAACCTGGCTGGATTTAGGCATTTAAATGTTCCTTTATTTCATGACCTCTTCAACTGCTAAAATGTGTGTGGGTTTTTCAACACCAAGACAGCAATTTTTGTTCAGCCAGTTAAAGCTATGCCTGCTTTTTTGTTTCTTCACAGTTGATATCGAAACAGTACCAAACTCAAAAGACACCCCTATTTTAACAAAAAAATCCTAATAAAACCAGAAAACAAGTACTTTTCATCTCAACAGTGATAACTGTCTTGAGAGAAAACACATTTTTAGAATAAACACATAAACTCTCCTTGGAAAGTGAGGTAGTTTTCTTCCCATTAACAAGTTCCAATGAGTAACTCTTTAAATGAGCATCTAAATCTATTTCAGTTAGAATTACAAGCCAAAACATAATGAAATATACTTTAGAGAGCATATCAGTGTAGTTGCAAAATACTAAAATATTAGCTACTTCTTGACAGAATAATACCCTCTCCTTCTCTCGTGCTGCTCAAATGGTTTCTATTTCAGGCTGACAGCCCTGTAGTCAATCACACCAGCTAGAAATCTCTTCTTAGAGCGGCTACAGCTTTGGAAATGCAGATACTAGAGCTCGGCATGTACTGCCAATTTTTTTTCCCCTAATACCAAAATAGTAATATTTTTGGATGAGATTCAATATCCTTTTTAAAATGCTGCTTTTGTCAAACTTGACCTTTTCCCCCATTGTATGCGAACTCTTTGTAATGGCTACAGGTATTAATCAGCCACTCTTAACAGTCCTTTGATATCTACGGAATTAGTTATTTCTAATGGCAGCACTTCCCAGCCTATCAATTCTATCAGAAAGCAGCAGTGGCCATTTTTCCTTTTGCTCCCACACCTATGAAACAGTTCACACACATAAAAATATCAGCATTATTAACAAGAACAACAATAATAATCTTATTACAGCCTATGAGTCATATGTACAGATTCCTTCACCTGTCTCAGCTTTCAAATGAAGTTTGGGGTTTTTTCTTTCATTTTTTTTAAGCATCTGAAACCATGCAAGATTTTTGCTTTGCAGTTCTTTACTGTGGGATCAGATAAGAAAACTTTTTTGATCAGTGAAAACATAATGACAGAGTTCCAGGACAATAAGCTTTAATACACACAGGAATACTTTTCTATTACCAGGGTCTGCAACAGAATATCTTGTTAAGAAAATGCTAAGGAAAAGAATAATACCTTTAGTGCAATTGCTTTAAGAAAGCAATAAAATTTCAAGTGTTTCCTTCACCTTTCATTTTATACAGATCATTAATAAAGATGGTAGGACATCCATTCCAAAATCTGTGGCCAGATTGTCAGCTAGGAGAATGCATTCAACTCTTTTTCCAGCATTTTCACTGACTGAGAATATGGCCAATATCTGAAAAAAAAAGAAATCGGTGGAATTAGTGTAGAACAATAATTGTCTTTCTGATGAGCAAGGCAAGGATTGGATGCTGATGCTGCAGGCTACTCAAGGATGTTTAATTGTATTCATGAACTATTTGTAAAACAGTGAGCTGCCAAAACCTTAGACATTTCCAACATGGTAATTCTGGAATGGCTGCAGTATATAGGAAAAAACAGATGTCATAATGTGTTTCATCTAGTTTAAAATTTAACATGTAATTAACTTAATAGCTTGACAATAGCTGATGTAGCAACAAATATAATACAATTAAATTCATACCTCATTATGACATCAAATTCTTCTCCATATGCATTACAAAAAAGATCAGATTTTGAGACACTGGTATATTTAATGGTGACTAACTGTCCTTAAAATGCAATTGCATGTAACACTTGCTTTGTATTTCATCACTTGTGAAAACTATTTCATTTTTGTAACACTGTACTTCCTGTACCCTTTCACTACACCACAAGTGAAAGCTATTCCTTGGTGAATGGTTTCAAATGTTGTATCTGGGTACTTGGACTTTTACATTCATTATGTAGTATAATGCTTTCCTTTTCTTTTTGTACTGCTTGGCTGTTTGTCCAAACTGATGCAGGCAATTATCATGGATCTTTATCATCTTCTCTGAGTACTTTCTGCAGTAGACCTCAGGTGGTCTGTTTTATGCACACAGCACCATGTTGAGACAGAGTCCTGTTCATGTGTTACTTTGGACTGCCCAAAGATTTCTCAAGGTATTATTAGGGTTTCCCAATTGTTAGTGCTGCAGGATGAAAAAGGGTAAGAGTAACACTGAAACAAAATAATAAAAAAAAAAAAAGTAGAGTCCTAAAGAAATACCAACACCGAGCCCAGACACTTGTTACAGAACAGCACTGCCTGACCTGCAATTTCTGTGACAGTTTCCTACATGCAGTTTGTGTTCAAAGAAAACAAAAATACATTTTGAGGTTATAGTGATCAAGTTGCATTAAAGAGAAAATAAATTTACTTTGAATTATGTAATTGATTTTTCAAGTGACTCAGATCTTCCAAGCTCACCATGCTAGTGTGTTCCTATTAAAGATATTGAAACCTCTTTGAGAGAAGTCTGAAACGAAAAAGTTGAACCGTGGCCTAATGAAAGTCCCACTCAAACTTAATGTCACATTCCATTTACTGCAGTAGATGAGGTCCTTGATGCTGACAACAGAGCGGCCCTCTGATCCTGTGGGCATCTACAGCTTGGTTTTTCACTGCACAGGGATATTATTAGGAAAGAGGGATCAGTAAAAAGGAATCTGAAACCCGATCTAGTGCTGAGGAATGCCTTTCGAATGTGTCATTTGAACTGAGTTATTACTTCTGGGAGGTGTGAACGTTTTTACTCAAAACCTGAAATGGACCCTGAAAAGTAGTAAAAAAGTTAGGCAAGCCTTCGTAGAATTAAGAAAAGTAGTTTCAAATAGATAATTATAATTCTGAATCTGTGCATCAAGATTTCAAATAAAACTCATCATGGGTCTATTGGATATTCCCTGTTTCAGCTTACATTAAGGTCTACCCATTTTCTAGATTTTAAAAACATATATGAATTTATGTATATATTTAGATCCTGCACACTTAGATGATCTTTTTAGTTCTCAAACTACATGTATTCCCTCACGAATGGTACTATACCTACATTTCTAAAATGCTGAATGGGCAGATTGTTTTTATCAAGCATTCATATGAACAGTTTATGAACTGTGAACAAGAGGACTGTCTAATGATTGGTTCTCATGACTTTCAAAGTTAACTGATACGTAATCCCTGCTCAGGGAAAATCAGGGGATTTTTATTGCACCTACAAGGAAATTTTAGGGAATATTATAAAATGACTGATTTTAAGGAAGTAAGAGGAATGGCTGACAATAAAATGCTTACAAGCTGTGGCTATGTAATACTGAACTGCTGTGCAATTTCTCCTTCAGCAGGTTCCTTAAAGAAAAAATACTGTATGATGAAATGGATACATTTTTAGAAATTTATTGGAGACCCTTTCAGCAGGGATCACAATGAAAAAGGGAAATGGTGATACTTGCTGAGGCTGACAGCTAAAGGCACAAGTCCGTCAGTCACTCAGTTGTGGTTTAGCATTCTTTTCAACACAGATCATTCAGCCTTCATTTTCCAAACAAGTGCTGTCACCTACAATGCACACCCACACAGTTGTTCTCACTGAGTGCAGGTTGTCATACAGAGGACACAAACAGGGTTCCCATAGAAAACTCCCATCTTTGATAGCATTTCAGAAAGGAAAAGCCACTGACTGCAGCTCACATGCTCTATCCCTACAGCTTTTTGGAGGAAAAGTTCATTAGCTGCTTCGCATGCCAAGGGACCAGCTGTCCTTCAGCTCATGGAGCAACTCTGATTGACCAGGAGGACAAGTGGGAAATAAGCTCACAGCAGTGCCAGCACGGCATATGGTCATGTACCAGCTGTTTCTGAAATGCTTGCCAAACAGAGATCAGAACTGGGTTGGTTGTTAGGAAAATAAAACCCAACAAAAACCAACAAACAAACAAAAACGTTCCACTGTTGGGATTCCTGAGATCTGACCACAAAACCAGAACTGTCAATTTGAAACAACAACAGTCCCACAGCAACTACGTGAATATTCAGGATAATCTGTCATTGGCCTCCATGCTCTGACTTGCTCCATTAGGAGGCACCAATGTTTGGAGCATCTGTTCCTTCTATAGAGCTTTTAGAGAAAAAATGTTTAGAAAGGGTGAAATAAGGTAAGTGGATTCGTATTGATGATATACATTACTAATACATTGAGGATATGTGCAGAAGATTGCATGGAGATTGATTTAAATTGGTGCCAACTGTTACTACAGACAAATCCCAGGTGTCCCACATTTTAGTATATTTTATTCTACCTTGAAAAGGGGATTTCAAATTCTGAGCTCCTGAACAAAAGGAGATTTGATTGCGATTGGCGCGAGTTGTGTTACAGTGGTGGTGAAATGCTTCTGATAAACCAGGGGAATGACTCAGCAGAAAACAGTCAGCAGGATTTTTCCCCCAAAGCTTTTCAGTTTCAACTTTTCATAACAAGAAAATAACTCAAACAGTAATTAAATGGTTCAGAGAACAATTCTGTCCTTTCATTACAAGGTTTAAAGCACTACTTTCTCTTTAGATCTCTCCCAAAATACTCCTGCAAGGTTTGGAGAAAGTAACTGATTAACTGCACGTTCATACGACATAAATTACTGCCTCAGCAGCATTTAAGATAACACTGGTAGTTCATGTAGCTACACAATCCTGCATACTTAACTTTTGGCTAGTCTAAATCAGATTTATGACTAAATTAGGTGCTAAGGATGCTCAAAATAAGCAAACCCTAGCTAAAACAAAAATAAGAATAATGCTGCTCTGTACCAGGAAATGAGTATACAGGCTGGGAGGCAGTGTTTGCATTCATGTTTCTTATGAGATGTACTTTTTATATACAGACTTTACTTGTTGAAAGGCCTAAAAGGGACTACATCCGGTATTGAGGGATCATCTTTTCAAAGACAATCTCGGTTCCAGTGACTGTGCACAAAAGAAGCAGTGTGAGCCAACATGGATGACATACTGCATTTTGGAACTCCAGGAGCCACACGTTGAGCAGAGAACAAAAAGAAGAAAACCTCAGGATTACACAGACAGAAGACTTACTTTGACATCTTACATAAATATTGACTTTCCTTAGTATGTGTTCATGTATTTCAGAAATGCGGGTGGTAATGTATACCTGAAAAGGGCATCATTATTTTCCCAATTAAGAAGCTTAATGAGTACTTTGGTGTGTCTCGTCATATTTTCAGCCTTAGTGGCCCATTTTCACCCATCTACTATGCTAAAAACTTTGCCCTTTCATTACTCCACGGTTGTGTAAACAGTTGTGATTAAACTGGCATTTAATCAATTGGAACAAAATCTCCGTGGCTCCCGAGGAGCTCACCTACTAAACCCACTGAAACTAAACTTTCAGTGGCACCAATCTTCTAACAGACGACTTCCCTCCCAGACGGGCTTTCATTGCGCAGTAAAATAAACTTTCATTTGCTAACCTTGCCCTCGGAGTCGTTCAGAATTTCAAAAGGACCTCACATGACAAACACCGCTACGCTCCATCATTATCCCCCACGCCCTCCCTCGCATTCCTGCCCCAGCCCTGCCTGGGTGTTCCCCTCCCCGGCGGCACAGCCCTCCCGAGGGGCGCGGGTGGTTCCGGCCGGCGGCTGTCCCAGCTGAGCGGCTGCCCCGAGGGCCGGCGCCGCTCCCGCCGCCCGCTCGGTGACTTCCGTGCGCCTCGCCCGCCACTTCCCTCCTCAGGCGCTCGGCGGACAGCGCGGCGCTCTCCCGGCGAGCGGGAGCAGTACAACCAGGGCAAAGGGACACTTCCCTTCCTCCCCCCGCCCTTCCTGCACCGCGGCCCCGACATGGAGGCTGCTCGCCAGCGTCCGGGCCCTACTGACAGCGACGGAGATAGAGACAGGGACGGGCACGGGACGAAGCAGTGCGGGCGTCTCCCGCATCCCACCCACCGACGCGGTGCTCGAGAGCCACTCGCCACTCGCCCGGCGCAGCCCCAGAGATCCGGGATCCGGGCCGCCCTCTGGGCGGAGGGATACGGGGCGGAGCCGGCGGCGCGATGCGCCGGGGCGCTGAGTCCCGTTGCCGGGTGACGGAGCGGCCGGCCCGGCCCCCTCCCTCCCTCCTTCCCTCCCCGTGGCGCTGGAACCGCCGCCGCCGCCGGTTTACGTAACGCCTCCCGGGGCAGGTCCCGGCTCCGTCCCGCCCGCCTCACTCGGGGACGGCAGCAGCGGGACGGAGTCCGCCGCTTCCTCTGGCTGCCAGAGGCCCCAGGGCCCCGCTCTGCGCCGCCACGGCAGGTAAATGCCCGCCGCGGGCCCGGGGAGCAGAGGGAGGGGCAGGGCTGAAGGGAGGGAAGGGAGAGTGGCAGCCGCCCTGCCTGTGGAACGGGAGGACGGAGCCGGGAGGCGGTGGCGGGCGCTCNCCCCGGTCAGAGCGCTGCCCGGGAGGGGAACTGAGCCCTCCCTGGCTGTCGCCGACTCCGCGCTCTTCCATCCTGGCGGGACCCGGCACGACCCGGCGCCAGGTNCACCGACGCGGTGCTCGAGAGCCACTCGCCACTCGCCCGGCGCAGCCCCAGAGATCCGGGATCCGGGCCGCCCTCTGGGCGGAGGGATACGGGGCGGAGCCGGCGGCGCGATGCGCCGGGGCGCTGAGTCCCGTTGCCGGGTGACGGAGCGGCCGGCCCGGCCCCCTCCCTCCCTCCTTCCCTCCCCGTGGCGCTGGAACCGCCGCCGCCGCCGGTTTACGTAACGCCTCCCGGGGCAGGTCCCGGCTCCGTCCCGCCCGCCTCACTCGGGGACGGCAGCAGCGGGACGGAGTCCGCCGCTTCCTCTGGCTGCCAGAGGCCCCAGGGCCCCGCTCTGCGCCGCCACGGCAGGTAAATGCCCGCCGCGGGCCCGGGGAGCAGAGGGAGGGGCAGGGCTGAAGGGAGGGAAGGGAGAGTGGCAGCCGCCCTGCCTGTGGAACGGGAGGACGGAGCCGGGAGGCGGTGGCGGGCGCTCTTCCCCTCCCCCGCTTCCTTCCCGCCGCTGCGTTGGGACAGGCGGGCTAGACCCCCGGGAGCGCCGGGCCGGCGGCTCGGGGCCCGGCCGAGAAGGCCCGCGCATCCCTGCCCTCTCTGCTAACAGCTCGGGAAGAGGAGGAGTTGCGCGGCCGGGCCTGGTCCCTCCGGGAGGACGGTTTCCCGGGACGGCGCGTCCCGCTCCTGGGCTGCGCCTGGCTCAACGCGGCGGGAGCGTGCTGGGGGGCGCGGGAGGAAGGGGNCCCACCCGCTGCGGGTGCCGGCCTGCGCCGGTGTCACCCGGCGCCTGCACACGGGAAAGCGGAGGATGCGGCGGTTCGGGTCGGAGTAGGGAGATCCCGATCCAGGCAGCGCCTCGCCTGCCCCTCCTGACCCCGAGTTTGAGGTGACGGGGCTGTGCCGCTGCCGGGCCCGGCCGGTGCTCACGCCGTGACCTTTCATCCTGTGCGAGCGTTCAGAGCGCAGCAGCGGCCGCGCACCGGGGAGGGGGAGCTGGGGACGGGCTGGGGCTGATGGAAACCGCCCCGGCTGAGCCGCGGCGTTACAGCGCTGCCCCGGGGGCCGATCTGGCGGGACTCGCTCCCCTCCTCT